>JPFL01000017.1:427632-465893 GCA_000733385.1 Paramecium biaurelia | reverse complement strand
ATCTCCCATTCTAACATTATCATAATTCTATTAATTAGCTAATCTGGATACAAAGTACCATGGTTAGTTCTTTCCATTTGGTAATTATTCTGGATATTTAGATAAGAATCTCATCCAGAAACCATAACCATATTGTTCAAATGGTTTTTCAGAACTGACTTCTTTATCAACAACTGGTTTATCTTAACTTGAAGCATTTTCAAGAATATTCTTATCAGCATCAGCAGGTTTGAATTCATCACTTGGTTTTTTAATGAATTTATCTGTACCACTCTTGAAACCGAAAATGTCCTTTTCATGTGAATAATCAGTTGGCTTTCTGAAGGCACCTTTACCAATATTGAAATTAACTTCACCCAATTTTCCATTAAATCCTGGGAAATGATCATCTCTTCCTGTAAACACATAGAATTAAGTTGCCAAATAATGATTTGTTTTCTCATATGCGAGTTGGTCTTCACCATCTGTCCATTTAATGTATGCTTAAGCTAATTATTAATCTTTTGAATATCCGAAGTATAGGAAGAACCAAGTAGTGATTCTGTTCTTGTGTTAAATATTCTTCCAAACATTAGCATTTCCTGCACCATTCATATTAGAGTAGGTATATGTAGGTAAATGAATAATACCTCCATCTCCTGTTCCAACCCAAGCTGATAATGTTCTATCTCCCAAGACATTATCTGTAGAAGGAGTCTTGATTTAAACTCTGAAAATGTTATGCCATGGTTATTAAGCTAAAGGTTACCATTTGAACCATCCACTGAATGAATATTCAGCTGGGAATCTTTCTGTTTCTTTTCCAATAACCTTTGAGAGTGGTTTATCATCAGAAGTTCTTGTTAAACTATCTTCAATCAATTTATAATTAGCTAAATCATTGAATCCTTAAGAAGGCTTAGTTAATTTACTAATAAATCCTTTTAAGAGATCAGCAGTATCAATAAATGCTCCTTCTTTAGTACTAAATGTTATTTGTGAAAACACACCATTGAATCCTGGATATCTTCCTTAATCATTTCCCCCCAATATGAATCTTACATATTTAGTTTCAGGATGGTTAACTTCATGCTTAATTGATTAGATATCCTCATTTCCATATTTGATATGACCGACTGCTCTGTTCTTGTCATCACTATATGAATAGTAAAGATATGTCCATAATCCTTCAATGTCTTCTGGATAATTTATATTTTTAATGTAATTTGGATTGTTATCTACTTTGTTGCATGTAGTGAAATGATAGTATCCTTATCCTTACCAAACAGCTAACATTCTATCTCCCATTCTAATATTGTCATATTTCTCTTAATTAGCTAATCTAGCAACGAAATACCATGCTTCATTCTTTCCATTTGGTAATCTAACTGGATAGTTGTGTAAAAATCTGAACCAAAATCCATAACCATATTCTTCAAGATCTCTTTCAGCAGGGGCAGCCTTATCAACAACTGGGTTCTTTTAATCAAATCCATTAGATAGTTCTTCAGTAATTGGTGTTCCTGGTTCAATTGCAGCAGTAGGTTTCTTAACCAAATTATCAATTCCTGATTTGAATCCAAAAGCATCTTAAGGATGATCGAAATTTGGATCCTTTAAGAATGATCCATCTCCAAGATTGAATTTCACATAACCCATCTTACCACTAAGTCCTGGATATTGCTTATCTCTTCCAACAAATACATAGAATTCTGGAGTCAAATAATGCCTAACATTGTCATAAGTAAGACTATCATCAGTAGATGCCCATTTAACATAAACTTAAGCCTTAGAGACTGTTCTAGAATAACCATAGTAAACATAGAACCATTCAAGATGTCTTTACTTGTGTTGAATGTTTTTGTAGAGATTTGCATTTCCTCCACCAACCATATTTTCATATGTGTAGGTTGGGAAATGGAGAATACCTCCTTCAGGAGTACCAACCCACATTGTTAATGTTCTATCTCCCAAGAAGTTATCAGTAGATGGTTTCTTAATTTACACTCTGAAAATGTTATGCCATGCTGCTTAGGCTGTAGGCTTCCATTTGAACCAACCACTAATGGCATATTCTTATGGGAATTTCTATTCACCTCCTCCAACAGTGGCTTCTTTTGTAATTTCTGCTTCAGAACTTCTGCTAATCTAATCAACCAATCCTACTGTTGTCAATTATTTCAATCCAACTTATGGAACTCCAATTTTTGTGACAAATGCTTTGAATTCATCAACTGTACCAAGATAAGTTTAATCAACTGAAACACCTGTGAATTAACCATTGAATCCTGGATATCTTCCATCATCATTACCTCCCAAAATAAATCTGACATATTTAGTATCCTTATGTTAAGTGGAATGGGTAGCTGTTTATGGAGCATCGTTGCCAAATTAAATGAATGCAACAGCTTATTTATTGGCTCTACTATATGAATAGTAAACATATGTCCATACTCCTTCAATATCAGCTGGGAAATTAATATTTTAGATAAGATTAGTATTTCCATTAGCTATGTTACATGTAGTAAAATGATAGAATCCTGCTCCTTACCATATAGCTAAGGTTCTGTCTCCCATACCAATATTATCATATTTTTCATTCCATGTTAATCTTGATACAAAGTACCATGGTTAATTTTTACCATTGAGTTATCTTTCTGGATAAACTGTTAAATATCTCATCCAATATCCATATCCATAGCTTGCTAATTCCTTGTCATCTTTCAATTCTTTATTAACTACTGGTACTTTTTGTCCTTCTGAATTGTCAAAAACTTTTGTATCTGGTTTTGTTTCTGGTTATGGTTTTGGTTAATCTTTATGATAGGTATCAACTCCACTGCCAAATGAAAATGGATCTTTTGGTAAATTGAAGTTCTTATCAGCAACAAATGATCCTTCACCAATATTAAATTTGGCCTATGCAATATTACCATTGAAACCAGGGAAATGCTTATCTCTTCCAGTGAAGATATAGAATTTTGATGCAAAGTAATGTCTGGTGTCAGGGTATTCAAGAGTATCTTCTGATTAAGTCCATTTAATATAAACTTGAGCTTTGTTTTAGTCCTTGGAATATCCATAGTAAATAAAATGCCATTCAGTATTTCTACCTTTATGTTAAATATTCTTGACAAGATTTGAATTACCTCCACCATTCATATTAGTGTAAGTATATGTTGGCAAATGTATAATTCCTCCTTCTGCAGTACCAAGCCAAGCTGATAATGTTCTATCTCCCAAGACACTATCGGTTGAAGGTGTTTTGATTTATACTCTGAAAATATTATGCCAAGGTTCCTATGTCATGGCACCCCATCTAAACCAACCACTGAATGCATATTAATGAGGCAATCTCTTTTCTTCTACTTCTGTTGCTACTGGTTCATCTTTTGGAGTTCTTGATATCTCCTTATCAATCAAAGTAGTAGTAGTTAAGTCAACTAATTTTATGCTTGGTTTTGGTCCTTATGTATCTAATAACTTATTGAGATTAGGCAATGAATTAATGTAGGCACCAATTCTGTTATTGAAATAAACATTAGTGAAAAGACCATTGAATGCTGGATATCTCTTATCATCTGTACCTCCCAAAATGAATCTAACTTGTTTAGCAGCTGGATGTGTAACTTGATGAGTCACTTATTAGAAATCACTTTCTCCAAACTTAATAAATGCAACAGCATTATTCTCTTTTGTACTGTATGAATAGTAAATGTAAGTCCAAACTCCTTCAATATCAGCTGGATAATCGACATTCTTAATCACATTAGCATTGTTACTCTTTTCATCACATGTAGTGAAGTGATAATATCCTTATCCTTACCAAATTGCCAAAGCTCTATCTCCCATTCTAACATTATCATATTAAACATTTGTTGTCAATCTGGATACAAAGTACCATGGTTAATTCTTTCCATTTGGTAATTATTCTGGATACTTTGTTAAGAATCTCATCCAATATCCATAACCATATTCAACAAGGTTTTAATCACTAGCAACAGTCTATTTGTCAACCTTTGGTGAATCAACACTAGAAGCACTTGCAAAGATTTATTTATCAGCTTCTGGAATTGCTTCTGGTTTAGGTGGTTCAACAGGCTTAGTAATACGCTTTTGTCTCCCTCCTGAAAATACCAATTTATCTGCATCATCTGTGAAATCATTTCCTGATTTGAAACTACCTTTACCAATGTTGAAATTAACAAATCCAATTTAACCATTGAATCCTTAGAAGTTAGGATCTTTGCCTAAATAAACAAAGAATTTTGGAGCTAAATAGTGATTAATTTTCTAGAATGTTAATGTTTCTGCACTATCCTTGAATTTGACATAGGCATAAGCTTTTTAATCTTTCTTTGAATATCCATAATACAAAAAGAACCATTCTTAATGTCTATCTTTATGTTATATATTTTGAATAACATTAGGATTTCCTGCTCCATTCATATTATTATATGTGTATGTAGTGTGATGTAAAATACCTCCAGAAAGAGTACCAACCCAAATTGCTAATGTTCTATCTCCTAAAAATCTATCAGAGAATGGTGAATTAATTGTAACTCTGAAGATGTTATGCCATACTTACTATCCTTATAATTTATCCCATCTGAACCATCCACTTAATGCATATTCTTATGGTAATTTAGTTTATTCATCTCCTACAGTTTCACCAATATGAGCAACAGTTGGAGCTCTTTCAATTTATCCTGCAACTATCTTCTTATTAGCAGCTGGAGTGTCAACATCAGGTACAATTCCAAATCTAGGTCTCAATACATCTACACTTTCAATAAATGCTCCTTTTTCATGAGAATATGAGACTTTAGTAAATATACCATTAAAGGCTGGATATCTGTTGTTATCCATACCACCTAGAATGAATCTAACTTATCTTGTTTCTGGATGCGTGATTTAATGAGTAATGGACTTAACATCTTCATTTCCATACTTAATGAATCCTACAGCTTTCTTCTTTTCTGCACTGTATGAATAATAAATATATGTCCAAACTCCTTCAATATCAGCTGGATAATTGATATTTTAAATAACATTAACATTACCATTTTCTTTATTACATGTTGTATAATGATAAAATCCTTATCCTTACCAGATAGCTAAAGCTCTATCTCCCATTCTAATATTGTCATATTTAACATTTGTTGTTAATCTTGCTACAAAGTACCATGGTTAATTCTTTCCATTAATTAATCTAGTTGGGTAGGCAGTTAAGAATCTAGCCCAGAATCCATAACCATATTCAACCAAAAGATCATTTGATGACAATGTTTTATCAATACTTGGAGCATTATTATTGAATTTGCTTCCATATTCAGTCTTATCATCTACAACTGGTTTTGTTGGATCGACTTTTGGAATTAATTAACTTCCTTTATCAAATCTAAATGCATCAGTAGGATGTTTGAAATCATTTCCCTTTCTAAATGATCCTTCTCCATGATTAAAGGTTGTGGATGCTATTCTTCCATTAAATCCTGGGAATTGAACATCTTTACCTACGAAAACAAAATATTTCTTAGCAAAATAATGATTGATGTCTTTGTATTCTAAGTTGTCTTCGCTATCTCTCCATTTTACATATGCATAAGCTGCTTTATCATTCTTGGAATATCCCATGTAAACAAAGAACCATTCAAAATGTCTATTTTTATGATTAATATTTTAAGGTAAGTTATTTGGTCCAGCTCCATTCATATTCTTGTATGAGTATGTTGTCAAGTGAATAATACCACCTGCTCCACTTCCAACCCATCCTGCTAAAGTTCTATCACCATGACTGTTATCTGTTGAAGGTTAACTGATTTGAACTCTGAAAAGGTTATGCCATGCTTATTAGGGTGTAGGTTATTCCCATTTGAACCAACCTGAAAATGCATATTCTTTAGGGAATGGCGCTTCAACAGTTTATGTATTTCCTGATGTTCCTGGATTTCTTGTAATTTAACCATCAACTAATGTGGTTGTTGTCAAAGGAACTTTAGAAGCTAAAGGATTTGGTTATTTATTAAGGAAAGCCTTGAATTAGTCAATTGATCCAATATATGCTCCAGGAGAAGCTGAGTGAACAACAGATTAGAATTGACCATTGAATGCAGGATATCTATTGTTGTCTTTACCTCCCAAGATAAATTTAACATATGTGTTATCTGGATGAGTGACTTAGTGTACAACATCAATTGGATCTGTTGCCCCAAATTAAATGAATGCAACTGCCTTCTTCTCTTATTTACTATATGAATAGTAAACATAGGTCCATAATCCTTCAATATCAGCTGGATAATTGACATTCTTGATTACATTGACTTGTCCTGGTAAATTACATGTGGTGAAGTGATAATATCCTTGTCCCTACCAAATTGCCAAAGTTCTATCTCCCATAGCAATATTATCATAATTAGGTCTGTTAGCCAATCTTGAAATGAAATACCATGGTGCATTCTTTCCATTTGGCAATTTAACTGGAAAAGCAGTTAAGAATCTCATCCAATATCCATAACCATATTCAGCAAAAGGTTATTCTGATTTGAATTCCTTTGTGACTTTAGGTGTATTGTCTGATACTGCATTTGGAATTTAAGTTTCTCCAGTTTCTTTATCAACTTCTGGTTAGACTTTCTTTTAATCTGGTTTTTGGAGGATGTTGATTTCACCTTTTTGTAATCCGAAGATATCATCTGGATGTTTGAAATCTGGAGTTTTTCTGAATGTTCCATCTCCTAAATTAAAGTTCACATATGCCAATTTGCCATTTAATCCTGGGAAGTGCATGTCCTTACCAGCAAATGTGTAGAATTTAGGTGCATAGTAATGATTGACATTGTTATATTCTAAAGTTTCAAAACCTGTGGCAAATCTAACTCCAACAAATGCTTTTTATTAATTCTTTGAATATCCAAAGTAGATAAAGAACCAATCGAATATTCTATTCTTATGTTAGATGTTACTGACCATATTTGGATTACCTGCTCCATTCATATTAGTGTATGTGTATGTTGGGAAATGTAAAATTCCTCCTTAAGCAGTACCAATCCAACAAGATAATGTTCTATCTCCTAAGAATCTGTCTGTTGATGGTTTTTTGATTTGTACTCTAAAAACATTATGCCAAACCTATTATTAGGTTTATTCCCATTTGAACCATCCAGAAATGGCATATTCGTGTGGGAACATTTCTTATCCTCCTCCAATTTCATCATAATCTGGAATATCATTTGGTTTTCTGGAAATAATATCAGAAATCAACTCATGATTGTAGAATTAATCCAAATCTTATTTAGGTATGATAGTTCTTTTCAATTAATCTGAAAAATCTTCAATAGTATCTAAAAATACTCCTGGTCTAGCAGAGAAAGTAACTTAACTCAATTAACCATTAAATCCAGGATATTACTTATTGTCCATACCACCCAAAATGAACTTGACTTTCTTTGCAGCTGGATGTTAAACTGAATGTAAGATTGATCTTGGTTCTTGATCTGCATACTTGATGAAGGCAATAGCTTTTTTAGCTTCAGAGCTGTATGAATAGTAAACATAAGTCCATAAACCTTCAATATCATTAGGATAATTGATATTCTAAATCACATTTGCTTGGTTCTTTGGTTCATCACAAGTGGTGAAATGATAATATCCTTAACCTTACCAAATGGCTAATAATCTGTCTCCCATTTCAATATTTTTGTAATTCATATTTGAAGTTAATCTTGAAACAAAATACCATGGAGCATTCTTTCCATTTAATAATCTACTAGGATAAGCAGTTAAGAATCTCATCCAAAATCCATAACCATATTCAACAAGCTAGTTTTCATCCTCTTCAGTTTCTTCAATGACTGGTTTTTCTTCTTCACTTGAACTTGGTCTAGTTAAACCATCTGTGTCTGCATCATCTACTACTTTGTATGGTTTCTTTTATTTTCAGGGTCCTCTTCAGTATCAATTTCTGGTTGAACTCCAATCAATTTCTTTTTACCACCTTCAAAACTAAATGGATCTCCTTTGCCACTAAAATCATTATTTGGTTTGAATGATCCCTCTCCAACATTGAAATTGACTAATGCAACTTTACCATTGAAACCTGGGAATTATTTGTCTTTTCCAACAAAAATATAGAATTTAGGAACTTAAAAGTGTTTAATGTTTTCATATTCTTATTAATCTGCAGATTCCTTCCATTGAATAGAAGCAATAGCTTTCTTCTAAGGTCTTGAATATCCAAAATAAACAAAGAACCATTCAGTATGTCTATTTTTATGTGGGATGTTCTTAATAACATTTGGATTTCCAGCACCTTCCAAATTAGTAAATGTATAAGTTGGTAAATGAATAATACCTCCATCTTATTTTCCAACCCAAGCAGACAATGTTCTATCTCCCAAGAATTTATCAGTTGATGGTTATTGGATTTGAACTCTGAAAATGTTATGCCATTCTTATTGTTATTTTGGTACTTCCCATTTAAACCAACCACTGAAGGCATATTCATGTGGGAATTTTGGATTTTTTGTTGTTCCAACAATAGAAAGAACTTCTTTAGTATCAGGATCTCTTTATTATGGATTTGAGACTATTTTATAAGTAATTAATTCAGGTAAGAAGTCTTTTGGTTATTTCTTCTAGGATTACAACTTACCAATAACATCATCCTCAGAATCAAGGAAAACACCTGGTTTAGTACTGAAATAGATTTATTAGATTAAACCATTAAAACCAGGATATCTATTTTAATCTTTACCTCCGATGGTGAATCTAACCCATTTAGTTGATGGATTTAAAACTTCATGAGTAATCTTTTTAAGATCATCATTTCCAAATTTGACAAAAGCAACAGCCTTCTTTTTCTCAGCACTGTATGAATAGTAAATATATGTCCAAACACCATCAAAATCTTCAGGATAATTAACATTTTGAACAACATTAGGTTGATTCTTTGGTTAATCACAAGTTGTGAAGTGATAATATCCTTTACCTAACCAGACAGCTAGTAATCTATCTCCCATATTAATGTTTTCATCTTTCTTATTTGCACTCAATCTTGAAACAAAATACCAAGGTGCATCTTTTCCATTAGGTAAGAATTTAGGATATGCCAACATAAATTTAGCCCAATATCCATAACCATATTCAATAAATGGTTCTTGACTTTCTGTTTCTTTTTAATTAACAGGATCTGGATTAGTAAAGTCAGCTGGTTTCTTTTTGTTTGATGAATCCTCATCATCTTCCTCATCTGTTGTACTACTTGGTTCGGAAACACTTTATTCCAATTATTCCTCTTCTTCTGGAACTTTATCATCTGGTTTTGGTTTAACTGGTTATGTTGGTTAGATAGGCTAGATAGGTTTTTTGGTTTCATCTTCTCCTTATTTTTAACCATCAGGTTTTGCTGGGATAACAATTTGTCCATCATCATCCTTTGGTTTAATTCTAATAACAGTTCCTTGACCATCAGAACATTCTTTACTAATTTCTCTTACTTAATCAGCCTTAGAATTTATAATATTGATTGTAATCTAACATATTTAAATAATCTTACTTATGGTCCTTTCTAACATTAATTTCTCACTTATTCCCTCTCTTTCATTAATCTATTAATTAATTGTTCTATTTTATCACAACATTATTCTAAGTCCTTCTCATTCTCAGCAGTATCTAATAAACTTACTACTCCTTGTAATTCCATAGCACTATCTTTTCTCCATCTTTAATATGGAGTAATTTATAAATGTTCTGCACTTATTTAACTCATAATATCTGAGAATGAATTTCTGAACTGCAACAATACTATAAACTTTTAAATATATTAATTACCAGGTTCTGCATCATCATAGCCATTTCCACGAAAATCTTATAATGCTACCTGTAATTACTATAGATTATTAGAATCTGTGTTGAGTTAGTCTTAATTTTCTAAGATTTCTGACCACGCATCCATTGAAGTGCTCACTTCTGTCAACTATGGACTGCACTCTAATGAATTAGTCTCTAATTGATGTAATTCACTTAAACTCTGCAATTTTAGATTGCTTCCCAATTAAATGAATTGTTAAGCTAAATTTAACTATTAACTCATACCTCCTAGCGTACAAGCTAGTAATAACACTATAAGCAGCGTTTTATTATTCATAAATAAAAATAATAATGAATATTGTATTATCGTAATCCTTATAATTACAAGAAAAAATTCGTTTTTCCATTCTTCATCAGGGATTATAATTAATTAATATATATAAATTTCTGTTAATATAATGAATCATCATTCAATTCCCCTTGCTAGAAATCCCCCCCCCCCTTTAAATTAGTAGTTTTAATTATTCAATCATTCTTCAGGTACCAATTAAATTTCTTTGATAAGAACATTTCTGTTCACTTTAATGTTGCATTATCATTTTCTCATAATTTACTATAAAGTATTTCTTTGAATTAGAACGATGACTTTTCTAATTTTCTCAAAATCTAAATAGAACAAGCATTTTTTAAAGTATTTCAATTTCCATATGATTCAAAATAAGAAAGATCACTGATTTTTTACTACACTTTTAATATTAAATAATATTTTAAAAACTATTGTTCCCATAAACAATCTATTTCTTAAAGTAAATAAAATAATATAAATAATCTTTCAAGTTTTCAGCTTATTTAAATAATTATATAATTAACTATCTCTATATAAGATGGACAAATAGTTAAATCAAGACTCACAACCTTAAATTCATTTTCCAATGATTTCTAACCTTTAATATTTTAATACAAATTTACAAGTTTGCTTGTTATTTTTTACCATAATGAACATCCTAATTACGTTACTCAATTATACATAACAGCTTGACTGTACTAACAGGATTTAAGACTTGAATTTTATTAGGATATTTGAGTTTATGTAATATTAAAAAAGAAGGAATACTATAGATATTAAATAATATTATATTGTTTATGTATATGTTATAATCTCAATAATTTTATGCTGTTGAATCCTAAATTTTTGAAGTCACTTCAAGATAGGCTGCATTTAATTTACTAGCCAAATTATCCCCGTTTTCAGATTCAAGAATATTTCCATTAATATCTGTGGCTGTATATGAAATAACACCAGCGTTGTTTGAAAGATCAACTATTTCTCCAACAATTCCTGGAACATACTCAGAATGAGTTTCTGTGAATGATGTATGTTTTTAAGCTTAAGTTTCTTTTTCAGTTGTAATTTGTGCCCAATGTTCTAACAAGATATAGATTATTAAATAATTACATGATTCTTTTGCACTCAAATGATAATCTTTATCTCCTAAATTTTCAAATTCAAAGAAAGCACTATTAAAGGTTCTAGCTTTTTTATTATGAACTGCTTTGTGTGTTTTTCTTACATGGCCTGCAGTAACTGATAATAATAAGACACAGATGAGAATTGCCTTAATCATAAATTTATATTATTATTAAAAATCGTTTTTACTTCTTTTTCGTTTTAAAATTATTATTCAATAAATCTATCATTCATTTTCCATTGCCTTCCATACTAATATTAATATCCATGTTATCAATAGGAAAATAAACATCGGCCAAAATACTATGCAGCTATAATTTAGTAACCATATGATGGTCAATATAATCAATCCCCATTTGCACGTTGAATAATTTATATGGTTATTGAGATCGTGGAATCTTAATGATAAATGAAAACAACTCGTATTTTTGCATGGTATTAAAATACAACAGCAGTCAATGCATCTACAAAAAGCAGAGAGTGAAAACAAAATTAACAGAACTGATATTATTAATCCAATGAAATCACAACCATCAGGTGTTTCATCAATTTTCTTTTAGAATAGTTATCTAAAGACAAATCCTAAAAAGATAAACAACCAATATGCAAAACAACATTCAAAACAATCAGGTTGTTTTCTTGATTCTTTTACTCGTTTTTGCAAATCCTATAAATATTATTTCCTTAACTCCTCATCATTATTATTTGCTCTTACTTAAATTACATTATTACGTATCATCCATTTATTGGTTCTGCTTATCTTCTTCTCGATTATTCATAAAAATAAATATTGCAAAATTGAAATGTAAAAATATTATATTTATCTATATAATGTTTAACTATATTCAAAAATTTTTGGCATATTTATCAACCTAGATAAAAAGTACATTATTATATACATTACAATTTTCCTTAGTCTTTCAACCCCCAATTTATTTCCTCCTGATATATTATCTAATATCATTGATAAACTTTACCTGATTTATATGGTGGTGAAATTCTTATAGAAATAGATTGAATAATGATCTCTTAATCTTTCCAATCAACATCCCTATATAACTTTTATAGATGATCAAATAATTGTTAATGGGGTTCTTTCATTTCTTTTTTTATCATCTCTTATGCCATAGCTGCCAAATCGATAGCCAACAAATTTTATAACGTTTACTACTCTAAGTGGAACGCATACTTTAGGATCTTAAATATCAATGGTTTATAAGTCTTGTATTGATTGTTGATTAATTAAAAAAAAGTCATCTTCATTTTCTATAACATTTCAATTTCATTCATACTTAATATAATTATTGATTCATCACAATAATATATGAGTCCTTGAAACACATCACCATAATTTGTTGTGACTTTGGTTTGCATACCAAATAATTATAGTTTTTAGGTGTCTGTAGTCAATAATGTCCATTACTATTTCGACATAAATTAAATAATTTATTTAATATTATATATTTGTAAACATACAATTTAAAGAATCTATTCTCATAAACAATGTATCTGATTAATTCTCTAAAATTTACTAGGGATTTATTGTTTTCTATGACACACTTTATTCGAAGATATATAATTCTGAAATTGCCAATTCTCAATCATTTCTACTTTATGAGCTGATGAAACACCTAAACAAAGATTAATGGTTATCATAAGTAGTATCAAATTTATCACTACTACAATAGATATTGTTGATATTGAATTGATTCCGAATCTTGAAACAATTGAAATTGAAGCATAAATACCCAATGCTATAAATATTAATTGAATTATCCAACAGAACTTAGTTACCAATTTTATATTCTAAAATTAAACAATATCAAATCGATCAACAAAATTTACTCTATAATCTAATTTATGTTTGCAAATTTCACAGAATAGCTAAAATATACAACTAATTACATTTTTATTGTATATCTTATTTACACCGAATTATTCTAAAATCCACATTTTTAAACATTCTTCATGTACATATTCAGTGGAACCTTTGCATTTACAAGGTGAAATAAATTAAGAAGATTCTTCATCCTAAATGCATATTCTGCAATTTTTTTCTAATTTATTGAAATCATACTTTGTTCTTATTGAAATGATCCAACTATTTCATTTGTATATATTCTACAACCTACAGTTTTCTTTCTAATCAAATCCTCTAGTCTAATTCATAATGTTACTCTAGAATAAATAGTCTTTAATATTTTTTTTCTAGATTTCTATGGTTTCAATATTATATTCTCATTAATTCCTTGATCTGAAGTATTTAAAACTATGAAATTTGTATTTGGAGTAGTTGCCTAATTTCTCTCATCACTCATTTAATACAAAATTTTAAGTATTTATGCAATTAAATAATCAAATATTTTTCATTATTCTGATATATTTGTACTTGTTACCAATTAGTTGACTTAAATGACTTATAAATTAGTTAGACCATTGGGATGAATTTAAGCTGTTTTTTTCCTAGCTATTGGACTTCCACTTACACTTTATCCCATTTAAGATTATAATTAAAAAATGCTACCCTATTTTATCTCCTTTCTTGATCGATAATTACTTATTGTCCAATCTTCAATCATTTCTATCAGATGTAATTCAATCACACTTGAAATAAAATAAACTATCACTATTAAACACAACACAACTAATAATGTCATTGCTGCATCCACACCTATACTAGATAATCCAAACTGATTGAATAGAACTAAATAGTATTTAGTTTTACCAACAATACAACTAATTATAGCACATATAAAGAATAATTAAATAAGCCAACATATCTTTTAATGTTTTGGTACCTCCCAAAATCGAGATTTATCAAAGTGATTATGCAATCTCATCCTCATACGAAATTTTTGTTAACATAATTCACATTTAATCTAATTTCTATTTTTTTAATAAGTACTTTATCTTGAAATACATCATTTATGCTATTTTTCTAAAGAATCCAAAGTTTTAAACACTCTTCATGTACATATTGTAAACTTCCCTTACATACACAAGGCATAATAAATCTTGAAGTCTCTTCTTCATTCATACAAATTCTACAAGTCACTTTTGTTATTGCAATAAAATATACATCCTCTTTTAGATAATTATAATTACTATTCATTCATTTCATTTACATATATGTTACATCCTATCAACTTTTTTCTTTTGATATCCTATGTCTTAATCTCATAATACCTAATAATAAAAGGTCTTCAAAATTCCTTTTTTCATTATTGCCTTTCTTGGTGAAAATTATTCATCTGTCTAGTTTTCAAGATTAAGATCTGGTATGAATTACATCGAAGAATTCATATTGTTAAAATTTCGATTAGGAGATTAATATGATAATCTTATTTCACTCATATTTGGATTGAATGACATAAGGGTTTTAATATTATTATTATATAAATTCATCATTTATCTCAATAATTAATAACATTAAGATTTGTAATACTCTTGAGGTTTTCTATTGAAAATGCAACTCTTAAGTTTTTAACAATTTTCTATTTATAATTATTTAAATTAATAGACAAAAAATTGAAAATTATTTTATTAATGATTTGATTTATAAATTTAACTCACAACTCTCCTTAATAATAAAAATAGTCAACAGCAATTTGCAACAGTGAAAATTCTGTTTAATAGTTATTTTTTATAATAATTTCTGCTATTTCCTTAACTTTAAATTGGTCAATCTCAAAATCTTTCCAATTTTCATTAAGAATATTATAACTTTCATTTCTTATTGGATTTCCATTCCTTTTATTATAATATAACATTTTTTATGAATAATTGGAATGAGGCACTTAAACTTAAGTTAATTTTCCATCTATTAAACTTACATATATTGATGAGGAGAAATGTTCCTCTTATGCATGCATGTTTAGATTACCGTATTCTGAAGATTAACAATTCCTAAGGCAAAACACTTTTGAACATAATATACAAACAAGAATATCTTCACTTTCAGAAAACTATTCATTATATGATTAGCAATAATGACATAATTTTGAAAAGAATTTGTCATGAAATTTTTAAAAATTGTTACCCAAAATATTAATTATCTAATTTCTTAGTTGGATTTATAACATTATATAATATTCAGCAAATTCATCCTTTAATTATAATTATTAATCATTACTCTTTTATATTTCCTCTTTTAAATTCAATTATATACCAAAGCAATAACATAAAATTTCCATTTATTGTGAATAATTATGATAAAATTTTGTTGCTAACTTTAAAACTTCAGCCTTTAATATCACTGTATTTTATGTTTTAATTATATATTTATCTATAACATCTAATAAATTAACTAATATAGACTTTTCAGATTGAAAATGATAATCTATATTATGTGTCAATTCACAAGTTTTATAATTTTCTATTGTCAAACTTAAGAATTTTATTAATTATTTCAATATTAAATGTTATTCTAATCGCTAAAACTCATAAACATTGATGAATAAATTTTAAATTAAATTAATCAATATCTCTAAGTATATTTCCACTAAATTCAAAAATTCATTAACTTAATATTATTAAAATATAGCTTATTTTTCATTTAATTATTTGACTACAAATAATAATGATTAATTAAAAGATAGTAATTGTGAAGAACTGATATCTTCGTTCATCGGTATTTACATATTAAAGCATTTTAAGCAGATTGGACAAACATATTTTTGCCATTCTGGTAGATTTGGAGATGTTTTATTGAAAATTTCCTTGAAAGCCTATTCAAAACAATTTCCATGAAATTTATGATTGCAATTTTCAATAGAGATTGTTGGAGAATAGATTAAAGTATTTTATTCTAATTCAATTATTTAGGGTACTATTGAATAATTGTTTGCCGGTATTCTATTAGAAAAGAATACTAAAAAAACTTTATTTGATTAAAGCTCTAATTAACAAAAATCACATTTTTATAAGTTTGCATCATTTTAGAAATGTTAATTCATCAAGTTCTATAACAATTTTGATGTTTTAAATTTATCATATTTGAGTTTGTAATGAGATTTAGATGCTTTAACTTTTTCTTTAGAAATATTACAAAGAGAAATATTAGGTATATCACCATTAAATGATTACTTTTACAATAATAAAATTAATAGTTCTAAGTGATTTTAGCATTTCTAAATTTATTAATTCCCTCTTAAGTTGTATAATTAATTTAGGATATTTTATGTCTAAGATTAAAAATCACGATTATAGTAGTAATTAGCACACATAAGTTAATAGTAAATAAATTACAAGAAAGCATCAGTTTGAATAAAACCTTAATTGATTAAATTTAGACTCTAGAAAGTAGAAGGAATAGAACACATAACTTAAAGTATGATTCTTCTTAGACAATGATAATCTGGTTAATTAAATTGTTGGATATCATATTCAAGGCCATCTCCAAAAGTAAGCACTCTTTCAGTCATCTACCTATTCTTCAGCTTTTCTAATAAAAATAGTCTAAACTCTTGATCTAAGATAAATAAATTTGGATCATAAATCTATTTATATTATTTTTTTAAAGTCAGTTTATTTATAGAAGGATCAAAAGAGCAAATTTTTAATATATGTTTTTCTAAATGTGATGTAACTTATATTCCCATTTTTTAAAATTTGTTGATTATTGTGGAATAAAGATAATAGGAGGAACTATTTAAAATGTTTTATATTGCTTTCTGTAAGGCCTGTTATAGAATGTTTGGTAAATTATCATCTTTGTGAAAATAAATAATGCATATATTGAACACATCCAAATCTGAAGCCATCATTCTCATAAAGTATTCACTAAAATAGAAAATATATATACTAAGTTATTTCACAAGTTTATACTATTGTTGGTACCTAAATTACTTGAAATGCTTAATAAATATCTGCAAGTCCAATCGAATCAAATAGAAAGAGATATAATTTACCAAAGGCTGTATCAATTGACTCAGATTTAAAACTAATGCATGTTTGATTAAGTCCATAATATTTATTAATAACATCTGGATCTTAAGTATAAAATACTGTTGTAAAGGTTTAAATGCATCTTCCTAATATTCTTTGAAGAGTAGTTTTGATAATTTCTATAGGTTCTTCTAATAAATCTTATAAATATTATCTAAGATCGGCAGGATTTTTATATTCTTTCTAACAAAAATGTAAATACAAAAAAGTAATAAACATTTTATCTAATAAGGATGCATTTTTAAAAAGATGAACACACATTGCTTTTAATAGAATAGTCTTTTAATGATTATTTTAATTCTATTTATTTAATAATTGATCATAAAGTTTTTTTATTTCAAAATCTAATGATGGAAAGATGTTTCGTTTAAGTTTGATGAAATTATAGCATTTTACTATTAATAAATCGATAAAATTGTTTTAAAATTGTTTTGTGCTTTATTTTGATTAAAATAAATTTTGGATTGCCAAACTTATAATATCCAGAGCATATCCTTAGTAATTAATATAGTTGATCATATCCTCCTAATTAATCACTCTAAATGTGTAATCTCCTCTATAAGATTCATATATAGCTGGAAATGCTTCACTCAAACTATTGATTAAAGTTGTAATAATGTTATCATTCATTTGATAGTTTTTTAACATTTTCCTATCAACATTATCATTTAAAAAATGATTAAAATCATTTCCTAAAATTTATTAAAGTTGAATCATGCAAAGTTCTCCAAACTCTTCTTACTAAAATTAAGTATCCATAAATTCAAGAGGTTGAGTTGGAGGTGAAATCCATTATTCATTTGGTAAATGGAGATATTAAAATTGTTTTTAAACAGTTTTAAATATTTCACAAGAATAAATTCCAAATACAAATTCATTCAAAATCTATTTATCTTAAATTGTACTAATCCAATCAATTAGTTCACAATTTCTTACTTGTACATTTATTAATTTTGAGGTTTATAAAGCTTAAAAATACATTTCAGTTTATAAAATCACACCTTGAATAATACCATCATTTTTTGAAGAAGAATTCTCATCTTACGATAATTTGTAGATTTAAGTTAGTGAATTTTCAATAATATCGCTATTTGGAGTAACTATGATTTTTTCATATGAAATTAAGGATTATAATTTTTTTTAAAATAATTAAGTAAATAACAATTTAAACTAATTTCTGAATAGCTTCTAGATTAAATCTGATAATCTGAAAGGAATTTGAGTAAATGATAAAATAGGTTAAATTAAACCATATGATTGTACAATAGAATCTAAGATAGTTTATTATGAATTTTATTAAAGCGGCAATTAGAATAAATAAGTAACTAAATGTTGTAAGTTTGGGTTATCTTCTATTATAAATTCAATGGCAAGATAAAATACTTCGAATAAAAATTTAGATTTGAATAATAGTAAAAAATATGTGCCAATCTGAAATTTAGATTCAATAAACTTTTTGAAATTTGGCAGGTTGAAATCCTAACTAAATAAATAGAGCATAAGCAAAGTTTTTGAAAATTAATTTTACTACTGAGAAATTTGTTTTGAATATTATTCATACAAAATTGAACATGCTTTGATAAAGATTTCTAGATTTTAACAAAAATCTTAGGGAATTTATAAATTTTGATTAATTCCTGATTAATATTGTTAATTATGAGTAGTACAAAATGATTGCTGAAAAACTTCAGAATTTCCACAATCACAATAACCCTCACTAGTAGTTGGAAAAAATTGATGGCCTATATAAAAATGCGTTATATACCTCTATGCCTTTCAAAATCAAAACAATCCTTACAAATGCAATGAAAAACATTTTTTGAACATGTAAAACATTGAAAGACTAACTAACCGTTTTCAAAAGTGTTCTTGCATTAATATGAAGAGACTTTAGATTCTTAAATAAAATTCAAATGAGATTGCTGATTTGATATAAAAATAGAAATGATGTCTTGCACATCAAGTTCTTATTCATAGTTATTACATCTTTGATCTAATTTTTCGATTATAGACTGCATAGAGAAAATTAATTATTAATTATGGTGAATACATCTAATGAGATAAATATATGAGGAAAAGAATTACAACAGAATTAGTTTAAGTACATATAGATTATTGAACATAATCAATTTATAATATGAGTTTATGATAGCCCAAAAAAATGAAATTAATAATGAATAAATATTTATTAATTAAATAAGGTTCTTTGTATTTAGATATTAATAACAAATTCAAATTATATAAGAGATGGTAGATGGCTAATCATATATAAGTGTAATAATAAAATTTATTTTTTGAAATGGTAATGTATAATATTAATTAATTGCTTCATTTTAATTTTCTTTATGCATCTGACTTTAGAAACTGAATTCGGAGTTAATAACTTAATCATCAACGATTTTCCAAAAGATGAATATGCTGATTTCCTTAGTCAAAAATCATTATCAGAACATGGTTTTCCAGTTCCAGAATTAAAAAGAAAGCATGAAGATGCAATGCCACCACCTAATTCTAAAGATTAACAACTTAGTTTTATGATGAGTCCAATAATGTCACCCAGTTATGAAGGATGCAAAACAAATGAAATATTAATTGTTAAACCTCCACTTAATGGAGGCACATAGACATCGTTTTAAACTCATTATTCAAAATTAAGAAATTCATAATCAACAGTAGGAGAGGACATGATGAGATATCTATAAATAAGAAGGTTTTTTAATAGGTTTATGCGTTCTATGCATCTTTTCAGTAGATTACAAAAACATCATTTAGATGTTTTGAATGATTATGCTTCTAGTTATGACCCAAAAATATTTGGTTAGAGATAGTTTAATTTCAGACCATTGGGAATGATAAAAAATATGAATCTACCATAGGTACCCTCAGTTATTTAGAAAATAGAAAAAATAACAAATAAAATAGGTTAAACAATTAAATAGAAAATTGAATATTGGGATTAAAATATCCGTATATTTTAACCTGAGGAAAGAAAAAAGATTTTATGGGATAGCTGTTTATCAATATCTAGATTATATTTTATTATTTTAATCCCAATGGATATAACTTTTGAGCAAGAATTTTTATATTCGCATTAATTATTTATCCTAACAGTCATTATGACAATTCTATTAATGTTGGATATTCTTCTAAATTTTAATACTGCTTATTATTAATTTGGACTTATTGTAAATGAAAGATCTAAAATCTTTAATCATGTTATAAGTAAAGCATATGGTTGTGATGCCATATCTGTAATATACTTATTTATATTAATGTTTCTAAATTGGGATGATTATAGAGAAGAAAAATAATACATTTTAATTGGTTTGCTAACATTTGTTGGTTAGTATTAAAACATTACTAAATTAATCAGATTAAGTGAGGAAGTACTAAATTTGACAAAAGTTACCGCCTCAATTTTAGAATTAGTAAAATTGATAATATTTTTAATTTTCATTTTACATGTTGCAACTTGTATTTGGTATGGAGTATGATATTATATATATTATTAGGTAGGCAATTATGGTTTGAAATATCTAGGATCTAGTTGGATAGACAAATATCATTTATAAGATAACAATTGGGCTGAAAGATATTTACGATCCTTCTACTTTTGTACTGTTACTATGTTTACTGTTGGATATGGTGATTTAACTCCTTAATGTATGAATAATAATTTATAATATTTTAGCCAATCTAGAATATACTATTTGCATTATCTTTATAATGATTTTTAGTATTCAATTACCTTATAGCGTTAATACTGTAGGAGCTATTATTGATGAGATTTCTAAATATAGTGAATAAAAACTTTAGAAATTAAGAATTATTAATACTTACATGACTAAAAAGAAGATCAGTTTTTAATTATAATTTTAAATTAGAGAATACTTAAATTATTATTGGGAAATGGAAAATACTCAATAATCAAATGAGGAATAAGTAATTATAGAATAACTATCAGAATAATTAAGGGAAGAATTAATGGTAGAAGCTAATTCAGTTGTTCTCAATAATTGTTCTCTCTTTAAGAAAAACTTTTCTTCTATATTTAAAAAAGCTTTAGTTAAAAAAATCAGAACTATTTCTATTTAACCAGAAAATATTATTGATTATTCGACATAACCTGATGCTTATTAGAATCATTATCTTACATTTATTGAATCAGGTGAAGTGGAAGTTTAATTATCTGATTAAATTTTCTAACCTGGAACTACATTTCATAAATTAAGTCCTGGCTGTATTTTTGGATTATATTAATTTATTACTGGATAGGAATAAAAAGAGGTGTATAAGAGTGTTGGTTTTACTAAATTACTTATTTTACCAAGATCTGCCTTTATAAAAATTTTAAAAGAATTTCAAGAAGATAGAGAAAAGTTTTGTTAAATTAGAGATGATCTAATTTATAATTTTTCAAAATAATCTCTTAAAAATTTAGATATTTCCTGTTATGTTTGTTAATCAAGAGAACATTGCTCAAAGGATTGTCCATTACTTCATTTTTGTCCTGATAAAGAAAGAATTATCAAATCTCATAACTTTGTAAAGGAATAAATAAGGGAAAAGTTAGTTAGAAAACATGTAAATAAATATGAAAATCGTTTCATATATAATAATGCTTTATTAGATTTCAAAGTACTTAAAGAAGCAGCTGAATATATATAGGATGATTTTTGGTAAGAAACTTAAATTTATGATTTGGATTTAGAAAATAGTTAAACTAGTCCTAGCAATAATAATGGTGGCTAAGGATCTCCATAACATTCATCCAGTTCCGATGATGAAAAGGATGAAGTTGTTTAAGAATTGTGTAGACCATCACTTAATTCTTCATAAAAGTTCCCTAGATAAACAAGAGCAACAAGATTATTAGAAATTAATCAAATGAAAAAACTATAAGCTAGAAAATCTAGTATTTCACCTATGATTCCTAGAACTTCTTCATATTTAATTGAAACTTAATAACAACCTAAATTATCTATTTTTAGTTAATCGAATTCACTTCACATAAATAATTAGACTTCTGATGAAAAAGCATAATCTTAAGATTTAGAATAAAAAAATGAAACTTCAATTTAATTATCTAGTTAACAATCAGATTTCATCAAACCAGCAATCAGTCCTAGTCCTATAAAATAAAACTTTATGAAATCAGCATTAAAAAAAATGAATGATAATAATCAAAACAATATAAATACTAATCATTAAGAAGAAGATAAAGCAAAAAAAGTTAAAGTGAAATTTTAATAAGCTTTCACCTTTATAAAGAGATTAAAATAATTAAAGATTACTAAAGAAATTGAAAAACCAAGAATATAACCAAAATAATAGACAATGATAGTTCAAAAATAAAATCTTAATTTAATTTAGTAAAGAATATCAAGAAAAAGTCATACATTAACTTTGCTAGATCAAAATAAATTAGACTTATTAGTTTTGGAACTTAATAATTAATTAAATAATAAGTTTTAAGAAGTAGAGAATTTCGAAAATAAAAAAGATTTTAAATTTTATTAACCTCATAATAATTTAGTAAATTTATAAATATCAACTAAATATCATCCTAAATTTTTGAGTAATATGAATCTCTACATAAAATATTTTTTATATCCTGCAGAATTTATCAAAAGATACAAGAAAAAAGATCCGACAATATTAGAAGTTAAACCTGTGTCTTTTGCAACTTAAATAAATGCATATAAAGATGTATTAAAATTTAGGAAATAAGCCAGAAAAATTATAAATAAAAAATAGGTAGCTCCAGAATAATGAATATTGATTTTATTATGATTATTAAAAAAGAATCACTCTAAATCATTATATGGGGTAATTCCTTCTTATCCAAAATAATTGAATCTGCCTGTAGCAACATTCATAATAGCTGTATAAAAGGTACCTTCATTATGAACTGGATATGTATTTATAACGCTATAAACTCCTAATTCATTTTGCATAGTGCTTGTTAAATTAGCTAATAAATTTTCTGCAATAGTTCTTCTTTAATCACCTTTAGGATCTTTATGCCAATGATCATAGTTAGTCTATACCATATATTAGAATTGATCATTTCCTAATCCAGTGTTATTGAAGAACAATGTTGGATAAGTTGATATTGGATCCCTAGAAATGATTGCACCTTAATTATATCCCGTACCTGCTACTATATTGTATTAAGAACAGGCTACAATCACATTTTCTAAATAAGTAACGGCATCATCAAAATTATTAATATCAGAATCAAGAATCTTAATATAATTTTGAATTATTTACATGTCTAAATGTCCATCCCAATGATGTTGTACCAGCTGATATTTTTTTCAATAACATAAATAATGGCAAATAGTGTCCATATCTCCAGTTTTCTTACAAAGAAACAACTCCATATTTGAACATAGTTACAAATCCAGTCTTAAACCAATATTAATCAACAGCTTCACCAATATATTAACCATTCTTAATAAATTTAAAATGAACAACAAGTAATCTACCTGCATCTGGAGATTGATCCATGTTTCTTCCATGAATTATACCTTCTTTGGTTTATAATAATATGGCAGTGCATTCTTTTATATTGACTGATAAGGAGTGACCTATTTCATGGAAATAAGCCCAAGCAGACATATATTCAAATGTCACATCAGATCTATTGAAAGCTTCAACAATTCCTTCAAGTTCTTAAGCATACTAAGGCCAATGAGTCCTTACTGAGGCAGCTAAAATATCATAATCCTTTGTAGTTAAATGTTTGAAAGTAGTTTCGTTATGATATGAAAAGAAAGCACCAAATGAAGCATCATATCCATATGTATTTAATATTAAATAAACTGCTGGTTAGAATCTCTATTTAGCAGGTCCATCTAGGTCAATGTCTAGGGTTGGAACTATCGTGTATGCATAAGTTGTAGCTAATATCAAAAAGATAATGGCAAGCTTCATATTATTATTATAAATGACATTTTAAATATAAGTAATTTTATAATATTATCTATGATGACTTCATCACTTTTATATTATTATCTCATTCATCTGATAATGTGATACTTGGTTATCCAAATGCTATTAATCTATTGTATTTGGCATTCATGATTACTGTATAGAAAGTTCCTTCATTGTGGATAGGATAAGTATCCATAACAGCATAAACACCAAATTCATTTAAAAGATTATTTTACATATTAGCTAACAAATTTTCTGCAATGGTTCTTCTTTGATCTTCTTAAGGATCTGGTAACCAATGATCATAATTTGTTTAAACCAAGTATTTGTATCCATTCTATCCTTAAGGTAAACTACTTAATGATATTGTTGGATAAGTTTCAAATGGATCTCTTGAAATAATCACTCCTTAATCTTTACCAGTTCCTCCAATAATGTTGTATAAAAGCACATGCAACTTTGTTTTATTCTAGATATGATACAACCTTATCAAAAGTGTTCAACTTTTCATTCACTAAAACATCTCTATATGCCCATGCCAATGAAGGTACACCTTATTGAATGAATGTCAACAATTAATCTTTGCTTAAGGGATCACCAAATCTCCAATTCTCCTCAAGTGATGCAACATTATATTTTAACAAAGTAACAAATCCAACTTTAAACCAATACCAATCAACTGATTCTCCTAAATATTTTCCATCTTTCTTGATTGTCAAATGCAATACGATATTTCTTGCTTATCCTGGATATTAATCCATATTTCTGCCATGAATTACTTAATCACCAATTGATAATAAAACTCCTGTACATTCAGTAATATCGCTTGTAATGTGTCCAATTTCATGAAAGTATGCCCAAGCAGCCAAATACTCAAAAGTAACCTCTGGTCTATTGAATTCTTCAACTATTCCTTCTAATTCTAATGAATATTCTGGGAAGTTCTTTCTTATTGCATTTGCTATTGTAGTATAATCTTAAGGAGCCAAAATACTAAAAGTATTTTCATTGTGAAACTGAAACACTGGTCCAAATGAATTATCATATCCATATAAAGTCAATACTGTTCTAACTGATTCCTTCCATCTTTATCTTGGAGGTGCACTCAAGTCTATTTCTACCTCTGGAAGATAATTGAAGCAGCAAGCAGTTGCTAATAACACTAATAGTATTTTGAATTACATGGAATATTTTTATAATAATTGATGAGCTTATTATTAAATTTATATTATATAATGATGACTTCACTTAAATAAATTAATGACTTCACTATCTAGTCATTCCTTCCTACTTTTTCTTGTTTCCACCCAATTTATTTTATTCATGGATATATTTACTATCTATTTTCAACATATTGGCACAATAATCAGGTAATTAATCAAACACATTTTTTTGTAAAATGATTTCCTTTTATTATTATAAAAATTATACTTTTCCTGCATTTTTACTCACTCCATCATGAATGCCAATACCACAATGAAATACTTCTTGCATTTATTTTACAACATATGCAAAACTGTAAATATCTTCAATCTTTCCTTAATGATCAAACCCGAATTACTCCAAACCAACTATTCTATTTACCTATTGATTATGTTATTTCTCTGCTATTAATTACAACCCCTTAAATTCCCCTTATTTCAATTCACTTTAATTTAATCTTAAATTTTTTATTCTATAACTCTTTTACATTAATTCTTCAATTCTCTTCTGTAATTTTTCAATAGAAATCTAATTTTATGGTTATTTCTTTTTCTATTCTTTTTCTTTCTCTTTTTCCTTCTCTTTTTCCTTATCTTATTATTATTCATCTTGTTCATCTTCACTCTCAGATTAATGTTCCTTTATTCCTAGTTCATTTATCAAATCTTCTGTTAATACTATCATCTTCTTCTCCTATTTCAAATTCTTCTTTATGTATTAATTTAATTAAGATATATATTATTCTCTTGTTAATGGTTCAACTTTTTAATTATCTTCACCTTCCTTTGTAAATAATTTAATTAAAGGACCCACTGGTAAAAATAGATCAGTGACTTCAATATTTTATTTATATTAAACAACCTAATTCTTTTCTTCCTTCTCTTCATCACCTTTCTTTGCAGCTTTCAATACAGTTGGTTCCCAATCAGTAATTTATTCATGTTATCTATCAATTTTTGTTATTGAAGGTTATCCACCCTTTTTTATTTCCTTATATTCAATCAAACCATCTTTTTACATAGTCTATAAAAATCTATCAAATATTATAAGATAAACTTACTTTCCGATCTTTTAAAATGATGAATTCTTTAAATCTAACTCAATTCCTGGTTTCTTAAATGCAAGCATAAACTTTTCATAGAATACTTAACCTTCTAAAGGTAATTATTTATCATTAATTCCAATTTTACAAGCATTTAAAAATGATTCCTTTATGTATTCATCCATTACTTTTGTTGGAACACCTCCAACTTATTATTATTATTATTTTTATTATTATTACTTATTTTAAGCACCTTTCTTATGTTTATTATCATCATCACTATCATCTGAAAATTGTTGTTTTACTTATTATTATTATTATTATTGCTGTTATTAAACTGGTTTAGCTTTTGTTGTTTTTTTCTATTCTTTTTTAGCTGCTGGTTTCTTTGCTCCAGGTGCAATCATATTCAAATCAATATCATCATCTGAATATTCTTCATAATTTTATGTTTTAGTTTCTTAAACTTCATCAAAGCTTTCAGGTTCAATTGGTTAACCCAATTCATTTGGACCATGTTCCCATAATTTATCTCCTTGTTTATGCAAAATATATCCAGCAATCCCTTTCTCCTATTCTTTCATTAAATCTATAGAATCACAACCTATAGCTATAATTGCCAATAATCTAGATATTCTATTGTAATTACTTCTTCTAATGATTCACTAACTTCTTAATAGCATCCTTCTTGAATTCTCCTAACTTATCTTAATTACTTATTTAACTCCACAAAACTTTCCCTGCCTTAAGTACTGCTGCTTCATCAATTCCATCTTTTAATATCAATGTACCAACTAATCTAGGATACTCAGCCACAACAAATACTAATCAATATCTCAATAATATATACATGATGGGACATAATCTTCCTTCCCTGTACCATCAACAAAGGCTGGATATTCATCTGTATGATAAATAATCATCTTTGATCCAATCAGCTTCTCTTACATACACTATTCAGAATCCTCAAAGATCTTTTTGATTGTTAATGCATCAAATTATTTCCTAAGTACAGTCTCAAAGCTTTCTTTGTCCTTTCCCTTTAAAAGAATAGATCCCTAAATTTTTATTGTTTTGCCAAACATTAAATTTCTTTAATTAAAAACAATGGGATGTTGTCTCATTAAAAAAAAGAACTCCTCTTTAAAAACTTATGGATATACTCTAAATCCTTAAGTTAAAGAAAATAAATAAGACATTAAACAATCCTTTATTCAAGATATTCAAGTTATAATATTGAATCCTTCAGAAGATGAATAAGATAGAGAATCCTTGCATTCATATTAAGAGTATATAATCATTTATATTTAGCACTAATAATTGGATTTAAGGGGAAGTTCTTGGATAAGGTGCATTTGGAAAAGTAATAATGGGACTACAAAAGAATGGTTAAATTATGGCAGTCAAATAAGTTTATATCCAGAATTTTAATGATCAAGTAAGCCTGTATTTGACTATTTTATAGAGAGTAATATAATTACAGAAGGAAATTTAAATGCTTAGTAAATTACAACATCCAAATATAGTAAGATATTTAGGTTGTGAGCAAAAAAATTAATTTATTAATATTTTTCTTGAATATGTAAGTGGAGGTTCAGTGTAATCTATGCTTGAAAGGTTTGGTTGTTTTAAAGAAAGCCTTATTAAGACATATTTAAAATAAATTTTGTTAGGATTAAGTTATTTACATGCATAAAATGTGATTCATAGAGATATTAAAGGAGGTAATATATTAATTGATAACTCTGGAAAGTGCAAATTAGCTGGTAAAATAAATCTTAATTCTTTATAGACTTTGGAAGCAGTAAATAATTAAGTGATTTTGCTCTTGGTTCTATTTGTGGAACTCCTAATTACATGGCTCCTGAAGTTATCAATTAAGAATAATATGGAAAAAAGGCAGATATTTGGAGTTTAGGATGTACTATTATTGAAATGGCAACAGGTCGACCTCCATTTTCAGAATTTAAGGATGCAATTGCAATAATGGTTAAAATAGGGAATTCTACATAACCTCCTCCTATTCCTTCACAATTAGTATCAGTTGAATCTAGAAACTTTTTATCACTTTGTTTATAAATCAATCCACAATAAAGGGCCTCAGTTGATGAATTACTCCATCATGCATTTTTAAAAAAGTCCAAAGTTAATCCTATTTTCAAAAATACTTAATAAGTATACAAAAAAGAATCTAATATGATTAAACATTCATTCTTATTAGAAAATGAGATTGAAGGTGATTAAATTGAACCAAATTCCCCTTAATTTTAAGGATTATAAGGTTAATCTTTATCTAAAACTAATTAAATTAGTGTCAAAAAGAAAGTTGAACATCCAAAGTATAACATTATAGTTGAACCAGATTTGAATGATTAGTTTGATTTAGAATAATAAAATTAGGAAATTTAAAATTTAGAAGCCAATGGTTACTTGAAATTTTAGAAAGTTGATAATTAAAATAGGGTAAAAACAAAGGAATTAAACTAAAAACAATAAAATTTGTAAAATGACTTGGATATTATCTTAAATTAGTACTAATGTTAGATATGATTTCATTACACAATGTTTGATCAAATATAATTAAGAAACAATAGATAATACTTATTTTGCAATAATTTCAAAATTATCTATATATTTCATTGAATAATGAAAATTCAAATGAAAATATTAAAAAATTAATGTATATGTGAAAAATGAATATATGTTTATGTCATTTATTAATCTCAATTATAAAATGAATTATAGACTTAATCATTTTTATCATTAACTTTAGTCATATCATCTACAAATTATTTACGCACTTGAGTTCTAAATTATGCATACTCAAATGAACAACTATCAATACAATTATCAAATTATTCAATCATTTTTTCCCTCTTATTTTCTTCTATTTCAAATAATGAATTAATATTATAGTGATTTTTAATCTTTTATGAACATATCACAAAGCATTTTTTAGTCAAATTAAACAGTGAGCATTCTAAAGCTAATTAATCGACAATTTTATTTTATTGTTATTATGATTATGTTTATGATTATGGTAAATTAAAATTCATTTATCAAAATTTATTACTTAAATTATTTATTCTGATTCATTTCTTTATTAATTATAATCTCATGCTTTTTGAATATTAAAAACTAGAAACAAAGGAATTTAGGAAATGACTTAAGAATTTAGATTGATTTATATGGACAAAAATAGTTTATATAATAAATTCATTATTCATTATTTCATTATTTTTTATTTGTAATATCATTAATGAATTTTGCTGGTTCAAAAATAGGTACACGAAATTCTTATATTGGGGTTGTTGGACCTATGACTGTAATTGATTCTTTTCTATTATTTTTAATTTTGGATTCATTTTAATATTATTTTGAAATCTTATTTTGTTATTGTTTTTCATTATTATTTTACCTTTCTATTGAATCTTCCTTTTTGATTACAGCCTTTTATTGAAACCTATTGTTTTTAATACCAAAGGCATTCATTTATTTCAGTAAAAATATTTAATTTAAATATTAATTTAAAATAGCCTCCATTTAATAATGGATGGAATTAGTCTATTGAATATTGAACATCTTATGAATTCATAAATTGATTTTGTATTATTTTATGAAACAGAAATATTTTTACAACCAAAACATTTGGATTATAACCAATATATTAAATGTATATATAAAATATTAAAAATTTTAAATATGAAAATTAAGAAGAAGAATGAATCTCAGAGAGTTACAGAGTTAGGGGAACACATATTGAAAACATAGAATACTATGTTGGCTGCTAAAATTGATTAATTAAAGAAGGATATTTAAAATATGAAATCTGTATACTACAACCCAATATATCTAGTTTCTAGTTACCAGAATAGGCAGAGCGTGAGCTAATTTAATCAGAAGAACTAATTTATTATAAAAAATTGAGTAATTAACTTTCTCGAAGAATACGAATCATTATGGCTTATAATGAGGAGGCAATTCAAAAAAAAGTAGCTCAAGAAGATATCTAAGAAGAGAAATTTGAATGTCTTTGTGGGGCTAATTAGATTGATTCTATTAAATATTTACTTGTAAATGGTCATGAATAAATATTGTAATAATAATAATAAGAAATCCCACAACAACCAGAAGAAAATAATTAATAAACTCAATCTAATCAAAAGTAAAAATTACTTAAATAATTAGAGATTATATAAAGAAATTGATTTAGGAAACTTCAGAAGAGAAGGCTCAATTACTACATTAGATTGAAGAATTGAAGTTATAATAAAAGTTACCTGAAGAACAATTCTTTTAAACTCAGTTATTTGCAGAATTAGTATAATAAAATAATTATTTAACAACTACTCTATTCAATATTGAGGAATAATTAATATAAGTAATTTCTATTATAAAAGTAGGCATAATTAATCAATAAAGAACATCTAGAGAAAAATTAATAATAACTTTTATAAATTCAATTAGAATGTGAATAAAAAATAAAAGATTTATTTTCTTAGCAAGATATTATAAAAATAGAAATAAAATAGAATGATGATTAGATATAGAATACTTTAATTGAATAATTGAAATCATAAGTAGAACATGTTTCTAAAATGATTGAAGATCTAAAGATTGAATTATAATAATGTAGAGAACGTAATAAAGAAGCACATAATTAATTGGGTGATTTAATAAATTAGAAATAATTATTATTGAATTAAAATAATGATTTAAAATAGTATATTAGTGTTCATAAGATACTATCAAAAGATGAGAAGATAGAGTAAGTAACTTTAAGATATGAAAAACATAAATAATTATTATATGAAATTGAATAAGAGTATGCTAATAATAAATCTAATGAATTCATTTAAAGATTTAGAGAATTTGTTGGGTATGTCAAGATGAGAGATGAAAAAGTTAAAGGATTAGAATAATAATTAGATGCAAAGACAAATGATTGTAATAATATAAAGAAGGTAATTACAATATTAATATTTTAGTAAATACAATAATTAATTGATGAATTGGATTATAATTCAAATTCTTTTAATTCAATTAATGAAACCAACAAGAATCTAAGTAAACTTGTAAATGAAACATAAAAGAATTTAAGTAGAGCTATGTAAGAGAAAGTTGATGAACGTATTAAGTTTGAAACAGAAAGATAAGTATGATTCATCTTTAATTCAATAGCAATTTTTATAAAAAATACAAATAGCAGATGATACTATTAAATAATTATAATCACAGAATGATTAATAAAAAAAATTAATTAATCTTTTTGAAATTGAAAGATAAAGTTACAAAGAAACAATTAGAATGTTATAAAAATCAGATGGTGAAAGTTAACAAAAATTATTATAAAAAGAATGGGATGCTAGTAAAATTATAGAAGAAAGTAAAATTATATAAGAAAGAGAGAAAATGAGTGAATCAATTAATGTAAAATTCATAAAAAAGGCAGAAAAGTCTAAGAGCAAGTTAAAATATTTAAAATTATAAATGAAATTGTAATTATGTTATTGTATTTTATAGAGAATCTAAAGATAATGATAATGAATTATTAACATCCTTAAAAATGATGGTAGATTGTTAATAATGTAAAAAAAGAGTAAAATAAGTTATATTAATGAAATGTTTACATATGTTCTGTAAACCTTGTATTGATGACAATTAAAAAAATCGAAATAGAGCTTGTCCTGTCTGTAGAGCTAAGTATGGAATTGAAGAAGTGAAAACTATAATATTAAATTGAGATATTTATATATCATAACCAAATATAGAATTTTAATCATATCCATATTCTATTTTTAATTTTAATTTAATAAATCAATTGAAATTATTATACTAATATATATCCAATTATTAACTAAATTAATTTCTTTTATAAAATTAATGTATTTTTTGCCTTTCCTACTTTTAGAAGTGATCAGCTTTGCATAAGATAATACATCAATCTGCATACAAGAAATGTAGAGTCTATAATCCCTACCATTAAACTAGTAGTTACAACAAGTATTACCTTATTACTCTATCTCTGGTGACTGGATTTACAAATTTGGATATTATGATAAATGCTTAAGAGAAGATAAGGCCTATTCATCTGTTCAAATAGATTAAACCATGTTCAAATTGTATTATGGTTTCTGCCATTCTAACATTTGTTCTGCAGATGATTTTAACTCTAAAGATGGTTAATAAATCATAAAGGACATCCTTAATATCAGTGGAATTGCTTATTTACTGCAGGTATTCATTTTAAATTATAGCTAGATGAATTTAACAACCACAACTTTAACATTCTATAATCCTTTAACATATTATCCTCATCTTGGATTAGGAACATATCTTACATCAGCAATACTTATCATATTGCTAATCATAGTTTCAATAGATCCTATATTGAGATTAATAAAAGCTTGTCAAAGTTCTCACACTCCAGATGTTCGAGATGATATTATTGAAGAACAAACACTTATTGCTACAAAGGAATAAGGAAAAAGTATACCTTAAGAGAATTAAAACATTATCATAAAAGATTTTTCAATAATTTAAAATTATAATAAGATTATGAATCTTAAGACTATAGATCCAAATTTAGCCATATTTAATGGTATTAGAGCTATTTCATTTATGATGGTTGTTTATGGACATGTATGTGAAATGACTGCTACATCAACTTATGTATAAGAAGTTACAATGGAATATAAGAAATGGAGTATCATATTTTTGTATGATATGATGTATGCAGTTGATATCTTCTTTTGGGTTGGAGGATTCTTTTTAGGTTATGTAATGTGTGATGAAAAGAAAACATAACCTATAAAGAAATATCCATTCTCTATTATTGTAAGTGTAATTCATAGATTAATGAGAATATGGCCTTGTTATTTATTGTGTATTGCAATTAATTCATACATAATTCCATATTTAGGGACTGGGCCTAGATGGTTTTTATAAGAGGGAGCTACACAATGTCCAGGAGGTGCATGGAGGAATGCATTTTTTATTGATAATTTTTATGAAGATTGGTAACTTTGTTTTGGATGGGGATGGTATTTAACATGTGACTTCTAATTATTTTTAACATGTCTAATTCCTATACTGATTTATTGTTTAAATTATAAAACAGGATCAAAAATCTTAATTTTGTTGATGATTTTAGGTAGTTTAGGATGGGGATATTATTTAAGTATTCATTATAATTTTTTGATTCCTGGTAAGAATACTTATAATCCTGCTTATTATTATAAATATTATGTAAGTACTTATGCAAGAGCACCACCTTACTTTTTGGGGTTGCTAATAGGAATTTGTTATAGAGAGTTAAAATAATAAAAAGGGTAAGTTAATTTTAACATTCTCAATTATTGCAGATCCTTAATTTAAGCAAGTGGAAGTAGATTATTATTTTAAATTATATGCTATGGAATAGGTTTTGGTTTAATGATTTTTTAATTTCTGGGATGGAAGAAAGAATTTAATAGTATGGAATTAATATGGCCTTAATGGTTTTAAAATATCTATCATGCATTATGCAAATTTCTATTTACATTTGGTATGACTTTGATTACATTACCAAATTTAGTTGGTGCATATGATATGTATATATATATATATAATAAATGATTAGATTTAATCGCAAGTTTATGAATAACACTTTATTTAAATTTATGGCTAAGATATCATTTTCAATGTATTTGGTTCATTTGATGTTTATTGTAATAATAACTGAAACATTTTATGAAACCCCATCATTTATATAAGTGGATTTGGTGACAGGATTTATTTGTGCTGTATTTCTTTCTGTGATCTTTGGATTGATGCTTTCACTTTTAGTAGAACTACCATTTGGTAATCTAGATACACGTTTAACAAAGCTATTGTCTGTTCCATAAAGAAAGAAAGAATCATTATTAAATTGATGAATTTATAAACATAAATAATTTTTATAAATTTTTTTAAAAACTATTCTAATTAATTCTGACTATGAATATTGCTTTAAATTTAATTAACGCTATAAAGAATTGAAAAATATCATTATCAACTATTTGAGATGCAATCTAATTATGAATAACTCATTGAAGAAACAAAAACAAAAATATTAGGATTAAAAGAATTAACTCCAGAGAACCAATGGATTCAGGATTCTAATAAGGATGGTTGCAATATACACACTAAAATGAATCCATAAAATGAATTAAAGATTAACAGAATTGAAATAAATGTTGATGTTGATCCAGAAGCCTTTATTAATTTAGTTACCAATCTGACTAGAAAGAAGGAATACGATTCCAATTTTGAAGAAGTATTTATATAGAAATATATTTAAGGGAAGAATAATTGAGAAGATAGATTAAAATACAACTATATATTATGCAAGAAGCAAACCACCTCTTATCATAATAGATTCAAGAGATTTTTGCTTGATTACAAGAATTTATAAATTAGGAGAAGGCCATTATTTAGCTGTTTGTAATTGATTGATAATTATTTTGTAGCCAAATCAATTGAACATCCTTAAGCACCCTTAGTTAAGGGAATTTAAAGAGCTGAAATGATATTTGCTGGTTGGATAGTCAAAAAGTTACCAAATGGAAAGACCAATATCATTATGATAGGGCATATGAATCCAAAAGGTGATATTCCTAAGGCTATTATCAATTAAGGAGGAAAATTTTAAGTTGAAGGTTTACATAAAGCCTTGAACTATTTAAAATAAAATAGATAATGATTTATTTATAATATACCATATTAGAAGGTTTATCAAATTATTAAAAAAACTATCAACAAAATATCTTAAATATTAATTTTAATTAATTGCTTATATAATATAACATTGAAATGAGATTCTTGATTCAGAAAGTGAATTAAATAAGTTATTGTATGAGAGACTATAATAATATTAAAGAAATCATAAAGTATAATGATGTATTTTTCAATTAAATACTATACAAATAAGTTAAATAATGAATTATAATGGTAATATTCTAACATTTCAATAATATATAAGAATTATTAAAAATTATTTAATATTATGAACTAAAATTTAATTAAATTATTATATTAAAATAGTTATATATGATTTGAACTAATATATTTAGATTATACTTTTCTTAGCAATAGAATAAATTACAAAATAAATTATAATAAGTATGACAACATATCATTTAGGTTTGTGATAAACTAATTTAGATTTACGGCAATCTAGACAGTACCAATTTTTTTCAGGTACAAAAAACTCTAAAAAACCTGGATCACAGAATGTATGACACATTTATTCATTGCATTTATCACAAATCAACATTAAATACTAAGAATGAGAACATCCACAAAGTTAACACTTTTGATTTTCTTCTTGTTCTTCCTAATAATTATAAAATTGATCTTATTCAGGTTGCCATTTAGGTTATTTTAGATTTAATTTGATAGGTGTATTCTTTCTTTTTCCATTTTCAATAGGATATATTCTTTTGAATTTAGCTCTGCAATAAGGACATTAAGTCTTATATTTTTCAGCCCATTCTTTTATACAAGTTAAACATATTTAATGTTTGCAGACATCTATTTCACAGACATTTGATAAATCATCTAAGTTCATCATACAGATTGGACATTCTTCTTGTAATTATTATTTCAATCGAATTTTCTTTGGTGCCTCTTTTGATTGATTAGTTTATTGCTGTTTTGATGGAGGTATGTTCTAAGAATTAATAGATGAATAAAATGAGATTTTACTTCTTTAGATAAAATCAAGTCTTTGATGTCAGGAGTGTCTATAATATTTTTTTTAGTTTTAAATTTTTTATTTTATTCATTGCGTTCCAACCAACGCTGTTCATAAGCTTCTAAAATTCTTTGAAAGTGCATACTACTTTTATTTTGGTTTCGAACTAAAATTTTTTTTTAATTTTATACAATTATAACATAAAATGGCAAATGCATTAGCAAATGATGCTTTGTTATAATAACAAATTGATTAATAAGTAATTTAGAATCCACACCTATCATTTGCTTAAAAGAAATCATTAAGGAAATCAATCTTAAAAGCTAGCGTAGCAAATGCTCCAAAGAATAGCTCATTTTAAACAATATTAAGTGTAAGTAATACAATGGTGGGATCATCATTATTAGTGATACCTGTATTATTTTAACAATCAGGAATTTTGAGTGCATTAATTGTTGCATTAGTATTTTGTTTAATATCTTGTAAAACGTGTTAACTATAAATTGTACACAATAAACCTGAAGAATTAGATTTACCTTAAACTATAGTGAGAATACTTGGATAGAAGTATAATTTAATTTTTAATATTACGAATATCATAATTTTATACTTTGCTGGTGTTGTATATTTTATTTTAATATGCAATATGTTATACTCATTAGTTTAATTATTCTGTCGATAATTAGAGATGGATTATGCTCCTAAAACTGAATTTGTCCTAAGTAAATTATCATATTAATGGTGTGGCATTGTTTACATGTGTTTACTATTCCTTATAATGTTGTAAAAGAATCTTACTCTCATTATAAAACTCGTTCAATATGGAGTTATATCAATTATAGCATTGATTATTTTTATTATAACTAAAGGTAGCATCAATATGCCAGAGATTGTAAATGCCAATTTATTCACTTTAGATGTTGTAACCTTATGTGGTGTATTCTCTGTTGCATTTATGGTACATTCTTGCATAGTCCCAATAATGAAAAATAATCTACAATAATAAAATAATTTGAGAGATATTGCAATTAGTTTTGGTTGGACATGGTTGATTTATGCTTTAGTAGGCATTTTTGGTGCCATCGCAATATAAGGAAAAGATCTTAATCCTTCTTGTGATGGATCTACTGTATTAGATTATTTAGATTAGAATATATATTCTTATGGAATCTAAGTTTTATAATTGCTTTAACTAACTACTGTATTTCCATTATTAGCATTTATTACAAGATCACAATTTTTTGCTTTAATTTATAAATTAGAATAACCTCCATAAAAGTGGTTTGTGTTATACACATCAATAGTTGCACTTACTACTCTATTATTTTAATGTCTTAATATTAGTGTATCTTTAATTTTGAGTTTATCTGGAGCTGTTATTGGATTTTTCTAAATTTATTTGATTCCAATTCAATTACATATGACATGTCTTTATGCTAAAAAGAAAGTTAATGACAATAGAATTGGATTAATTAATGATTCAAAAGAGTATATTGAGAATCCAGATGAATCTATATTTGATGAATAGGATTTCAAATGCATAGATCATTCAACTCTTAAAAAGAGATTTAACTAGCAAACTAGATTCATATTCTATTATATCATAATGCTTATTGGTGCAATGATGGGATTCTTAAATCTAATTGCTCCATTCTTCAAATGAATATTAACATTTATTTAAAATTGTCCATTAGAATTACAATATTATTATTATTAAATAATCAATCAGCATCTTCACAATCCTTTTCATTCATTTCTAATTCTCTGAGATCGACTTCTATAATATCTTCCTCTTCTTATTATTCCTTTTATTCTTTTGATATTTCCTTTTATGTATCCTTCTATTCTTTCTATTCAATTTTCACTGGCTTCTTCTTTTTCTTTTACCCTTTTGCCATAAACTTATTAGCCACTGTCTCATCCATTTCTTATTCTCCAAATAGTAATTCAAACACCTTTATAAATTAAATTGAATACTTCTTAAGGTTTGAATTTATCCCCTTGAAATCCACCAGAATAAACAGTTGATTATACATTCTATTTTTATTATGCTCTCTTGACAATTCTTTCTTCTATTGTACCTTTTGTGACCAATCTATAAACATAAACATCTTTTGTTCTTCCTATACGATGAGCTCTATCTGTTGCCTAAGCATCCA
>JPFL01000017.1:396894-427480 GCA_000733385.1 Paramecium biaurelia | reverse complement strand
TTATTAGAATTCATTAACCATCTAAATATAATATAATATAAATACATCTCTTCTGTCATTTATTTAACATTAACCATCCATCCTAAAATATGTATATCCTTTATGTAACATGTATTCTTCCAATATATCCAACATTCTTGTCATCTAACAGAAAATTAAGACTCGCCATTATTTCTATTTGAGTTCTTTCAATAATTTATCTAATTGTAACAATTTAGAAGAAGAGGCAATCAAAGATTCTGGACTATTTGGTAATATAAAAGAGGCAGGGGATTCTTATATAAATGATAGTGCTTATCTATTATATAAACTCTGTTGAATTTAATAATAAAATGATTGCGATCTGCATTCAAATGATATAATTTTACTTTAAACCTGAGGTATATAAAACTATAATAGTTTTGAATAAGAAAAATTCACTAAAGTTGGTGTATCCTTCTTTTGACATAAGATCTCAATTAAATCAAATATATTCTTCTCAAACAAACAGAAAGGCAAATGTTTCAATAGAAAACATGCAAATGTAGATTCTCCTATTTTTTAATGATGTGTAAATGTAATGTGCAGTAAACAAACATTTCTTATTTTGAATTAAATTATCATATACTAATTTAGGAATAATGAAGGTAATAGGATTTCTTTTGGTAACTTATACAATAGGATTTTTCTAAAATACTTCAACATTCTATTTATCCTAAAATGCATAAGGACTCTTATAAGGCTTTCTTTCAAATAATTCAGGATGATTACATATCTTACGAAACTACATAACCAAGTTCATCAAATTATCAACCTTTTACTTTGAATCTAACATTCTAAAGAATTCCTTTATTGATAACTTAGATTTCACATTCCTATACAATACAGCTTATCTACTTGTCATCTCACAAACAATCTAGACTTCCTTCTTCTATCCTATCTCATTTTCCACATCTTTCTTTAACCTTCTTAACATAAATGGCTTCAAAATTGCATGTAATCTTTATAATTAATGCTGGTTTAATGTCTTTTAATCTTAAGAATGTGCTTCTATATCTTTTGAAAACCACTCTTAGAATTGATCAAAACTATCAAAGAATCTTGGCATTATGAAATGCAATAATGCCCATAATTCTCCCATTGTATTTTAAATTGGTGTTCCTGTCAATAATAATCTATTTCTTGCATTAAAAGATAACAATATCTACCATCTCTAAGAATTAATATTCTTAATTGCTTAAGCTTCATCCAAAATCATATATTGCCATCTTACTCGATTGAATATTTTATTATCTGACACTACTAAGTTATATGATGTAACTACTATGTGAAATAGAGATTCTCTTTAACCAAAGTTTTTTAATTAAAAATATTTTCTTATAGTTTTTCTTTATTAGGCTTAACCCCAATATGGTAAGACTTTTAAAGTGGGACAAAACTTTTTAATTTCCTATTACCAATTATGTAAAGTTGAAGATGGAGCAATCACTAAAAAGGGACCCCATATTGATTTAAATGAACTTATATGTGATAATAATGCTATGGCTTATATAGTCTTTCCTAATCCCATTTCATCTGCCAATATGCCATTAATACCTTAATCATATAAATTATCTAACCATCTAAGTCCTTTTAATTAATACTCTTTTAAGTCTCCTTTAAATGTAGAAGGAGGTGCAATTAATGAGAAATCTCTATCTTAATCATTATGATCTAATTTTAATTCTTATAATTAAACATTTTCTTATTTTTTTCCATCAAATTATTATAGTTATTTTCTATTATCATTGATTACTTTTTAGACATTTTCAAGTGCTATTTCTTCATCAATCTCATCATTATTATTTAATGAAATATGATTATCTAAAGTTATTCCTAGTTTCTTGGCCATGAAATGTGCATAAATGTCTGATTACTTCATTAAAAAATCTAATCTTTTTTATTGTAATAATTATTCTCTTTCTTCTTCTTCCTTTTTCTTTCTCTCTTATTCCAATTTTTCTTTTCTTTTCTTGATTTCAATCAATTCCTTATCTCTTTTTCTCCAATAAGATTAAGCCTCCTTTGATAATTTCTTTGCTCTTAACATAAATTCTTTTTAATATTTTTAACATTTTTAATTCCTTCTTCTTGCTTCTTTAGCAGCAAAATAAGCTATTCTTTTTAAAAATTCTCTTAAATCTTATCTGAACTTAGCTTTGAATTTACTAATTCTGACAGCATTCCTTACAACGATAGCCCAACTTTTCTTCCAATCTCCAATTTCAATAGGATCTTCATATAATTCCTATTGTATTATAGTGTTAAAATAATCATTCTAAGTAGAAGCCTAACAATCATTTTTAAGCTAATATTTATTTATTACTTTTACTTTCTTTACTTTTTATATTTGCTTTTCCCATTCTAGAATCTGTATACTAAATTTTGAATGCATCTTCAAAATTGTACCCAAGCTAAGGCAATTTATTTGATTGAAAAGAAGGCTCAAATTATTGTGATGACTAAATAAATTATTATAATTACGATTCCAATGTGTATTTACTATTCCAATATTGTTTCTTATTTGTGGCTGTATTTATCATACAAAAATTTTTCAACCATGTTTGGTTGATCTCTGAATACTTTGGAAAAGAACATTAGTAATTTATTTTATATTTTGCTATGATTATTTGTTGCATAGGCATATTTCTTCTCTTTCACTTCAAAAGTCTTCCTCTGGAAAACTAATTTTATTATAATGAGACAACTAACCTTTCTACCTCTTGTTTTCCAAATAGCATAGTCGTGCCTCTTCTAATGACAAGTCTTCTACAGGAGGACGTTTGAGATTAAAAACAAGATTAAATTCTGGTTCTTATACTTTTCTGAATTGTGGATTGACTTATCGAGTGTTCTCAATCTTAAGGATAAAATAAATAATACTTATGTAATCTAATGAAGGAGTTAATCGATATTATATTGTTTATCTTCCTCTTCTTCTGAACTCATATAAAAATTAAATAAAGATTTTTGTTTATTTAAGGGTTATTGCATGAGTTCATTAATTTTTATTTTAAAAAATGTATATATATATTATCTTAATACATATAGTATAGAGGAGATGGTACCATTCACATTCAACCTAATACAAGTATTGTACTGAATAGTTATTTCATACAATATCTTCAAAAGACAAAAAGGACAAATAGTATTTAACAAAAAAGATTTTTTAAGATATAGAATTTATATTAAAATGATATTCTAAAAAATTTATATGATACTTCTTCAATAGAATTAATAAAATATAGAACAATCCAATCCTCATTCAAAACATTCTCAATATCCTTTGTCTCTTTTGATACTATATAGCGAATAAAGAAGAAAGAATATAGAGTGGATAATCTTAGATTGACTTAAATTAAAGGTGGAATGATTTTTAATGAAATAAGAATAGAATTGGAGGGAAAAGAATTATTCTATGTAAAAAAAATATGATTAAATTAAAAACGTATTATAAATATTCTATAGTATAAAGTATTATGAAAAACGGGTAATAAGTGTAAATCGCTTGAGAATGGTTGAGTTGTTGATTAATAATAAAAAAAATGGCTAGATCATTAACAATATTGGCTATTGTGTTTGCAGTTGCCACAGCTAGAGTGACAAAGAGCGAAAGTCCAAAAGAAATTTTGGCTTAAGTTAATAAGGATTCCTTTGGTAATTCAATCCTTTCAGTTCTCCAACTTTAATTGGCTACAGGAGGACCAGTTGGTGAGATCTAAATCCTTTTAAACAACATTGCCTCATAATTGAATGGAGATTAAAAGAAAGCTGCAAAGTTCATGAAAGTGACACTGTTGCATTTGAGAAAATCATTGCCGACTTAGAATAAGAAATTGCTTATCACTAATCCTAAATTGTTGCCTTATCTAACTTGAGAGATTCCACCACCGAAGCCTTAGGTGAAGCTGAATCAGAAGTCAGAGTAGTAACATCAGATATTGCCAATAACGAAAAGAGCTTTGCTGATGAATCAGCCACAAGATAATCTCAACATGAAACATGGGTTAGAAAGGATGCTGAACATGTTGATTAAATGGATGCCATTGATGAAGCATCAAAGATTGTTCAACATTTATAAGCAGGTGTTGCATTTGCTCAATTAAAGAGTAGATTCGAAAAAGTCTAAGCTAAATTGATGGAAAGTAAACATGCACTTTTCAAGGTATTTTCTATTTCTTATTAATAACTAGCCACTCATCAATGCCTTGACTTAATTAGCTTCCAAAGTTGATAACAAGAGCATCATCAAAATCTTAGAATTATTAGCTTAAATCAGATAATAATTGGTTGCTAGCAGAGCTTCACTCCTTGCCACCGAAGATAAATAAGCTGCTAACTGGGAAGTTCAAAGTTCTCATTTATAAGAAGAACACAAGAGATTAGTCGAAAGAAAGGCTTTCTTAGAAAACTCTATTGTTCAATTCAAAGTGACCATCTAAGAAGCTGTTGAAGATTTGGAAGATTAAACTGTATTTACATTCAATTATCTTAGTTATTCCTTGAAGATGCTGAAGATTCATTGTCTATTTAAGAAAGATGGGCTGCTGAATAAGAATCATAATATGAAGCATAAACCTTCGAAAGAGAATAATAATTGGAAGTTGTTGAGAGATTATAAGAAGTCTTAACTTAAAAATTAAGTGCTGCTTCAGAATTCCTCCAAGTCAGAGAAGAAGTGTTTTGATTTATCAATAATAATAATAATAATCAAGATAAAAAATCTTCATTATCTGCTTCATCTACTTGATCCTTATCTTCATTCCTAATAAACTTTATGAAATGACTTGAACGATGAACTTCATGATAGAAATCTTTTGGATTTGATAAAATCAGTCCATATTTCATTTATTAGACTAATCCTAATCCGATAAAGTTGTAATTCCACATATGATTATCAGGAACCTGAATATTATTAGATAAATATATATACCATAAAAATCCTCTGAATTTATCTGACAATAAGATCTAAACTTTTTCAAAATGTTATGTTGATGATGGATGAAGTGCATTCAAATCTTTATTGTTCTTACCCCATTCAAAACCTTAATGAGTTCTTAAAATATAAAAATAATAATATACAATTTATAAGCAGTGATTGAACATGACCCAGGAGTGAATGAAACAGTTTGAACTATACATCTTTCTGCATCCCAACTCTAATTCTCTTATATCAATCTAGCATGTAATGTGATATCATAAGTTGACAAATGCATAGTTTCTAAAAATATATTATTAGTGTTTACCTGTAGATTAAGTATGTAACCATCCTAAAGGTTCTAAATTTCTTAAGTATTCTGAATCTGGCATTTGATGAGGCATTGTTACATTATCTCTTGATCCTATTTGAGGAATCATAACAATAGCTCTAATTTCTTTGACTTATAAGTTATCTGGAGGTGAAATACCATATAGATAGGCAGCTATTTATGTTTTCAAATCTGCAATTGAAATGAATTTCTTAAGAATATTCTTAGGTAAAACATATGTAAAACCTGTTTACTTAATATCATCAGAATTCACAAATATATGATTTGTACGTAAGTAAAGAGATGTAGCGGCTATTGCTCTGACTCTCCAATCAGAATGACTTGAGAAAGATTGATTCTCATAAGGTTTAGTAACTTAAACTGCTAATTCTTCTCCAAAGACATTAGATGTCTTGACTGTTGTTGCAGTTTATTAAGCTGCTTCCTTAGCTTATTTCTCAATATCTTAAATAGTTTCTTTCTATAAATTTGGAGCAGACATTTCCATACCCAAAATAATATCTCTGATTTCCATTTGAGTTAAAGATTATACATTTACATTATTCTTTTTAGCATAATCTTATAAGATTAAATTCTTCAGTTCAACTTCCATTTTGACCCATTCATCATCTGATAAAGTAGGCCATATATGATTTGGTTAAGTGATTACATTTTTATTTGGTTTCAATATAATCCTAGCTTTTTCATGAGCTACATGTAATGCTCTCAAAATTAAAATTAATCTTGAGAATGCAGTGAATGATGAAACACTCTTCAACCAATCATCATATAAATTAAAAAGTACCATTGATGGTTCAGTAGCTTTTAATATTAAATCTCCAAACTTTTCAATTTTAAGTATAGCTTAGAATGGCAATGAAAGTTCAGATCCTTTGATGACAATATTAGGGAAATCCAAAAGGTGAACCTCTAATGGATCCAATAAACCTTTTCTTGTAACAATGATTTATCTAGGTTATTCTTCAACTGGTAATGCTCTAATTAAAGCTGCCACTTCTTCAGCTGTTTTCCATTTAGCCAATTATCCAAGTCTTTTTTAACCTGCCCATACAGAAGTATGTATAACTTTTAAAAACAATTATCCAGTTTTTGGATTGAAAATAATGATAGCACCATTAATAGGTTTGGTTGTAAGATTACCTTCAAATGTTTTATGAATAGTTACTCTATATACATTAGTATCATCAACAAACCAGATAATTTAATTACTAAATAATTCAGCATAATTTTGAGTGTTCAAATATGGTTCAGTTGGTTCAGATGAGTACAATTACAAACCTTTTCTAATACGTTCTCTTAGAACATATAATGCAGGGTTAGCCTTCATAATTTTATTCATAGCTTAAAGGATAAGATTCTTAGAATTTGGGAACCAATTACCATATCCTGAATGTAAATTGTAAGCTAAATCTATGGCTACTAGCATTCCTGTTGGAGATGGATAAATACTGATGTTATCAGTAGTATAATCTAAGAATTTGGCTCTAGCATATCTTTCAATGTCATGAGAATCATAATCTCCCCATCTTAATTGGACATCTAACCAATATTTAGATGTAGTAGTTCCATCATAAGTATCTTTGGTATCATGAATCAAAGAGGGTTTACTGATTGGCCATTTAAATGCAGCAAATAATAATATATCTGCACAAGATGAGTTCATTTTATAAGACTTTCTTGGATGAATAGTTTCTTTTTAAACTGTTTCAATTTCTAATGTTTCCATTTCCATATCAAATACTTAACATAAATCCATAACTACACTTTCATGTATCTTTTACCATAAATGTGCTCTGAATATTTAAATTAATGAAATCTTTAAGGTGGGAATCTTACCATGCATAAATATACCTGTTAAATCTAATTAGACTTAAAATCCTATATAAACATTTGCCCTATTTACAGTTGGTGACCACCATAGAGTGAATCTTCTATTTGGAATCTAATTCAAACCTGAACGTTAAGCATGAGTCAATTTCTTAAATCTCATACTCTCCTCAAATCCACTAGCCTTTTCCCAAAATAGACCTTCCCAAGTTGGAAAATAGGTTCCCTTAAATAAAGTATGCTCCAAAATACCTTCTACTCCTCCTAAAGCTTAAATCATATCAGTTCTATAATTATTCAAATTCCATAATTTTCCATCATGTCTTTAATGAGTCCACCAAAAGGGATTCTATTTCAACATCTAAAATTGCTTAAAATCTTATCTAACTCTCCATCCTTTATCATATGCCAATGTTAATCTATCCTTCTAAAATAATGTATTGATTCTTGGAATACCATGATCCCAACTATCTTCCAAATCATCCAAAGTCAATCTTCTATTTTAAACTTATGCTTCCTATCTTTTTAAGGCATATTCAGCCCAAACTCTTTAACTATCTATAAATTCACTCTCCCAAGTTTAGATATATCTATATAGATTAGGAATCAATTAATCTTCATCATGACTCATACCTGCTCTGTAATGTGTGATACCTGTATCGGTTTATTTTGAAAATCTTAAATCTGATTGTGGTATCAAAATATGCCCCATTGATAACATACCCAAACCACCCAATTCTTTTGGAGTATAAAATACAACAGGTGGGAAACGAGATGGCATCTTAGAATTTAAACCTATTTTAATTCTAGTTTAAATTTTATTTTCACATTTGACTAAAAGATCTAATAATTATTCAGTATGAACAGCTGATTCTCTATAATATGTCATTAATCCTATTAATGTTGTATTCCATTTATTTGCTATTTTGGTAAATGTTGTACTACCACTTGCCATCAATATTTATCTAATTCTATTTTCATATTTTTTCATACTCTCTTCATCTACTCTTAAAAATGCAACAGCAGTTATTTCTTTACTTGATTCATTTTGTAATTTCCAAACACCATCTTTCTCAGAAAATTCTTCTTAAGTTCCTCTTATCTTTGGTAAGATTCTCACTTCGAATCCACACATATTAAATAAGAAATTGGGATTATCTTTAGAGTACACAGAAACAAAAGAGTGTTCCCAAGATAATGTAGTCAAACATCTTGGTAATCTATTCTTAATATCCCAAAAGACAGCCCTTCCTAAATTTACATCATGTTTCATTAATCTCATTCTACAATCTTTTGGCCAGCATTTCTTATTATTATATCCAACAATATTTTCATTATTAGGATCTGGATTTTCTGTTAAATATCTTTAAATTAATTCTCTTGCTTCCTCTGCTGTAAATCTGAATACCATGAAAATCTTATCTATATATCTACAATATAATCTAATTGGATGTCTAATTTCTTATTAAATATTAGAATAAGTCATGAATTCATGAGGATTATTATATGGACCAGCCAAATCTTATGCTCTATTTAAACCCAAAATCAATAAATCCAATACCATACCATAAAATTACATAATAAAACTAGTAAATTAAATACCATGCAAAACACCATGAACATTAGTATGATTCATATCTTTATAAGTAATGACAACATTATTTTTGGCAGTCATATAATCTGCTATATTATGATCAACAATTAATCTTAATAATCTATTTAATAATGTTTAATCAATCTTTTCATAAACCTTTTCAAATTTACTTTCTAATAATACTACACATTAACCATCAATAACATCCCAAATTCCATGAAGATTATTAATTCCTTAACACCATTTATATACTAATAAAGGAGGTGGTTCACTATCACTAGGTTTAATCCAATTAGGGAAGAGTCTTCTTTTATCGGCTTCATAAAACAAATATTAATCTAGATAAGCATCTGTAATCTTTTCTAAAGGTTCTACATCATAAACAGGTACTAAATGAGAATAAAGATCCATGAACTCTAATCTCACTTCTTTGAACACTCTTTAAGTCAAAAGATGTCTCTTAACTCTACTCAATGCCTCATGTGATTATCATAAGCTTATTCTATTAATGCTAATTCTTCTCTTTAACTTTGATTCAATCTACTCTTGACTGAATATGCTTCCTTTAATCTCTCCAAAGCCAATAAGAACAATTTAGTATCATGTTTATAATTTACAGGGGGATAGGGAATATGAATGAATTTTCTACTTTCTAACCATCTCACTAAGGCTGTATATATAGCAACTGCATCCTCTGTTGTTAAATAAGGACCGTCCTTCATAAAGTTATGTTAACGTTCTTATTCTTATTTCAAAAATAAACGTGTTAATCTTCCCAAATTCTTCTTACATACAGTTTTATCAACTGTGGCACCTCTTCTTATACGTTCCCTATTATAATATGCTGAATTTGTATAATAATCCGCCTTATATTTCACATATCTTAATATAATGTTTTCTATTGGTGCAGGTAAACCTGGAACCTTCCATGGAATATTGGCTTTCCAACATCTCCATGCTTCACTTAAATGTTATAAAATTGTCTTTGCTTTATTAGCTCTCACTCCTTCAGGCATCATATCTATTATATCAGACATCACTGCTGCTCTTAATTCCAAATCAAATTGAGATTCTACTCTCTATTTAGTAACAGTCTTAGATATTCCCTTTGAATGTCTACCTTCAAATGTACGAGCCAATAAATTTCCTAACCATCTCTCTAACAATGGAATAATTCCTCTTAAAAAGAATAACCAAACTCTCCACATAGGTGTCCAAAATCCTACTCCAGGTCCCTTACCAACTGGACCTGTATTGAAACGATAATAAATAACATGTTTCAAATCCTTACACATTCTAATCTATCTCATTAATCTGTATTTATAACGATACATACCTGTCACTAAACCAACATGTGAAAATACATATTATAATCCATCAGCCAATTAAAATGCATCAATATTACCTAATCTATATTACACATGACTATCACATGCCAACTTCATCAATCTTAAAATTTCTCTGCACAAATGAAATGCATTACCAAATCTTGACTTCTTTCTTTCCTTTGTTGTAAGTGTCTTTACTGGCTTCAATTAAAAATTGTAATCTAAATGCAAATAATTTAAATTTTTTCTATGAATCAATAAATTTAACATATTATATCCTTAACGTGCTATCTATAAACCACATTCAACCCAATCTATCTCAGTTAATTAAAAGAACTTTGTTGCTTAAAATGCTTTCAATAAATTTCTTTTATTTTAACATTTAGGTTTTCTTTTATGTAAACTATTCAAAACCCAACATTTCAATAATTTTTAATATGAAACTCTAACTTTAACAGGATATTATGGATTGCATCTTTCCTTAAACCAAGGAGCTACTAAAGGAATATCAAATGCTCTTCTAGTTTTGCCTGTCCGTTGATTAAATGGCGTTGGAGCCCATAAGAGAGCAATAGAGGCAGTTGTTTATTCATCAGATAATTCAGTCTCATTTAATAATGGTACAAATCCATCTCCGACTTCAATGTCTAATTCACTATCTTCTATCTGAACATCTACTTTTCTACTCTATGTTCTGTAAGCAGAAATTGGATTTATAACAGGGTCAAAATTATATGTTGATATTTCAGGATTGTCTTACTTAATAAATACATTTGCTGGATAGTGATATGGAGCAATAGCTACACTTCTTGGTCTAGAATTATATAAAAATGGAAATGCAATTTTGTACTCACTTCTAATTTATTATCTAATAATAATCTTGTTGATATCATTAAATTCATTCCAATCTTCATCTTCTTCAAATATATCTCTATAAAGAGGCTCAAATTTAGGTCCTCCTGGAATAGCCATATTTAAAGCTTTTGCAGTGTAAAGAGATTGAAGTTAAAACAAATAGAAATAATTCTGATCAACTATATCTGATAATAATTGATTAGCCAATCTGAATAAACTCTGTTATACTTCCAATGTTAATTACCAAGAACGATAACTTGGTCCATTCAATAGCTTAGTATATCTTAATGGTTAATGATCATAAAACCAATCAAAAACAGCATTGTCTTCTCTTTCATCTAATTCCATCTGAATAGGTTCCAATGGTTCAACATCCAATATATTATCTCCATAATCTAATGGGATTTCTTCATCATCAAATGGAGGAAATCGCATTCTTTTGAAATTCCTTCTATCTCTCTTTTCTCTTCTCATCATCACCCACATTGTACCCCATTGTGCTGTATATACAGGTTCAATCACTTTTGGTATCTCATAACAAAATGTTATGCTGCCTGTAATGTGATAAAGAACCTTCACAGTTCTTACTTATTCCCATGGCATAGGCATATTCTCCAATAATTTATAAATTGCATGTGGCATATACTTTAATGCACCCAAATAAACTCTTTTATCCTGTCTATATTTCTTAGATTCCAAATTCCCATGATCCTTAAAAATTTTCCTATATTCATAAATAAAATCTTCTACCTTAAAATTTCAGGAGGTTGAGGCTCTTTCTATCCTTCAACAAACCCAAACTTTCTTTTTTCGGCATACTTCTTTTTTTGAACTTATTACCACTTTTTGAGCTTGTCTTCTATAGTATCACTCTATCGAATCAGATTCATATCTATTTATTTAAAAATAATATTAAATGACCACAATAATTAATTATAAGAACCAGAAACAATAAAATTATGAATGGTCATCTAAGAAAGGGAAGTAAAGTAAATTAATGTTGAGCATACATTATTTTATTTTAAAAGAGATAAATACTTCTTAAATAGTATTTCTTATTCAAAAAATCAAAAAAATTTATAATACTTACCTTTTGACTATATTTCAATTTTTTAAATATATTTATCTTTATCTAATCCCTAAGTGTATGGGAATAAGGTTTATCATTTAATATCTAATCAATAATAAAGCAAATAATTATAAACAACAATCCAATTTAATATGGTATATTAAATCTATAAGTCAAAGAAATTATATTAAAGAAGAAGAAACTAACTTCAATTAATGATAGAATTAATAAAATATAAAAGATCTTAGACTGATCAATTATATGAAATAAAATCGAATAAATTTTTAAGTAATAATGAGGTTGAAAACAATAGAAACCCAATAAATGATGGATCTATATTCTTTAGAGTTTTAAATAAGGTGGGTCTGGAAATTCAAGATGCAATAAATTAAGAAGTGGAATTCTAAATTATGATCCAACTTGTCCACCTTAATTCAAGATGTAATACAAAAATTTAGTAATAAATTCATCAGTAAATTTGATTATTTGAAATCATAATCACAGTCTTTTGAGATCATCTTCTTTTAATTCTAGATGATCAATAAATTATTATGTTTGTTATCATAAATGTAAATATAAAAATATAAATTGGTTCATTTATCATGATCATTATTAAATTTATTAGTTTAGTAACTAAATTTAAAAAAAAAATGAATTAGTTAATTCTAGAATTTCATCTTTGAGTATAGCTTCTACATCATCATTTTCTTTTGTTATGAATAGTAATTATGTTGTTTACATTTTAGTAGGTTTAACATATCTACTAATTATTTCATTTATTCTACTCCATGTCACTTGATGCTCACTTAAGTAAGGTTTACATATTTCACATTTCTATTCCAAAGAATTTAGATTAGAACAAAATCTACATTCCTCAATCTCTAACTTAAATTGTATACATTATTTACTTCAACTTTAAATTGCTTATCAAATCTGGAATCCTCTTAAATCTATGATGGATCCAATTCATTTAATTAATAGGTTATATGTCTATATGAATTCATAAACTTACTTTTCAATGAAAGCTGTGTTAAAAGAGAATCTAAACATTTTAGAATCTTTTAATGCACCATAATTCTTGACATTAATAAGAATATCTGCCACTAATGCAACTTAAATTGGTAATATGATTTGATGACTCTAACCCTCATATTTTTTGGAGATTTATTTAGTAGAATATAATATAGAATCCTTTTTAACATCAATAATTTCTATATAAGGATAACACTACCCATTAATGCTAATTTAAGGAGATCTATAATTTAAGATATTTATAATACTTTCCATAAAAAGTTATTGATTAAATTTGTATCAGATTTGGAAATACCCTTGTATTCATGTTAAGTAATTTATAGAAATATTCAATATATTTAATTTAACATGGTTAATTTACACTTAAACCCTCTCCATGAAATCTTTTTTTACCATAATAATTAAGAGCATCATTTACACTATTAAATCTACCAGAATATAATAAATAACAGCAAATAACTGTTCCAGTTCTCCCTTTACCAGCTAAACAATGGATTACAACTACATTCTCATCGTTAGCTAATTTCATAATTGAATTAATTACCCTTCAATATATTATGTATTTGTAAGCAAATGTCAAATAAGACATTTAAAGATGGAGAATGATGGTCCTTCCAAAAATAATCTTTAAAGATTAATCCTTTAAATTTTGATTCATCATAATTTTTGCCACTCAGATTAAAAATGAAATAGTCTTCCTTATGTCTTTCATTTAAGTATTAAGCTACCTCTTAATAAATTAAAAGTTTTACTTAATCTATTGGATTACGATAGAGTCCTTCAAAACCTTCTCCAGGTAAGCTCATTGCTATTATTCTTTATGTTATGTAAGTTAAATCCAAATTAAAATTGCCTTCTTTTAAGCGATTTTTTTTGCCTGAGACTTTTTGTCTTATATAATCCATATATTTATAAATATAAATTAATAATATAATTTTAATTAAGCATTATATATCATTTTAAATTTTTATCATCTTATAGATTAAGCTCTATTTCTCGTAATTCCATTGGTAATTAATTTTATTATTCATGATCTGTACATTATTGATTTATAACCTTATAATTAGTGTAATATATACACCATTATTATTCAAAGATTTTATGTTTAGGTGTAAATATTAATATGATTGGGATATTTACTAATTATACTACACACAGAATTATAGATATCACCATTAAAGGTACAGAAGTTGTTTAAGTTGATATTAAGGCTATTAAAATAATATTCCAAATCCAAGTAAATACTGTCAATTTATTTATATATTTATCATATCCTTCTAATTATTCTTCTAATTATCCTTTCCATAATGCCACAAAATGACGACATAAGAATATTTTAAAATGAATAACACATTAACTTACAATCAATATGAAAACTACATAAATTGAAATCAATATAATTGCTATGATTGTTATTGGAATGTATTATATCCAATGAGTAACCATTTTAAACATTCCTTTAATCATTTAGTAAAAATGTTCATGGATTTTATTAAATAGACTCCAAATTAGAAATAATAATCCAACAAACACAGATGTAAGTGTGATAACAAGACTATTACAAGATATAATGAAAACATATAGAGTAAATGACAATATAAAATTTATAATCCTTTTCTTTCTAGAAGGCTTTCTGATATTTGATTCAATAGATTATTAATCCATTATTAATAGTATTGCAAGTAGTAGAATAGATGAAAAAATACAAGCAAATTAAAAAATAGTTGTTATAAATGCAATCCAAAAAGATTCACTTATAAAATTAGGATATTAAAATGTGACTATTCTCATATTATTAATTATTGAATGAGTACTTACATAAAATTCAATTTATTCTGCCTTGATTTCTTAATCAAATGGGAGACAGAACCATGAAGGCAATTTTATTTCACCTCCCATATCATAATATTTATAGGGAAGTGGATACTCTACAATTGAAGCATCATTTTAACTTGACTAACACCCTATTCCCATTTTATCATTACTTAAATCAAATATTAAGGTTGCATAATTTTCATTATAAAATTAACTTGTATTTCTCTAAATTAGTATTCCTGTATCTGATTCAAGAGGTATCAAAACATTTTCAAATATTTGGAGATAAATTATAATAAAAATGGGCCACCAAATCAACATAAATGTCAGTAAAATTAATGTTATACAAAAATCTTGTTCACTTTCTGATTATGTCTATGGTATAATTTATTTATATAATACTTATTTCTAATTTGCTACGCTCACATAAAACAAACTAAATAATATTACAGATACAACAAATATAGGACTTAAATATAAAGACCAGATCCAATGAGGAGAAATGTCCAAATATAAATGTGCACACACACTGTAATAAGCAGTTAATGAGATTAAGCATATTAGTAAACTTCTGAAATGAAATTTATATTGTTTCATTTCTAATTTAATTTTGAATTTTAATATGGCTTTTGTAAAGTAAGAAAATAACTCAAAAAGGAGAAATAGAAGCCTATTTAGAATTGTAAATATATGAACATTAATAAATATATGACCATAATTAATTAATATATATATATTAAAATAAAAATGTATTAAATCTTCAGAACAATAAAGATGATGAGACAAATAATTAGACCCATTAGATTTTGTGCACCTATGGTAGCTACCAATAATTACTTAAATATATACAATCTAAATCAGTTTTATATGTCTTTGCTAATTGATACCAATGAAGAGGATGAAGAACTAATGTAAGTAAAACAAGAACCCAATATTCGTAGGTCAATTAAGAAAGAGAAATGTGTCGTCCGAAATTGATCAATTGAATTATAAATAAATAATTTATGCATCATCTCTTAAATCTTAATCCATATCATTTATGGGGATTAAATATTATTCCAAGCATTTTTATTATTGTACTACCTTCAAACTAAGCTAATTTTACATTCGCATTTTCATTTTTTAATTACCTCAATTTATTCTAGGTATGTTGTCCAGAAAAACAATTCATTCTACAATCGTTTATTCTAAAAAATAGTTTGGATGTTTAGTAATTCATTTAATTAATCTATTACTCTCTTCCTTTTTCAATCATAGCATTTTTCTTCGCATTGTAGAAATATCATTAGTCGATTCAATACAAAATATATGCTCTCCTGGATTCATTGCCTATGGTGCTAATTGTTTTATACTTAGAACTACTCTCTTTCTAATATTATATTCATCACTCAATATTCAAATTTTATAATTCTTCAAGAGCATTCTCAACAAAAATATTTATTTAATTTTTAACAAGCCTTTATCTTGATCCTTAAGGAAATTTCAAATGAAACCATCCAGCAAGCTTTTAGCACTTTTAAGGATCCAATACAAAGGCGATTATTGAAGGAGTTTGTAAACAGCTGTGTGTCTTGTACTTTGATGATCATCTTCATGTCTTCCAATAAGATTAAAATAGGAAGCAAGGTTTTTATATCTTCAATTTCATCATCTAAACTGGATAAGGATTCGGGGTACCAGTATTTTAGAATGGTTTTTACAAAGGTAATGAGTTCCCAACACTTATGTTTTTATATGGTTGTCTCAATTAAAGATGTCAATTTGCCTTTTAGGTAGACGAATTGGTAATTTATCTGTACTCATAACCTTTTTTATTAGGATGGGATGTATTATAAATTTCTCAATTTTCGGATAAAGATGCTTAAGATTGAATAATTTATATATAAAAATATTAACATGTCAAATGTTTTATTCCAATATTACAGTTCTTATATAATTATTTATAGTTCTAATTTTAGCTATTTCATCTATGGGAATAAAGGTTAACAAGCATTTGGTTGACCATATCTAATTATAAATAAAAAAATACTTCTCTATTTAATTTCCTTAAGAATGGATTCCAACAAAATAACAATGCTAATATCAATGTTAACAAGAAGAAAATCATTAATATTAGTTGTTAAACAATATAGTTTTCTTGATCATTTGTAATAATATCCAAATATTTATTCTTTAACAGTGTAAATGCATCTTTAATCACATAAAATTACATATCATCTAGAGTTTAAATATGTAATTACTTATTTCATAATTTTCTGGAGTATTGAGTAAATTTAATAGTTTATTTCTCTTTGGATCAGTAGATAATTCTATGAGGGTAAAATTAGACCAAGGAAATTCTAAAGATTCATTCTAGTTGAGATTTTAATAGGTATTATAAAGTTTTCGAATATTTTGAAAATGCCTAGAAACTGCTGTCATTAATCCATGATCTAATATTCCATTAGCAAATGTTTCACAAGGAATTTCTTAAAATTGAATTATTGTACATAGATTATCAAACATAATAGAATTGTAATAATCAATATAAGAAATGTCATTATATTCTACATTGATAGCATGTAATTTCTGATATAGAGTATCAATCTCATAAACATCATGTATCAATTAAACCATAGTTGCATTACTATCTTCATTCATTAATTTAAAGTTATCATTATAAATATATTATTTAAGTGAATTAACTAAAACTGAATAATAACTGGAACTTAAGGATGTTTAATTGAATTCATTTAAAATATTAATTTTTTGATCAGCATTATTCTAATCTAAGAAATAAATCATGATAAAGTATGACTCTATTATTGATGCTAATAATATCATTTTAACAAAAAACCCCATATGCTTATTCTCATTATTCTTAAACCTCTTTCTCTTTCTGCCCAATAGAGATACAGGTTCATCATTCCCTTTTTCCTCAATAACATCAATTTCACTTAAAACTTCATCATCTTCATTGGATGATATTTAAGATAAAAAGTTTTCACATTTGGAATAAAATAATTTAGCTGTTTTCTCTGGAATATCCAAAAATATGCTTAATATTTCTTATCTTTTATCTAGAGTGCTAGTTAGAATACAAGTCAGGATAATTGAGGATATAAATGTTAAACAGGCAGATAATATGAGTATCACTAAAATATCACTGTATAATTTATTAGTATGATCATAGGATAAATCAATGGTATTCATATACATATCTAATAAAGCACGAATGAAATCATTTAATGAATTGTAGATCACGTAATAATAGTCGATCTAATTTTCATTTAATTCAGAGTGTTTTTATTGAATATTTAGGGATTTACTTACAATTTATTAACTTGCCTATTCTAAAGTGCTAATTTCTTCCCCTGATTGAGTATTCATCATTACATCAGAATTGAATGAAATCTTCATAAAGATGTCCTTACTCAAAGAATCAAATTGCTAAATACTGTTATTCAAATTAAATATAAGTTTATCTTACTTATAATAAGATAGTCCAAGATTCAATAACATTAATTCTCTTGAAAATAATACAATTTCATTGAGATATGTTATCATATCAGATTATTTAATAATCATATTCCAATCAGAATTCTAATTATTGATTTCCTCTCTCTCAAAAACATTATTCAAAATACATAAGATAATCAGTAAAATTGTAAGTAGAAATGATATATAATATAACCATCTGATTGTTCTACTCTCGCTTTATGCATTTAAAGTATCTTATAATTCTTTTGATGATCTAAAATATCCAGATTCATTTGGTTCATCATTATCTTGATTCTATTATTCTTCTTTCTTTATTTGAATTTCTTCATAACTTTCCATATCTGCATCAGATTAAAACTTTTCTATATCATAGATCATTCCCTCAAATAATCTCATTACCCTAATACCTAATGAATAATCAATAACATCCTCTATTTTTTCAATTTCTTTACTTTTCAAATCATACTCTTGATTAGTAAACATACTCTAATCTTATATATGAGTTATCATTTCACTGTAATTAGCATCAGTAAATTCTCCATAGAAATGCATTCCAGTTTGTTGAAATTGTAATCTAAATGAAAAATTTTAATTTTTAGAAGTTTTCTTCTACAATTAATTAACATTTGAACTAGATAAATCAATTTATCTTTCAACTCTAACTTAATATCCAGCCAAACCTTATTCATTTTCTGAATTCTTCATTATTAGGAAATTAATATCCATTATAGAAACACTCAATTTAATTGTTGTATCAGATGTTCCAAATGCAATATGATCATCTAGGATTTTTGGTAATATAAAATCAATTTATTTTCCTTATTTCATTTTAAAATCACCATAATATTCTTTAATTTCTGGAAACAAATCAAAAAGATGAACTTCTTAAATTTATAAAGACTTTACATCCAACCCTAATAAATTTATACAACCTCCTGAAATATCTTCAACAACATATTCCTTATTACAAATTAAATAAGCTATATCTTTAATTCTCTTTTCTTTTTTGAATGTACCTACAAACTCAACTCCTTCTTTTAATACATGATAAACAGGACGTAATAATACATTTATTCCTTACAAATATCCATTTTTATGTTTCCCTAATAATAATCTTTCTTTATTTAATAGAGTTGCTTCATTAGTGTCTAAAAATCTTCTTAAAAAATCATCATGATGTCTTGCATATAATTAAGGCATAATATTATTAACCTTCTTATTCATAAGTTCATTTTTGTCAAATCCTAATAATGAAGCAGCAGCCATATTAATTGCATAAATCTAACCAAACTTCTCTTCTTCTAATGAAATAAATACACAACCATCTTCTTATCCATCAACATTCAAATTTGATGTCATTCCTAATTTAAAAGCTTTTCTTTAAGCAAATGAACTCTCTATTTTTCTAGCTTATTCAAGTAAATCAAATCCTGCTATTCTATCATTGAAAATCTCTACTAAATATTTAGAATATAATCTTAATGCTTAAGGTAATTATTGATTTTAAATTCTTTAAAGTCTTTTCCAAGTTGTATCAACATACATTCTAATTGGAAACAGTTTTGATCCAATTTCATATAACTTGACCAAATCAGGTTTCTCATCAGCAAATTGTGACCAAAATTCCATTAATAAACTTACACTTCTTTCCATAGCTTATTTAAAAGATCCAAATTTCTCATCAAAATCTCTTTATTCAGTAAAATCCTACCCTTCCCCACTTAATTCAGATATCTCAGCCTCTATCACACTTTTGATATAAAAAACTATATATTTCTCATCAAAAGATGACTTTAGTTTTTCTATATTACTTAATTCCTCTAAAGCTTATGGCTTGGATTTCAATATTCTTAAAGTAAACAGAGCATATTCTATTCGAATAAAGACATCAGTTGGAAATTTTCCTATTCCCATCATAAATAACCTTGTCATTGTATCATATATTAATTAATGTCTTTTATCTGTTTTACTAACCAATTCATTTTTGGCTTTGAACATATTTAATGAGAATTTCACTTTTTTTAAAGGACATAGTGGATTCGGACAGGTTTGATTGTGAAATTCAATATAACCATTTAATAATTAACCTTATGGTAATCTTTTTTTATCATATTCTACTAATTTGATTACTTCATGTACATGATTTACCAATTAAATAGGATTATCAAACTTATTTACATAAATCATCAAGCATTATTCTCTCCTCTATTATTACAATAACTATATCATGAATACAAAAGGCAAACAAAATAACCAAGTATACAATGAGCCAACCATAATTCTCTTCTCTACTAAATTAGATATACATAACATAAGAGATGCCCACATTTCTAAAGTAAGAAAAGTTAAAAATAACTTCTACATTATTCTATTATTATAGGCATCATTTTTCTTGGCATATAAAAAACATATCACTGACCCAATCAATTAATAAACCTCAAAAAATACTTATGAATTCTCATTATGTGGTAACATAGATAACAATACCACTATACCAAAATGAATTGATGTTAAGGTTGTACATCTTCCATTTCTTTTTGATAATGCTTTCTCCTAATCAAAAATTCCATCAAATAATAAAAGATTAACTGATGAACACATAAAGAGTAGAATAATTAAACCAATTATTGAAAGTATTTAATCTATAACTAATAAACCTTACCAACATTTTTAATTTGGAAAGTCATCCATGTATCCATTTGTACAACTGATTGAGAACTACATTTTTAAAATAATACTATTACAGTAAATAAGAATAGTACAGGTATATAAAGTATTGTATTGAACACAAAAGTCATGTATTTTAATATGTTGATTAATAATTATACTGGATCTTTCTAATTGATTATAAATATTATTGATGTTAAAAATAAGAACACCCAAAGACATAATAATGCAATAGAAACATAAATTAATATTTATACTGCATTATAATCCTAATTCAATAAATAATGAGTAAAATTAAAATATCCAAAGATTTCAGTCAATACATCTGCATTATTGTCCTACCAAACTGAAACAATCTCTATACAATAATATTTATACCATATGATGGAATTTGAAATAATGAATTTGCATCAAAGTGATTAACATGGCTAAACTATGCACTATAATCGATTAGTTTTAATCCCTAACCATCAAATATACAAGTCGATATATTGAATGTTACGTGTTAGATTCTAATGATTTATCTGTCAGATTCTTTCCTTCCTCTGACATTTATATAAAATAAATAAATTATAAATTGATATAAAATTAATCCAAATTTCATTAAAATTATATAGATCTTTCAGATTAAATATTTCAATAAGAAAAGTATTGAAAATTAAGAGTAACAGTAAGAATTAAATAAATATTATAATATTAATAATTTCATTTCATTTTATTTATTGTTGATTCTTTAAGAATTGTACTCAAATATCTAGTTTCTTTTCTGCCTTTAAAGATGAGTAACAATATTACTATAAGTATCTAAATAAAATAAAACCCTACCAAATAATATAAGCTACTATTACTTTCGATTTATTTAATATTTATTGATTTTGAATCTATAGGATCAATATTATCTTGAGGTCAGGATTCCTTTCTTTAAGTGATTATTTTATCAATTATTAATTAGTTGTAAGACATTTTAATAAAATTATTTGATATCTCTTGACTTAAATATACTTATATATCTATTTTATATCTTATTATAAAACTTAAGCGTCATTAATTAATAAAGAGCAATTTTATTTTATTATATTATGAGATTATATATATAAGATTTCTTGACTATATTCAATCTTTAATTTGCTATTATTTTCTTATATAAACTCAAATTATTAATTAAAATTTATATTTTAAATCTTTTTTTTTAATTCTTTATAAATTACCAATAATAATTTACCGCCTTTTAAGGACTTTAATGCTAAATAATATAATTTAATTATTTTTATTTAAAATTCCCTTCTACTATTTATTCAAGTATAAGATTATCAAGAGTATCTTAATACCCTAGTCTAGAAAATTTTCAAAAATTCATAATTCTAATTTCAGATATAATGCAATTTTAGTAATTCAAACAACATTGAATAGTTTATAGAAAAAATTTAATATATCTAAATATTTTGATAAGATTTTCATGACAATATTCTTGGACCCATACTTTCATTACTTAAAAAATAAAGAAAGGCTGATATCATTGTTGCAATCACTGCACCAAATTCAAACAAAATTGGAAGCCAACTTAATTTCCAAATGTTTTCTTTTGTCGATAAATACAAGATAGGAATTATCAATATCAATGCCCATGCAATGAGTATCATTATCAATTAGATTATCCATATATGATATTTTTTTATTTTTTTACTAAGAATTGATTCCCCAGCTGAAATTAAGAGAACTAATCCCATAAATCCTAAAGCAAATCCACCTAAATAAGGAGTTGATTTTGTTGTTTTGCAGAAACCGTCATCGAGACAACCATAAATATCTTAATAACAATCCTTACCATCAAATGCTGTGTGAATTCTTGCAGAAAATGTGTAGTAATACTTTATTTGAGTCACTGAATTTTCTAATTCACTTACATTAAAAAAGAAGCAAAATACAATCAGCACAAATCCTAAGATTAAGAAAAGTACCTTGTACAAACTTTTATTACGAGAAATCTCATTAATCATTTTATTTTTCTATTATTTATATTTATGATATTTTATTAATTTAAGTTTGTTTAAAAATAATACTTGTAGACATGGAATAATAATTTTATTATAAAAAGTACTCTTATAATTATCTAAACTTAGCACATTTGTATATGATACTCTAAGGAAGGAAAGAAAAAACTCTGGTATCACAATATTTATGATCGGATTTAAAGTCTATCTATATATGCTAGTATATTTATTTTAAATGATTATGGTTTAGCAAAGTTTTACAGAGGATATCTTTAAGTATTAAACTCCTTAAAAAAAGTATAATTTTTATTGTATCCATAATTTTAAACTCTTTAAAAGCTCACATTATCAAGAGTTTTATTCAATTAAAGATATCTAAAAATTTAAGAGAAAGGCATTCCATTTGAAATTTAGTAAAAAATACTTAAAATTTTGAAATAATATACATAAAACTAAATAATTGACTAAATATCATGCAGAACACCATCTTTTTGTTCGTTAGAGCTAAAAAACTGATGGACTAAACTGAAATATTTAGGATAATTGCTTGATCAACTTCAATAAACAGTTACTATATTAAGTTTAGAATTCATTTACAAATTTTAATTTTTAAATGGCTAAAATCTTAAAAAATATGTGTTAAAAACTCAGAATTAATTTTTTTGAAAATAATATTAATATTTTTTCTAATTCACTTTATCCATTGATAGTTTGTTTTTAGATGAAAAATTGAATCTTCTTAGATTTTGAAATTTGAATATAATAATTAAAAAAAAAGATACATTATCTATTTTGGGGGCTTGAAATTAAAGGAACTATTAAAATTTTGTAAAATCATGCATCTAATCGGTTATATCAAGGTGAATATAAATAATTTTCAATCATTATTTCAAAATTTGCAATTGATTTAATTTATATCTCAATATGATCTATTTATGATTCATGTTGAGAATTTATGAATAAAAGTTCTTGATTGGTCTCAAATAATTGTAAAAATAATAATGATATTTTTTAAAGAATATAAAAATTAATGAAAGGGAAATCGAAGGATTAATTATCAACAAATATGTAACTTTATTATTTTATATGAAAGAGAACATATTGCTTAAATGAAACAATAAAATCAAACTTTGCAAGAAGAGTTATAATAAGATGCAAAAAATAATGATTTTGACAAAATGAATACATTATAAGAAGAATGCTCATAATATGCAAAAAAAATAGAAGTAGAAAGTAAAAAATAGGTAAATCTGAATTTAATAAAAGAGAGATCTAGAATTGTTAATTTAGAATGCTGAATAACAGTTACAAGATCATAGAAAAAAAATGAGTAATTCAGATGGAATATAGTTACCAAGTTTAATAAAGAAATAAAAAACTTTAGAAAGGTATATTGATTATTACATTTATAGTTAATTAGAATAAATTAAACTGAAACATAATGAATCATTAGCAGAAATTAATCAATTAATGGAGTAAATTAATACTGCCAGAAGGGAAAGGGTCATTTATAGTAATGTTTTTAAAAAACTTGAAAGTGATATTAGAGCAAAAGAAGAAGAATTTAAAAAATAATTATTGATTAGAAAATAAATAGAACATGAATTAAATTAATGTTAAGAATAATTTGATAAAATGAAAGAGTATTTGAATATTTAATTCTTTTTAGATAAGCTACTTAAGTTGTAGAATCTAATAAGTAGGAATATACATAAATATTAAAAACCAATAGATTAGATGACACAGAAGAATAATCACCAAAAAATTCATAATAATAATAATAATTATAATAACAGTAATAAACAAAATAAGAGAGTAAATCATCATAAATAAAAGAATCTTAATAGCCTAAATAATAGATATAAATGTAAAAGGATGTTGAAGATGTAACAAATTATGAATTGATGTTTGAAAAATTAAAAAAGGAAACAGGATTAAATTCAATAGAAGATATTATTCATACATTTAGAACAATTGAAGATACAAATAATGAATTGTTCAAATAAGCAAATACTTTAAGTGATTAAATAGATACTGAAGAAAAATAAATTGAAGAATTACAGAAATAAATTTCATAATATACAAAAAATTAATAGAAAGAAGATAATGAATTTGAAGATGAAAAATTTAAATTTGCTTAACAATTAGAAAGAAGTGAGAAATTGGATAAAGATATTTAATAAGCTGAAAATGAAATCAAAGATTATGAAAGAGAATTATTAGAAATAGCTAATAAATTATAAATCAAATATGATCCTAATTCAGAGGTCACTTTAATGTAATTAGTTGAATAAAGAGCATATGAACTAGTAGACTTATGTAGATACTATGATAATCATAATTATACTATTGATTCAAAGAAGAATGATCAAGAAAGTACTGTTTCTAATTAGGATGATTAAACTATGAAAGATATACTGGATGCTGTTGAGAATGAAAAAGAAGCTGAAAAGATTATGAGTAAAGATGATTTTAAGAAGATTGGTTCATAAGAATTATAATAGTTTTAGAAGAAGACTATAAGTAAGAAAAAGAAAGAATGATTTATAATTAATAATCATAAATTATTATGAAATAAAAAGTAAAGGAAATTATCAAATATTTGAAAGAATTCTAAATCCCTGTAATTCCAGGTGAATTCGCATTGAGTGAAGCTGAAAGAGCAAATCTTTATTTTTACTTAACATCATAAGAAATGGAAAGTTAAAAATAATAAATAGAAGAGAAATAGCCAGAAGAAATCAAATTAAAAAAAGTGAAAATATATTAAGTTTATGATTCAATTGATGCTATTCAAAATTTCAATTCTTTTGATTTTAAACAAGAAGAAAGAAATATTAAAGAAAATGAGATATAGATTATATCTAATAGAGATCAGAATATGAAATTTAATTCTTTGAATGAAATAAAATAATTTTTGAAACAATACTATGATCAAAAGTTAAACTAAATTTAAATTGATGAAATTTAATAAATAGATAGATAACTGATTATATAAAGTCTGAATATTTAATTTTAAGAACCAAATTGTGATATCTAATCATTAATAGATATCTTTTTGAGTATTCTTTATAAAGAAATTGAATAAAATTATCAAAAAAGATATGATTATTATTTAGATGCATTTTGTATGTTGATTAAATAAAAAATTTCGTTCTTGATGTCTAATTAATGTACTTTAAATATAACTGAGAAATTAATAAACTCTGTTCCATAATTTAGAATTTCTTTAATTGATTTAGTAAAAGAATTTACTGAATAAGCACTCTTAAAATAAAATGAGAAAATGTACTCAATATATTTTACTTAATTAAGAGATATAGTATTTAAATTTTTAAATGAAGATCATCCATTATAATTTGAAAGTTTTAGATTATTATTAAAAATTAATCATTCAACAATTTTAGAATTTGTTAAATAAGCTAATTCTTTAATATTTAATAAAAAGAAACCAGAAATTAAAGATTTCATATTTGAAGAAACATAATAAAAAATAAATTAATTATCTTCCATGAATGATTGTCAATAATAGTTAACATTCATGTTTTATATTGGAATTTGTTAATAAAATCATAATCATCATTGTAAAATTCTAGCCAAATTATTATAAGACTGTCAATAAAACTATCCTTAACATCTCGATGCAATCTATGCAAATTTATTAAAAATTAAAAACAATAATAACATGAATGTTAAATAGATAATTGAATTTATAGGTTTGAGTGTAAGCAATCCTGATGCTTTGCACTAAAAGTTTTTAGATTTATTTGTTGAATTTGCTATAGAATATCCAAAATCAGAGGAGTTCGCTTATGATATGTTTAGAGTTTACTTATATCGTTATTTTATTGAATAGATAGAAGGAGATACAAATATAATAAACAAGATTCTTTCATAAACTTTCGATTAATTGAAAATGGATTTTATGATAAAGGCTATTGAAAAAGTACCTACAGATAAACTAAGTCTAATGATATTAAGAAAGTCTAATTTTGATTTAAATCATTATATAATAAAGGATGAAAGCAAAACATTAGCAGTGTTTTTAATAAAATTGTTTTTATAGAAGGATTAGTCATAATTAAAAAGCAATAAATATGAATTATTGAAGTTATTTCAAGAGTAAGTTTGTGAATATGAACATACTAAAGATATTTTGAACTTTTTGTTCTAAGAATAAAACAAATCATATAATGGATTGATAACTACCTTTATTATAAATTGCTTAAAGAGAAAGAAACCTAATAATATGTAAGAGGAAATAAAGTTTATCTTATCAAAAAGTTTTTATTTTGAAGATGAAAACATTATCAAAAGTGTAGAGTTTTATAGATAAATGTACCCAGACTAGTATTTACAATTACTTGATGATTAAACGAGACTTAGATTAAGAGATAAAAGATTATTATGATCATAATTATATTTTATTATATATACACATATAATACATTCTCTGTTGTCTCATTTTCAAAATAATTGTTTCTTTGTCTTTATATATTTGATTAAATAACTAACTTTATATTTATATTAAAATAAATAATTTTAATCATCATGACTACACTTAATGTTTAGATTAACCTTAATCAATTTCAACTGATATTATAGAAAGAGGAATAAAAGAAATAATAACAATATTCATTATAAAGAAAAGAATATCCAAAAGGATCAATCAATCTATATGAATCAAGATTTGAAAAAGTATCGTTATCAAATCAAAAGATAAACGAAGTGATAGGCTGGATTTTAATAATAGCTGTAATTATGATGTTAATAGTATTGGCAATCTCAATAATATAAAATTCAATTATTGGGTTCGCAATACCATTAATGTCAGTTACAACATTCTTTATCGTATATATAAATTGGATTTCGATGAAGTTTTTTATAAACTCTTGAGATGATATATTTATTTTATTTTGTACAAATAACTATATGGAAATGAAATTCCTATATTCCTATTTATTAAGAAAACTCATTTAAATAATTTAAGTCATACCTATATTTCTCATTTCCTACTCCTTAAAACTCAACTAATTCTCTTATTTCTACTTTTTTTCTTTCTTTTATCAAATCAATTTAGTTTTCTGACCCATCCCTTCAAAACTTTCTATTTATCAATTAGATTTCCTTATCTTAATTAAAAGGATAGTTATAATCACAGCATTTTTGATCTTCTTTATACACTTCAAATTTCAAAATCAAAGAAAAATCTATTTATTCTTTGGAATAAACAATAAATCAAAGCAAAAACTGAACCATTAACAGAAATAATTTATGGAATAAATGCTTTTGATATAAAGTCGTAAGTCAAGTAATAATCCTCCAGTATAATAATATTTCAATACAATTGAACACTCACTTAACTATATTTAGGATTTGCTTAAAACTTAGAATCATTCTTTTTCAATTCATTCTGCAAAATGATTCATGAGAATTGATATTATTGAATATTCCATAAAATATAAATGATTGAATTTTTAGACAGATTTCTTAAACTTACCTTCGAATTGATATATAAACTAAAATTAACCAGGAATTATTATGAACTAAATAAAGAGTACCTCTTACAATCTTCCATAATTTATTAAAACTAATATAGATGAAAAAAACACTCAGATTTTAAAACATTTTGAACATATATCTGATTTACATATTAAAATTACAACTTTTATTCTTTAAATTTCAAATCAGTGAATATAATGATAATTATTCTAAGATATTTATGAAATGATAATATAAGAATATTTCTTGAACAATATCTATTTCATATTTTCATTATGATACAAATGCGATTTCATCTAAATATTTTTCTATTCTGATTATTTATGTCAATTAATTCTCCTTTATCCAGTATTCCTAAAGTAGGAAAACAAGTTTTACTACTATCTATTAATTTTATTTTTGATAATCTTAAGTTTATTTGATCTATTTCTTTTTACAACTGATATTTTAATTAAAACTCATAATTATGATATAGATAATATAAAATTTGTTTGTTTTCCAGTTTACTAAATGAGGAGATAAATGAATAATAATCATAAACAATTTCTAAAATTCAGTAATATTTATAGAGATTATATAAAATTATTCAATAATTAATATACCTTAGGAATATAGTTATTTATATTCATTAATAATATTACTTAAACACATTAAATAAAAAATCATAATAATTCAATAATATTTAGTTGATAATAATAGCTTTTATTTATTAGTATCTATATCTGTAACCTATTGTTCATCATTGTTTTCATAATAAGTGAATCCTTGAAACATATTATTGAGATCTCTTTCCTCTTTATATTCACTTATAGTCAAGACTTAATTCACAAATTTGGAATCAAAATTATCTTTTCCAATAATCTTATAAGGAGCATCTATTAATTTATCATAATGTCTGCCCCAATCAACATTTTTTAACCAAGGATGACTCATAACTTCATCTGGACCTTCATTACCTAATCTTTGTATTGATTTTCTTTCTAGTAATCTATTTACAAAATCTGTAACTTCTTAAGATAAGCCTTGTTTATGTAATTTCACTTATTTGCTCATTATCGATTCTCTAATTTGTCTTCTATTCTTTCCTTAATATGGTCTCTATGCTTTTATTTAAAATATAATACTTTTCCTGTTAAACATTCATAAACCAAACAACCTAATGCAAAGTAATCACTAGCTACTCCATGATCAGATTTCATCATAACTTCTGGAGCCATATATCCAGGAGTTCCACTAGTTTCATTTTTATTATTGGGTTTCCAAATTCTTGCAATTCCCAAATCAGTTAAATGAATATAACCTTCATCATCAAATACTAAATTTTCTGGTTTGATGTCTCTATGAAGTACAAGGTTTTTATGCAAATATTAAAGTGCCATCAATATACAGATAACAAAAAATTCTAAGATATCAAATAGAATTGCTACTTGTTTGCACTTCACTGAATTTCCCTTGTTTACATAGATGATATCTTAAATCACCACCTTCCATATAGTCTAGAACAATGTATAAATGTGTAGAAGTCTAAAATGCTCCTCTCATATTAACTAGAAATCTATTTGGATTAATATAATACGGATGATTTAATTTTTAAAGTAGAATTCTCTCGTTCATCACACTCTAAATAGACTGTTTTTCAATTATTCTGATTTCTATATAGTTGATAAATCTACTTTGATTTTATCATCTCTTTTAATGCATAAAATTTTTTTTAGCATTTTACTTTCCAAACTCTTCCAAAACCACCTTTCCCTATTACATAAAGTAATTTATATTTTGATAATTAAGGGGCTAAATAATAAGACAATCATTTACTATATAATTCCAATTCAGAAAGACTTAGTTCTTCACTTGAACAATTTCCCATATATTTAATATTATAATATTATACAATAATATCAATAAATATTATGATTCATACTATTTTCTTATCTTAATACCTTACTTTTAACTAATACTAATTGAAAAAGTTTGATTTTATCTTTACTATAATGATTTTATCCAATTAATATAAGTATTTTTTAATCAATCATAAATTTAATGCAAGTGACTTTAAAAAATGAGAAATAAACAAATTAATATTTATATATTTTGCAATAAAAATAAGATATTCTTTTGTAATATACAAAACACATCTT
>JPFL01000017.1:349901-396874 GCA_000733385.1 Paramecium biaurelia | reverse complement strand
ATTTTAAGATAATTATTTTAATATGTAATAAATATAGAGTACATTAAATATATTTTGTTATATTAAATTTACTAATTATAAAGTAATATATATAAAAATAATATAGATTAAATAATTTTAATATCATCATCATTTATTTAATTTTGGTGTTTTACTATTAAATTATTTTCTTTTCATTTCTGCTTCCCATGTTAAATGTGGATCAAAAGCAAATTCATTATGTTAAACACTATTTGTTAATCTAAATGGTTCTTTATTGTTTATCTTAACTTTTTCTAACATTTCATCTTCATGCACTGTTCCATATTTACTAGGTCTTTAAACAAAATCTTCAAAATCTAATTTGAATTCATCTAATTGTTTCTTTATACCAGGTGGTGTCTTTGGTTTTTAAAATTCTTAATATTGACTAGGTATTTTGAAACCTTTAAAGCCTAAAAATATTAAAAAAAATACAAACCTTAAGGAGCCTTATAACTTCTCTCTGCCAAATTTATTCTTAAAATTTCCCATTCATTCAATATTTTCCCTTTTAATGTTGGTATTTTAGTAAATTCATCATTTTTGAATCCAGGACCTAAAATGAAATAATATATTACTTTTCCATGCCATTCTAAATCTTCTTTTTAATTCTTAATATACTTCTTCTTTATCTTTAATTCTTGGTAAACCAACATCAATTTCTTTATTTTCTAATTTTTCTTATTTTTCTGCATTAATTACATCTCTAGTTCTTCTTTAATATTTATAATTAATCTTATTCATTTCCTTTTTTTATTTTTCTGAAGCCGCAGTCATTTCATCTCGAAGTTACTAAATCATTATTTGATTGTTTCACTTATAATTAATATAAATATTAAATAAAAATAAAATAATCTAATAATTCTTTAGATGAAGAGACTTTCTATAAACTTATATATAAGATAATTGATACTTCTTAATTAATAATTGAATTATATATATGTATAAATATAATTATTAAAAATAACATCTTGATATTCTAAATTGACAGATTATTAAGTTAGAGTATAAATATATATTAATTCTAATGATTTTCATAAAAGTTTGTTTAATTTATAATATAATATTAATATAATATAATATTTTATGAATAAAGCAACTCGAACAACTAGTCTCCGATAGCATAAACTAACTTTTTTAAAAGACAATAATAATAATAGCATATAATTATAGACCAGGTCATAAAGCTTTAAATAAAACATAAGCATTTCTCCTGATAAGAAATCATAAATATCACCAACAAAATAAAATAGTGTATTTCTAAATGGATAATTACTTGTATATAAATATGTAAATATAAGACCCGTCCTAGATCGAAATATAATTAATAAGGCAATTTGTCTACTTCTAAATTACAAGATTCCTAAAAAATGTTTCTTATTCAACAAGCATAATAATAATAAGTATAGTAATAAAGGACTGATCAAAGCCCTGCATTACATAGAAAACAATAAAGTGACAAAATATTAAAATATGACTTACCTAAAATATCTCCAATCAAAGCAAGATAGACAATAAAATAGTTATAACCTGATATGAATCAACTGGACTTATTTAAAAGAGAATAAATTAAACAAATTATTATAAAAAATACTTATACAAAATCTCAAGCTGGCAAAACTGAAGATAATTTAACTAAAACAAATCAAGATAGCTTTATTTCTCTTTAATAATTTAAAGATAACATGTCCTTATTTGGTGTTTGTGATGGACATGGTTAAGAAGGACATAAATGTAGTCAATTCATTCGAGATAATCTACCAAAAAATATCAATTCTCTTTTATCTTAGAATCCCTCATCTATCACAGATTCCATCTCAAAGTCTTTTATCAGAACAAACAATTAATTATGCAATTACGAAGAAATAATTACTACCTTTAGTGGTTCAACTACTGTAATTAGTTTAATCGTTGATGATACAATCTATACAGCAAATGTTGGAGACTCTAGATCAATTATATGTAGATTATAAAATAATGGAGCTAAAACTGCTATTTCATTATCAAATGATCATAAACCAGATTTACCTTAAGAAAGAAGAAGAATTGAATAGAGTGGTGGAAGAGTTGAACCTTATATAGATTTTGATGGATCTAGTTTAGGTCCAGCAAGAGTTTGGTTAAAATCAGAAGATATTCCAGGACTAGCAATGAGTAGAAGTTTCGGTGACAAGGTTGCAGCAAGTTGTGGTGTTATTTGTGAACCAGGTAATTATCAGATATTTCTATTTAGAAATTCTCACACATAAAATTTAAGAAGGAGATTTATTTATGGTTCTTGCATCTGATGGAGTGTGGGAATTCTTAAGTAATGAATAAGTATACTATATTATTAATTAAGGTTATAGATATGATATATCCATATTATGTTTAAGATGAAGGAAATGCTGCATGTGTTAGAATTGTAAAGGAATCTATCAAATTATGGAAATTAAATGATACAGTAATAGATGATATTACTATTGTTATTGTATTCTTTAACAAATAAAAATGATAATCATTAATTGATCTGTTCATCTATAAATTATTCTTCAACTAATTTAAATAATCTAAATACTTAATTGTTCTATTAATTGATTTTATGTATGAATGTTATAATTATTTTTTTGAATTCTCTGAATTGGTAATCAAAGTTTTAATCTTATTTTCTAAAATAAATTTTGAATAATTTTAAAATATATATTTGAATTTCTTAAGAATTGCATAATCATATAATTAAAATTGTAATATCATTAATAATATTAATTAACACAATAATTTTCTTTATTTTTAATATAATATAAAATCAAACTATAATTGAATCAATAAAGTTTAAGAATCTTAGGCAATAAGGCTCTGGACTTCTACAAGACAAATCCTATTTCTTTTTAAATCTTACGCTTCTTTTGAAACATTATTCACTTTTTTTTGATTGGTTAAACCTTTACAAATAATCTATAATTGAAAATGAGTAAATAGTATTTCTAGCCTCATTAACTACAAATCTATAATTATTAGTTTCAATTTATTATGTTTCTAATTGACAAATCCCTAAAAGCAATGAATAATCCATATATCCAATATCACGGAGAAAATAACAATCTAACTTTAGTTATTTTTTTATTTGATCTGAAATGTTTTCTGGTAGATTAAGAGGGTTATAGGGAGATATTTTGAAATTATTATCTTTTTATACACTATCATCAGGCTTTGAAGTTCTATTGGCAGTTGAACCTTTTAAATCATATACAACAAAATCATGTTCTAATTGTTTTAGTTATTCAAATGAATTTTCCATTAAAACTAAATATTATGTTTTGTAAGCCATCAACTTAATTTTAAATATTCCATAAATTTTAGCAATAATTGAATTTTTATTACCATCAGTATGAGTAAAATATGAAACAATTCTATCATCTAAAAAATCTTTAATTTCAGTTTTTTCAACAGTTTTTAGAATAAGTTTATTATTTTAACTATAAAAAAAGAATGCTCCACTTCTTCCCATAGATTCTTTTGCTTTTTCAAACGCTCTTTAATTGTATTACAATTCTAAAGTGTATTCCAATATATTCTTACTAAAATTATTTGATTTTAATAAAGTAGTAAAATTGTTTGGATGATATGTATTTACTAAAATAATAGAATCTCTAATGTCATCATTCTCATTAAATGACATTCTACTTTCATCTAATTCTGATAAGTGAAATTTGAATGTATAAGTTCTTTTCTTTTCAAATTCTTTCATATGATGATCAAATTGCATAACAAGAGTTGCAAAAACTGCTTTAACTAAACCTTTAACAAGCTCATTAATTTATGTCTTTAACAATTTCTCATAAATAGGCATCAACTTATTCTAAATATCACCAGTCAATCCATATTCAATATTTTCGATATCTTGGATATAGGATTGTTATTAACAAGATCGAAAAAATACTTAACATAATTTCTGATATGAATAGGGTTATATTAGATGAAAAATAGAGAAGAATAAACCTTCTAAACTTAAAGCTATTTTTAATATATTTGAGTCATCAGCTTCTTTTGAATTTAGATTATACGTTGAGAAAGCAAAATTAATAAACAACATAGTAAATAACCAGTAAGCTTGTTATTTTACAAAATCAAACTTGAATTTATAAAGTCTTTTACTTTATAATGTTTTATTTTTTTTCAAAATTATACATATGGCAATGTAGAATATATCACAAATCAAAAAACTTACAAAATTAATTTATGATGCCAAAATACTATATTAGTTAATATTTCTAGGTAATTAAAATATATTATTACTCTCTAAGCATTAATGGTACAATAATCAATACTAAAGTTAATACTCCTTGCAATGATAATAAAAATAAATAAACAGATGAAGATGTTGCTTAAAAAGGGTTGTAAATGCATATTTTTACTTCGTTAAGATATAAAATAAACTAATTTGAGATAATCATTATAATAACACCTAGAAGAAATTTGATTATTTTATGTAATTCTGTAAATTTAGTAGCCTATTGGCTTTCAATAATAACTATTGATTATTCAATAAAGATAAATATGTCTAGGATTATAAATAAGCAAGCGATCCATACAATGATTCTAATAATTATTTGTAATATAAACTTTGAAGGAAATTTTCTATAAATAGGGGAGACAATCCCTAAAATACAAATTAATAAGCAAGCTATCATTGATAAAGCTGTACAACCAATATCAATGTAAGCTACTGTGACTGTGTTCATTAAGTGATTATGCTTAAATTAATTGATATATTTTATATTTGAGATTGATATAATAAATACAATATTTGATAATATTTTTCGAATATTATCAATTTGTTTTTTTATAATTTATTAATTAAACTTAAACCATTATAATATAATTGGAAAGAAGATAATGGCCAAGATGTTTTTATATGAATAATAAAGTGGAGATGGATATTACACAAAAATTTATTAAAAATTTTGAATTAATATAGAGAAAAAGTAAAGATAGAATTCTAAAACCGAACATTCTAATTTGATTTGAAAAGAGAAACATTTTGCATCAAAGTAGCCTCTTGGTATTATTTGTTAATTATGCGAAATGATTGAAAACTTTAGAAATTAAACTTTGAAATTCTAAAAAATAAACTATCTGGAAAATAAGAATATTGTCAAGATGAATTTAATCTAACAACACAGGTGCAGTTTTGATATCAACAAGGATGGAGAAATCTGATTAAAAGAAATATAATTAATTTTTTATTTTGTTTATGTTAATACTATACAAATATAAATAAATATTTACAATTTATTTTTAATTTCTAATGTAGAATAAATCATCTCCTTCTAATTCAGTTACTATTTTAGGAAACAGAGTTGTCTAAGTTATTAATTGATAAAGCAATTTATTATGTTCATTAGTTTTATTGATTTTTATTTTATATACTTCTCTACCCATCTGTGGAATTGTCTAAGTTTTCTTAAGTTGTTTTGAAATTTGATTGAGCATCTCTTAATAAATTTGATTTGGTTTAAATTTAAGCTATAATTAAAATATTTATGATTTACCATCTCTTGTTTATATTTCTACTTGAATTGTTGGTATTACTATTATTGATAAATTTGATATTCTTTAATTATATTAACTTATATTATGATCATTAATAGCTCTAATCTACTAATAAGAATTTTCTAAATCATTTTTATTCTTAACAATTGTATCTCTTAGGTTTTATATCAATCTTTAAACTTTTGCACTTGCCTCTGAATCATTGAGACTAGGAGCCATTATTTGAGTAAAAGCAGTGATTAATGGTGCATACATTATTCTTTAATGTTATAATTGGTTTAAGCCTTCTTCTAAGAATGCAACATTTCTATTTTAAATGAATGATCCATCTCTTAATTAACCAATCAATTACAAAGCTTAATCTAGTGCTTAAATTGCATTATTATAATGATTTTATTAATCTTTGTATATAGTTTCATCTTTATTAATTCTTTATTACAAACTATCAGCTAATTATAAACCTCTATCAACTCATCTACTTTTCCATTTAATCTAATTTATAACAAATTTCTACTTTAAGTCAAATCTGTTAGATCTATTTCTAATGAGGCTATCTTTGATAAATTAGTAAATAAATACTTCGTTTTAATCCTAAATAATTTATCCTGAAAAAAACTCTTTATCTGTGAAATATTAAACTTCATTCTATTAATATTCTTTATCTTCATCAGTAATTCTGTATTTTATTGAATTTTCTAAATCATCTATAGCTGCATAGAGTTTAGTCAAATTATATAGCTTTAGACTTTAAAGTAAAGTAATTTCAGAAATGCTTTTCCTAAATGAATTCCTTCTAATTCATTGATAATAGGATTAGAAAGAGGTCCTTAAATTTGACTAGCCAAAGTAAATGATATCAACAAAATACAAACTAACTTCCTCATTACAATTCTTTTTTAAGAAATTAAAATTAATTCTCATTTCTTTCAAAAATATAATAAAAATATTTTTCTATTCATTAAAAAATCATCAAAACAAATATACTAATTGAAATCAATAATATAATATTTTCAATGTAATTGTCTTATTATAGTTAATTAATTTTCATATACAGCTCTGTGCAATTAAAATATTAGAGATGATTGATATAATAATTTATTTATAATCCTATGATATCCCTCCAAAATCCAAATTTTATGTTGTCTTTTATACAATAATTATTTGTAATTAACTCTTTTGCTCAATTAATTAATCCATCACATCTTTAAAGTAGTGTTTATTGAAAGCTAATAATAAAATTTTAGGTTATAAATGGGTATCCATTCTTAAAATTCTATTATCAATCCTATATTGAAATTAGATTACTTATATTTGATAAACTAATTAGTTTTTATAATGATATCTTTGAATAAAAAAATGAATTAATCAAATTGAAAATTTTAAGATTAATATATATTATCTTAAATCTATAAATAATGTTCGTATAGTTATCGATTAATTTTGAATTACTCATATTGCAAATAATTAATGATAAATTTAGATTCTGCATCCAAAGAATAATTGTTTATTAATAAATATTCTAATATTTAGTAATATAAATAAAGAAGATTATTTTACACCAAATTTTTAACTTTAAAAGAATGTTTTAATATGAAGTTTAAGACATACATAAAATGATACTTTATTATTATATATAAAAATACATCAATTATTCAAATTTTATCTATAAATTGCAAATAAATATTTATAATGGATTAATTGGAAGCATTGTTAGTCAAGAGCCCAACTAATCAATATATAATATATAATAAGATCCTAGGAAGAGGAGCATATGGAGTTGTTTTACTTAGTAAGTAAATCAAGTAATAATAATTTTATGCAATAAAAATTGTAATAATCTCTATTATATAAGATTTCCAAAAAAGTCTTGGCTAAAATAAATGGAGCTTATAATATGAGATAAGAAATATTGTTTCTTTCAAAGTTGTAGCATCCAAATATTATAAAAATGTATGAAACTTTTGAAGATGAAAACTATTTTTATTTAGTTTTAGAATACTGTTCTAAGGGAAATTTATATTTATTACTTAAGGAATAAGGAGTGTTTTCTGAAGAAAAAGCTTTTAAATACTTCAATTAAATTTTGTAAGCAATATAATTTATGCATAAAAGATAAATTATCCATAGAGATTTAAAAGTTCTTATATATAAATATTTTTGTAATAGTTGGCAAATATTTTACTAACCTAAGACGATAATATCAAGATTTGCGATTTTAATTGGGCCACTGAATTAAATGATGGTCAAGCTGATCCAGTTCTTTGTGGAACTGTTGACTAGATGCCACCAGAAGTTTCTTCCTTTAGTTTTCATGATACAAAATTGGATATTTGGAGTTTAGGAGTTCTTTTATATGTAAAATTAATCATTATAAAAAGGAAATGTTACATAATAGTCTTCCAATAATATCTTTTGTAACTGAATTATCATTTGGAAGACATGTCAGTGAAGAAGCAGCAAAATTAATAAAAGATTTAATGAGCCTAGACAAATCTCAAAGACCAGCAGTAAGTGAAATCTATTCTTACTAATGGATGAAAGGCAATATTACAAAATTAAAAGTCTAATCTACGACTTAAAGTTAATGTGTGACTCCAAGACATTCAAAATAAAATAGTTTGGATCTGAAAGATTTAAGTAAATATATCAGAACTGAAAATTGAATCAGTCATGATAAAATCAATTTCAAAATTATTTATAATATTAAATTTATGTTTAGTAAGTTTGCATATGATTTTCTTGAATTCTTTAATAAATATCATCAAAATTTTCATATATCAAATTAAAAAAATTAATTATTGAAATTGGGCTATTAACTGTTATAAATATTTGATTAATATATTTAGAAGTGTTATTTGGAACAAGTGCTAATCTTTCTTTAAACTATGTAATAATTGATTCCCATTCAATTAAATTACTTTTTTATACTAATTTTATTTTATTGCTAATTAAAATGCATTCATTTTGAATAAAATTATTAAAATCTATTTTATAAATATTACTTAATAATAATTCTATTTGCATTTAAAGTAGAAAAACTTAGCCTAAATTAAGATAACTCCAACTTATTTTTCCAATTTAGTACTTCTTGTTAACTCCATCCTACATAAAGTTTCTATATTTAATTGCTTATCTTATAACTAAGTTTCTAATTTATTTGTATAAACTTCTGTAAATTCTTCATTATTATAGGTTAATGCTATAAAATTTAGTCTCAAGTAATTTTAGATGGACTAAATAATTATTAAAAAGTATGAGATAGTCCTTTTTAGAAATCATTGACTATTGCAAAGAATTGAAACTTCTTTAAAGAATTTAAATAACTCTTTATTCAATAAAATTATATAACTAATTAGGCAATTTATCATTCCTAAGTAAATTGAGTCCAATATTTCTAATTAGATAAAGAACTTAGGCAATTTAATCCTAATCATTGTAGTTACAGATATAGTAATTTAGATTGATTATTTTGTTATTTTAGATCAAGAATTATTGATACATAATCAAATCCTTCTAAAATCTATAATTTGATCGACAAAAATTATATGATTAAGATAATAGAAATTTATTTTTAATATATAATGGCAGCATATAACAAATAGAATTGATAAAATCGTGTAGTATTTTCGATATTCAAATTTGGAAACTTGAATTTTAATTTTTTAATTTTATCTTTAAATTAAATGTTAGTAGCATCCCTTTAAATTCTACTTTCAATTAACTTAGCTGCTATTTCAGTACTGTCCTACAACTATATAATAGTAAATATATGAATGTAATTTTAGAGCCAAAAAGAATAGGTTTATCAATCGTATTATAGTAAAGAAGAATTAGAAAACATTCATCACATAGAAGAAATAAATAATGTTCTATTTCCTATTCTTGAAGAATTATCTGTAATATTTATTTAATAAGTTAGTATGACCCTGAGTTCAGAGTATATTAATTTACTGACACAAGGAATTGTCCAATATTAATGAATTAATAGGAATGCTAAGTTGAGACTTGCAATATATAAAATTTTGAAGGTGAAGATTCTATTCTAAATGTGGACTTGAAATATATGGGGGAAAAATATACAGGACAACAAGGATAAAATATTTGGCTTAACATTTATGAAGATCTAGGGAAGAATTCATCTTCAGAGATGCATACTCATTTCATAAATCTAATAAAGGGAATTCATTCATCAATATCAGTTTCAATTACTGAATAATTTGATTATGGAAATAAAACAGAGGCAAATGTAGACTTTTTCTTTTGGCGTGTTGGTTATTACCCAGATAGAATTTACAATCTTTATTTTTTAGAATCATTCCTAATACAAGCTTCCAAGTTTCTATAAATTAATAATATTTAATTGCCATAATAAACTTTATTGAAAGTGCAAGGATTATTATCATCATACAACTTAATGCCTCTTTATAAATTTGATTACTTTTAGAATTTAACTTAATAAGATTTATAAATTTATAGAAATGATATTCAATTGCTTGATTCTTATATGGATTGTGTACATTGTAAAAGATGCAAAGTGAATGGAAAGTTATAAATTCATGGTTTAGAAACATCAATTGCACTTTTATTTGATGATAAATAAAGAGAAAATTTAGAAAAAAATGATGTTACTGCCTTCTTGAATACATTTTAAAAGATATCAAGTTCTGTAAAATCATTAGAATCAATGTTTGAAAGAAGAACATAAGCTTCATATAAATATTTAAAGTTATCTTGTATTGGTTTTGTAGTATTAAGTTTATTATCCTAAGTGATCCTTATGTTAAAGAGATGAATTTATATATTTATTGTATTTTGAAAACAATATACATTTATATTAATATATCTATTGATTTAATAATTCTATACTAAAGAAAACATTATTAAATATAATGATTCAGTTTTGAAAAATTTATTTATAACATAAAATAAATAGAATTATCAGATAAATTAAACATGTTCGTAATCTTAACCATTTCCTTGTATGAGAATTGAAGTAGTTTAATTTAATTTTGGTAATTATTATAATAATTGTGAAGCATTTCTTGATAAGGTTTATTAAGGCAATTATTCCAATACTTCAGCAGGAGGAGTTTGGACTCTGTCTAATACATGCCAAGATTTTATTTTAGTTATGAAAATCATCTTTTTTAAAACATAGAGAAGACACAGAAAAATTGGAACTAAAAATAAAAAAACAATAACAGCAAACCCTACAATTTATTATATGCTAAATGTTTACCAATCATTGTAATGGGACTATTTAAAAAACTAGACTATTGATTGTTCTTATCATTGCCATCAAAAATATTAACACTAATAGTATAATAATAGATTACATTTGTACAACAAGAAAGGCTTAGAGAGCAGTAAAACCAAGAAAAATAAAGAGAAGACAAATTAAAGCAATCATATTTTCTAAATTTGATTTACATGCTTTTCTCTCTAAATACAATCAAATTGATACAGGAATACACACTTTACGTGAGGTAAATTCAATTTGATATTCAATCTTGCAAATTTCACACTATGTAAACAATTATTTGTTTTATGTAACTATCCAAGTTTTAAGACACTTGATTCAATTTAATAGTCTTACCTCTTCATGTACTTATCCAAGAGAACCTTTACATTTGCAAGGATGTATGATAGGTTTATCATTATCTTGTTCAGTTTCAAGGCAAATTCGACATGATTTAATCTCTAATTACTCAATAAATATGTGTTGTTAGACTTTCAAAGCTGATCTAGTTTGTTAGGACTCGATAGTTAATTTATTCATTATTAATAATATATTTTTTCATGACCTAATATAAAATATGTTAATATATATATTGCATACACTAAAAGAATACTTAAATACATTATCATAATGATATTAGAATAGAATTCAAAAGTAGAATACTACAATTTAGTAATACTTCTGATTTAAAACTTGACTTATATATTAAAATATATATAAATCTTAAATTAATAAAATCTTAAAATAAATAAAGGTTTAGCATACATTAGAATCCATGCTAAAATATAATTGAATTAGAGATGAACTAATAACCTACACTAAATTAACAATTAAATAATTTAATGTATATATATCTTATGATATGCACACTAATCATTATAGAAGTCTCAACAATTGCATTTTTAACTTTGACTTTAAGGTTCATTGGTTTTGTTGGTTAGGTTCTATTTTAATGGATTTTTTAATTATGGATTGTATTCATCTTTTTCAATTTATCCTAATTTATAATAAAATATGATACCTTTCTCAATTTTTTAGCAGATCTAATCAATCAAATTTTAAAAACATTTATCAACATTTTCTCCAGTCACAGCACTAGTTTCTATGTAAAGAGCATCTTTGTTTTTCATTTCTCTTTCAGCATGATCTTTATCTACTATTCTCTAGTCTTTCAAATCAGTTTTATTCCCTACTACAATAACATCTAGATCACTCTTTCCATTTTCTCTTGCATCTTTAATCCAATCATCTAATGAATCAAATGAGTCCTAACTAAAAACAAATCAATTTATAATATACTTTGTAACATCATATACTATAATTGCTCCAATGGTATTCTTAAAATAAGTTCTAGCAATTGAACGGAATCTCTCTTGTCCAGCAGTATCCCATATTTATAACTTTATTTTCTTGTCTTTGTAATCCAATACTTTACACGAGAATTCGACTCCCACTGTTTATTGAACTTTCGTTTTTGCTATAATAGTTGATCAAAATTATGAAAAATATCTTACAATTCTAATTGATAAAGTATTATAACATAGATGTCTTTCCAGTGCTTGAATTTCCTATTAAGATGAACTTAAAAATATATTCTGGATTGCACTCTTAATTAGTCGAATTCATACTTAAATAAATAATAAATTAAAAAACTTAACAATATATCATTTTCACCTGCTATCATATTACTCCTACACACTTCAGAAGTCTAACTATTATCATCACTAGAATATCATATAATGGTTAAAGTGAAAATCAAATAAAATTACAATAAAATACATTATCATTTAAGAAAGGTTATGCAGAAATAGAATAAGTAGTTAATTAAATACTTGATACCTAAAATTATTAGAAAGATCTTGATGTTTTCTTGACAATTAAAATAATAACTCTTTATGAAATCAACTATCATTATAATGAAGGGAATTATTGAGACAAAAAAGTAATAAAAGTAGAAAATAAGCAAGGATTAGAGGGATTATTTGAAATTATAAATATTTGAATATGTTTATTTAGCAGCATCTATAGTATTTACTACAACAATTATTACATTCCTTACAAATGTAATAAATTGAAGTTAAGTTAAAATACTTGCAATATAATGTTAATATTAAAATGATTTTTAAGGAAGTTTTGTTAACTATCATCCATAAATATTTTATCTTAAAGTATATATTTCAATATTTCAAATCAATTGTTCATATCTATAGTACAAATAAATTTGAATTGATATTGATATTCTTACATTTTTATATTTATCTTATAGTAATTAAAATAATTTATAGAGCTAAAACTTGAGCCTAGGAATAATAAATGTTGAACAACTCCAAAAAAAAGTAGAAAAGTAAGTCTAAAAAGTTGTCATAGTCAAAGGATTCAGAAGTGAAATCAAGATGTGAGAGCGCTAATTTCAAATCTGAATAGGCGGCATGCTAATATGAGTATTAAATATTTTCATTTGATAGGCAAACTACGATAAAAAAGGTTAAGAATGAAAAAGACATATCCCCCAAATTAGAGGAAGAAATTCCTTTTGGTTCTTAGATATTATTATAATCTGATTTGTAGGATTATGATAAATTAATTTGTGAAGAAGTTGTAAAAGACTTTACTTCCTTCACATTCAATAATTCCTTAGAACATTAAATTAGTTAGGAAGATGAGTAAGAAACTTTGTCTGAATTTATGAGAGAATAAGTAAAATACGAAGAAAATTATAATTATAAAAAAAATTATCTCAATAATTAGAATGAAATTTAATGTCATATGGTGGCAATTTTATTTGATTGGCTTATTGAAGTTACTCATTCATTTCATTTCAAAAGAGAAACCTTTTATTTATCTATTAATTATGTTGAAAGGTTTTTAGTAAGACAACCAAATGTTCTTATATCTTAATTTCAACTTTTAGGAGTGGCATCTATATTTATAGCTCATAAATGTGAAGAAATATATCCAAAAACAATAAAAGATTTTCATAGACTCATACAAGACTAATATACAATTTAAGAGATTGAATAAATGGAAGTTACTATATTGAAATCACTTGATTTTCGAATGTATCCAAATACTCCCATATTTTGGTTAAATTATTATACGAAAATATGGGATGATTTCATTGTAGATAAAGATCCTAGTATTATGTTTAAGGAAAGAACAAATGAAGCATATTACAGATACAGAGAATTAGTATAGTTATTTGATGTTTGTTTGATAGATTATCAATATAAACATAATGAAAAACTTACTATTTTAAGTTTAATGTATTTAGTTGTTGCCAAATAATTATAAATATTTAATAATTATTAAACTATGGCTATTTCATAATCAGAAATTAATGATTTCTTTCATTCAGATGAATAGGAATATAATTAATTATTTAGATAGTTTATAATTGAATCTGAGATATATTTAGAATTTGATAGACAAATCTTTTATGAAGATTTAAATGATGTTATTTGCCAATTGGTAAAGTATTTCATCCTTCGATTTGATAACTCATTACCAAGAGTATTACTAAATAACCAATAATTTATAGATGAAGTAATATATCTATGTAATAAAATAGATGTAACATGAAGAATTACTATCATTTTAGACATACAATAAAAGTACAATAGAAACTATCACAACTATTTCAAAACAAAATTAATGATTTAAGATTTCTTTATTTCAATAGATTACATATATCTGTTTATTAAATATAAAATAACTTATTAATTTAAATATTATCCAATTTTGCTGATATTGAATCAAATCCAGGATATCAATGTTTTTTTCTATTTATAAAATTAATAAAACATGTTAAAATTAAATGACTAAAATGAAATACCCTTTAATGGTGAATTTGAAGATAGTGAAGAAGAATCAGAAGAGTTTTCTGAAGAAGACTCTGAAGATGATGAATTATAAAATAAAAGAAAGAAGAAAAGAAAATAATTAGTTAATAATAACAAAAGATTAATAATGAATGTATCAGACACCTAATATGCTGCTGTTAAATTTGTGGGTAAAATCTTAAATAAGTTCAAATTACAATACACTCCCTATTTAGAAAATTAAGTTTGGGATTTTTGTTGGACTGATAATGCAGTGCTACCTGAAACTCTGGCTAGAATGTAAAGTAAAATACATTTAATTAAAAATAGGCCATTAAAGAATTAATCACTTTCCTGGAATGTATTGCATAGCTAGAAAGAACTATTTAGGCAAAAATTTAAATAAAATGGCTAAACAGTTTCCAGAAGAGTTTGATTTTTATCCTAAAACTTGGATGTTACCTTCTGATATTTCAGATCTTAGACAAAACCTTGGGAAAATTAAATATTTCATTGTAAAACCAGAGGCATCATGTTAAGGAAGAGGTATTGTTGTTAGTTCATATTAAAGGTATATTTTTAACCAAATAAGTTGAATCTATAGCATCTGAACATTGTGTAGTATAAAGATATCTACATAAACCATTATTAATAGATGGTTTAAAATTTGATTTTCGTATGTATGTGTTATTAGCAGGATGTGATCCTTTAAGGTAATATATAGTATAATATAATTTAGAATATATCTATTTAAAGAGGGATTAGCAAGGTTTGCAACTTAACCATATTAATAGCCTAATTAAATGAATGTTGAAGAAATGTGTATGCATCTAACCAATTATGCAATTAATAAAGACAATCCAAATTTTGTATTCAATACTGATGAAAAGTAATTGGATGTAGGACATAAAAGAAGTTTATCTAGTGTTTTTAAATTATTATCTTAATAAACAAATATTGATGAATTAATGGCAAAAATCAAAGATTTAATTATAAAAACGTTTTGTTCAGTATAACCATTTCTACAATCTAATTATACTCAACCTGATAATTATGCTAATAATATGTGTTTTGAGATTTTAGGATTTGATATCTTAATTGATAATACATATAAACCATATTTATTAGAAGTAAATCATACACCAAGTTTTACTGCAGATACTCCTTTAGATGCTTTAATTAAAAAAATCTAATAAGAGATACCATTATACTAATGAATATAAACTTAAAAGTAAAAAATGATCTTTAGTAATTGTAAAAAGAGTAGATGTAAAAAGAGTATTTGGAAAAAACCTAAAATTTCAAATGAAGATAAAAAATCTCTCAAAATATAAGCATAAATAGAACGAGAATAATATGAATCTTAACACTTGGGAAATTTCGAAAAGATATACCCTTGTGATAAATCTTATGATGAATATTTATAACATGCATAAAAAATATATGAAGAATGGACAGGAGCAAGTAATTTAGAATATATTATAATTTTAGATATTCGCAGAAATGTTAAAAAAGAAAATGCTACTGAGAGAGACAAATTACCATAACAAAGATAATTATAACACTCTATAACTATTTAAGGTTCTATTGATTCTAATAATAAACCTTAAATGGATCCAGCTAAACCATCTATTCGAAAGAGTTTATATAAACATGTACATAGCAAAGTATTTTCTAATATCAACCCTTAAAAATCAATGACAGAATTACCTTAATAATAATAACCAATTGAATATAAATTATAAGATGGAAATGATAATGAAATTGCATCTGAGGACTAATAAAATAATTGTAAGTAATAAGAGAAAATTGAAAGACCTAGAAGACCTCCTTCTTTTTATGTTATGAAATCAGTAAAATAAGGCTCTGAATTACAATTAGTAGACTTATTTAATTATAAAAGAATTAGTATCCCTGAAACTTCTCCTTAATCTTAACCAATTATGTTATAATAGTAATCATTATAAATATCATAATAATAATAGTAATAATAATAATAATAATAATCTCCAAATTTTAAATCAGCTTCATAATTGGCTAGACATTTTTCTATTCGAAAAACTAATAAAAGTAAATTAAAACCAAGCGATAGTGATTAAGAAGCCAAAAAAGATCTAATTCAAGCAGTTAATCAATATTCTTAATTTTAATAATAATAATAATAATAATCCTTTTTCTAATCTTAACAACAACATTTGTAAAATTAGTAACAATAACAAAATGGTTCATTTGTTAAACCAAAAGTATTTAACTTAAAATTGTAACCACCACATTTTAAAATACCCTCTCTTCCAATATTAATGCAATAATAAAATTACTATAAATTTAGATATGATTGATATTAATTTGTTTTATTATTATTATTATAACCAATCAAATTCTTATCTCTTTCATAACATTTTTATTATATATGAAATTTCTTTCATTATATATATTAATTAATTATATTTTATTAAAATACAAGGCTATTTAATAAATATTAATCTAATAGTATTATTTAATAATCATCATTTATTTATAATTCATAAATTAATTTGATTACCTCTTTATTTTATTGTATATCTTCTAATCCACCTTATATATATGAAATGACTTTCAATCTATATCAAGATAATGATTATCATTTAATTCATATTTAATTATGTTTTACATTGCTTATTCCATGATCTCAAATGGATATGCTTTAAATAATATTTTATATAAATTAATGTAGCAATCGAATCCTATACTCTTGACAATCTCAAATATCTTAGATGAAATTATCAAAGAAACAGATACATTAGAAATAGAGTATAACTCTATTTTTCATGCAAATAAAGCTCCTTCAATTTCGATTTATAATTACTTACAAAGAATTGCTAAATACACACATTGCAGTGAATAATGCTTTGTTATTGCTCTTATATACTTAGATAGATTATAAGAGAAGCATACATATCTTGTATTGAATTCTCATTGTATACATAGGTATATATCCATTTTATAAAACTAATATAAAGGTTTCTTTTAATGTCAATAATGACAGCGATCAAATTTTAAGATGATGATTATTACAAAAATGAATATTATGCCAAAGTAGGAGGAGTAAATCTAAAAGAAATAAATGTATTAGAGTAGGAATTCTTAGAATATATGGATTATTAATTATTTGTAGATGATTAGCAATATGCAATATATGAAAAAAGATTGCTGGAATTTGGTGAGATTGAGATGCCATGACAATTTTTGAGGTGTATATTAATATTTGATGTTTTTTTGTTCTTTTTAGACATAAATTCTCTTATTAATTCAAAAATAATTATTTTTCTTTAAAGATTAATCAATTTTAATGATTAATAATAGATAATCATAAAAAAGAAGAAATAAAATATGATAATATTAAGTATTGTTTATTTCTAAAATATAAAACTTTAAGGTTTCATTCTTGATACTCAAATTAGACTTGAAATTAAATCTAATATTTTGTATGAAATCCATTAATCATATTTCTCAGATATTTATTGATTTATCAAATCCTTCTACTCTTATCTTTTTTCATTAAATGTTTTCTGTAATTCTTTGAAAAAAGTTTAATTTTTGAAAGTCTAAATTAAAAATTCATTAAAATATTATTCAACTAATTCTGGAAATTTTAATTCATCTAAGTTAAACTTATAGTTATTATAGTGTTCATCTGAAATCATTTTCCATTTGTTTACAGTTTGTTGGATATCGTTAAAATATTCTATTATTATCTCAAAAGTTTTAGTGGCATTCACATAATGTTTATCAATTATAAATTTAATCACCTCTTTCATATCAATTTTTTTAGCTTGATTGCTTTATTAAGGCTATTCATCTTCTTATCTAGTTTATTGTTATTTCTAATTCGAAAGATCTGCAGTAACTTTTTCTACAAATTATAGTAGATCAAGTTTTATAAACTTTTTTAAAAATTCCTTTTATATTTAGGAAATTCGATTTAACTAATCTTACTCTTTTTACTTCCTCTATTGTGTTTCTTTATCATTAGTTTCTTGTTAATCTTAATTTTGAGTATCGGTAACTTCTTTTGTATTTTAAGATATTTATTCATTTTATTTACAAACACTATCACAATTCTGTTCTAAAAATGATTTAATTTATTTATTTATCTCACTCTTAAGTTCAGGATAAACATCTGTAAATAAATCAGATAGCATTTTAATTTCCTTATTGCCACCCCAAGGTATTAAATTTTTTATTTTATTTGTCCATCCTTGTGTTTAAATATTTCTATTTATTAAATAATAATTTACATTTCTTTAATATATAATAAAAGGTCTTAAATTTTTTTTCCCTTTAAATCATTATATTGTGATTACATGAAATCATTTTATTCAATTAATTTCAATAAATCGATTATCACTTCTTTTATAATTTTTTCATCATCTAATCTTTCTTAAAAAGTATAATTTGTGAAATATATTTTTATTTCATTCTCTTTTATAGTTTAAATTCATATACCTTTTTGATAAAATTCAATAATGATATTTTAAGGTTGGATATTACCATGATAAAATGATTTTTTTTTAAGTTTGATAAAATGCTCTAATATTGCAATTGAAATGTTTTTAATTTATATTTTCTAAACATCTATTTATTTGTTAAGCTTTAAATAAATATTTATGATATCATACTATTGCATTCATTAATATATTTAAAGGTATACAATTAAGAAAGTTAAATTAAATCCAAACATATTAGTGAGTATCATTTTTGACCATCTTTTAGTTTATTTTTTTCTCATATTTTTCAAAATCTTTAATGTAGTCCTCAAATAAATTATACTGCTCGTTATTTTCAAACGTTTGTAATCTCATAAATTTCCTTTTTAGTCCATCCATGATTATTAGTTAAATTCTATTATAATTATTATATATTAGAATAGTGATTTATAATATATTTATATGAATTTCACTTCATACTTATTAGAATTAAGATTTATCTCAAAAATGGATCTATAAAATAATTTGAATAGATAATTGATAATATATTATATATATTTTTCATTATTCTAATTCATTGTGCAATATTCTCTCTTGGTATACAATAATCTTATTTGAATTGATACATAAAAATATTAGAACTCCTATTATAATAAAGAAGAAGATAGCTCCAACTCCAAATTACCACCAAAAGTTCCTTCTTCTTTATTCTGTTACCCAGAATGTATAATCTGGATAAGTATTAGTAATTAAAAAGGAATTTCTGGAGAGATCAGAAGTATAATTATTAATAGCTACCAATTCTATTTAAGTAATATTAAGTGCATGATTTATAGTTGATGTATTTATACATTCAATTTAATTGACTGTTATTTTAACTTAATTAGTTACATATAAATATTAAAATTCTGTTTAATTTACTTAATACAAAATAGTTTGATTATTTGTAATAATCGGATTACTTATATTATATTTAGTTAGATTTTATATTCCTATAAAGCCTACAGGTGACCCAACATGTTAATAAACTTTATTAGGGTTAAAAGCCACTTTGAGAGATAAATCTTAAGTGAAATCCTTTAAAGTAGGTATGCCATACAGACCAAAGACATATTCAGGTTCTCCTAATTCATTAGATTCAGTATAGAAAAATCCAACTATGGCATCACCACCAGAGTAAATTCCTAAAGTTTTATATTTAGCAAAGGAAATTAGTTTATAAATGAAATCTACTGTAGCTGAACCACTTCTTTCAATGATAGGCAATGTCACCTAAAATAAATAAGAAGAGGATGTAGTAGATATCAAAAATGGTGTTGATAAATATGTATTAGTTATCCAACCAATTGAAATTGAAGTAACACCCAAAATTTCTACTCCATCTAAAAAATATAAACAATATTTAAATACTTGGTAATGAAGATTAATAGGCTCCATATTTTGCAATTGAATTGTAAAAGAATTGTAAAACTGAATTTTCATATAAAACAATTACTCCTGCATCCATTTTAGCTAAGAATTTCAAGACAAACTCTTTGTTGAAGATTGTTTTATTTATTTTATGATTTTGCATTTCCAATTCTTCGGCATCAACTATAAATAATGAGTAACTTTTTAATGGATAAGCAAAATTATATTAATTAACATTTAATAATTAAAAACTTGCATTTGTAGCACTTACATTAACAGTCAAAATGAATTGACTATATTATAATGCCAAAATATTATATTAAAATTAAGCAGATATTAAATTAGGATATGCTTATTAAAGTAATGAGTATGTTGAATTACCTATGATTGTTCTGTTATTTGAATCAGTACCATTGTAATAATAGAAATAGGTGTCATCCATATTAGTACATACTGTTACTAAATATCCAGTGTCAGAAGTAATAAATGAAAATATACAGGTAGCATCAATAAAAGCAGGAATACTATATAAATATAGAGCTTCCATTTCATATAAGATATACATAGCTCTTCCTGATTAAATGAATGTTTAAACTGTATCTTAACCTGCTATTATTCCTGAAGTTACAGAAGTATAAACTAAGGAGAAATTAGCTTATTGTCTTGTTATAGGTTGAACAACACTATTATTAATCGCTTAATGTTTTTTATCTTTTTAAATACAATCAATAAAAACATCTTATAAGTCTACTCTCATTCCTATCTTATTGATTGCTGTATAATTAGATATGTAACCAAAAAAGTAATCAGCAGGATTAATGTTTAAATAGAAAATACTTCCTAATGTAGAAATAGGATAAAATGCTTAATTCTCCCTTTCAATAATTCCTATTTCTTATTTTGTTGATTTGATTTATCTTGTAATACTGGATTTTGCTGCTATAGCTTAATTAAAATTATTATAAGCAACAACTTCAGCTTCGAATATATCAACTCTATTTTATTATATATTTGGTGTATATAATATATTGGCTTCTCGGAATACTTAAATTTATTAAATTGTGTTGGAAGCACTTGAAGTTAAAAACAATAAATCATAATTGAATTCCAATTCTTAGTAATCTAATTGATTATGTCCTCTATCTATTGATATAATATTTAAATTTGATGGTAACTATTCCAAATCAATAATTTAATAAATTTATGAATATTCTGTTGTTGATGGTTTTAATACTACTAAATAATATTAATTTTTCGTATTTGCATTTACAGTCACATAAAATTTATCATTATTAGATATTCCAGTTACAAATGGTTATGAGATAGTGAAATTAAATGAAGAAAAGGATATCATCTAGAATTATGCAGATGACTTGAAGGCAGCATCATAATATAAGTATTAATATGGATAAAAATATATGTTTTCTGTGTAATTTTTTGTTGTCTACTAAATCTGAATTAAATAAATTCCTTCTCTTACTATACCTATATTAATTTATTATTATTTATAATTATTTGGATAATTGAAAGCAACAAATATGTTATAATGATATTTCTTTTAGGTTCCTTCCTCAATATCAAAATTGTTTTTACTATTCTGAATCATTAACAATTCAAATTAATTATCAACAAAATATGTATCATTGAAGATATAAGGATTCAGAAATACTTATCTAGGACTGTATAAATTTCCTGAAATAGTATATTAATGAATTAGAAGATTATCTATACAAATTATGGAATTAGGAGTATTAGTTAATATTATCAAAGCTTCCTCAACATAAGTAACACTTTATATGATAATTGTAGGAGGTACATCTTTATCAAGTTTAGTAATTTTTTTATTTCTTTAGATAATTAAATTCATTTTATTATAATCGTAATCATAAGAAAAGATCTCATTTTATGTTGCAATTGCAATATGAATTAATACATCTGCTTTAAATGCAGTAATTCCAACAACAGCAGTAGTGAATGAACCTTCAATAGTATCTAGTAATTGACATGCTAAGAACTTGCATTTTTCAATTTTAATGTTTTGCAATTAAGTAGTTAACTGAGTGAAAACGAAAAATGTATCATCATCCACTTAATATGTATTAGTATATGCAGTTACAAAATTAGTTCCTACAATATCAACTGAATTGATATAAAGGAGTGTAGTATTTGGTAATAAAGGTTCTACTGTAGTATTAGCCTCTTATAATTCTTAAGTTATGGTAATCTTGTATTATAAATTGCTGCCAACAAATTAATCACTTAAAGGCAATAATTTAGATTCAGAATTAAATAATAAAATTGGTTCAGCATTTTTATCTGGTTGTTTTAAAGCAACAAAATTATACATATCTTTAGGATTTAGCAATTCATACTTGAATATGCAAGCACATTTAGTACCATCATAACTTGTTGCATTTATTGATATTTCAGTTGGGACATAATAATTATTAGGTAGGGTCTATAAGGAATACAAATAGGGAGTTTATATTTGATAGATGTATGTTGTTTATGGTTAAAATGCATAGACTAAAGATCCAAAACCATAAAAAGTGAATAATGTTGCTTGAATTTATTAATAATATAAAAATCCATATTAAATCTTTTCTTCTCTCAAAAGATATCTGTTTTCATAAATCACAAAACTTTATTCATTACTGATAATAGTATATAACAAACTCACTTAAATTGATAATCTATAATTAAAATCAAAACCTTTTGGTAAACCTGGTTTTTAATTTGATTACAAATTAGATGTTGAATAATAATCAAGACCCTTTTTTGTTACAATTGATATGAATAAATTATATTCTCCATTTGTATATAATTCTCTATAAACTCCCATTCCTTAAGCCTAGTCTACAACCATCATAACATTCTTATGTATTTTCTTAGAAAAATCATGAATTACCAAAGAATCAAAAAACAATAAGTATACTATAGTTACTAAAATAAATTGATACTTTTATCAGGGTCAGCCAAATAAGCTCCATAGGCAGCCTTACCATGATGACCTGAAAAATATACAGTCATTTTGATTGGTTCATGGAGTGATCTCTAAAACTCAACTTTGTATATATGGACAATAGTTTCTTGGTTGATGTAATTTGAATGAACAACAGCAGCATAGAATTCCGCTAAATATATATAAAATTTGAATAGGTACATTCTTGATTATTCAGTATTTGCAGATATGAAAATTCTAATTAATTACCCAATACATATTCATAAGGAGATTAGATAAGAATTGGTATATATCTGGTTATACTTCTTGTGGTATGAGGTATATCATATACTACTCTTTAGAAAAAGTAAAATATTTGAAATCCTTCTTTTTTTGTAATACATGATACAATTATATCATTATCAAAAACATAGGCAATATTTGTACAAATTGCAGTTTAAACACCTAAAATTAATTAATGAATCACTTGAAAATGTAGATGTTAATTTATTCCATGATGGTACATTTTTATTCAATGATGTCTCATAAATTTAATATTCATTATTTATGGAAACTAAAGCCACAAATAAGTTTTGTTGATAATTCGGGTTAGACCAATTGACATACGCTACGTCATCTATAAATATGGCATTCTCTATAATTATTCAATAAAAAATGTATACATGGTAGTTATTAATTTAGTTATTAAGTCATTTTAATGGATTAAGAAACACCAAATTGATATGTGCCATTAATAGCATATGTTAAACCCTACCCATGAAAGTAATTATCTAAAGATTATAAAAAAGAATTAGAATTTGATGGATAAATTATTTCAGGATGATCAGAGTTAACCTATAATATATTTTTATTTATTTACTTCACAACTAGTAAATCCCATTAGGATTCCTTTAATTTATAAGAGGAACAACAATAATATCATTTATTAAAATAATGATAATTTAATTGCATTTCCTTTAAAATAGTAAATGTACAAATCAATAATTTTTATACAAAAGCATTAACTGTTTGATATTGAATAGATGCAAAGTGCATAATCAAAAAGGATTTTAATCAAATAGAGTCCGTAATCAATTAACTCCCATTATCTTAAATTTTCATTTCTTCAAAAGAATGTCAAACTCATAAACTTAAATACCAAAATAAAACTACGATCTTGTTCTTTTCCTACATCATTTAACCCCTTTAAAAATTAAGAAGTTAAAGTAATCGCTAAGAAATAGTCTATTCACAAAACTCAACACTCAATAGGCTCACAAAAATAACTTCGTAAATCTAGACCTTTGATAATAAATGAAAAGGACCTTGAAAAACAATACTAACAGTAGATAAAAGAGTAATTTAAATAAAGGAGAAGAAGTTGTGAATGTAAATTTTGTGGACCTTTAAGCAGATTCCAGAAATAATGCATGAGTCATGAATTCAAAGTAAAACATATAGAAAAAGAAAGAGAATCACCAATGCATAAATTTCAAAGATCCATAAGGAAACATTAAATTTATGTTATGGCACCTTATCTTTTTTCTGTAGAAATACCAACTCAATCATTTGAATCATCCTTTATTAGATAAAATACAATCAAAATTGATAAAAAAAGTACTCAATTACTTGATGTAATTAAATAAGAAGATGGTCTTCATATTAATTCATCAAGAATCCTAGATAGAACTCCAACTAAAAAACCTAGTTTTTTTGAATCCTTTTTAGTCAAATAAAAAGAAATTATCAACAGTGAAAAAAATAAACTAAACAATAAATAGTTTTCGTCATTATCTTATCATCTTTTATCTAGAAATGCTTATAAATCTATTAAACCATTTAAATCTTAACTTCCTTAGATTCAAACTTTATTAACTAAATAAGAGCCTGCCCTTTCTACTGAAAGAAGCGCATATAAAAAATCTGAAAAAACCATTAAAGAACTTTACATTAAACCCTTTATTCATAAATATTCATCAAGAATCAGATTGGCTACCCTCCAAGATGTAATTCCAAATCATATTTAATGATTATCTTTAGGTTTATTATTTAGTTATACATTTGATATGAATTATTCACAATTTTGAATAAGTATTAAATTGAAAATAAAAAATTATATTCTTATTATTATACATAAGAATTTTAATCTATCTCTTACAATATATGTGTAAATAATAAGTTAATTAGAATTTTATTATGATATTATATATTATATTTATAATTTTTTATAATTATTTTTTATCGAAAAAGGAAAATTAAAAATGAAATGAATCACTCTTATATCCATGGACTAAAACCAGTGGTTTAAAGGGCAACTGAATTATTTTTAGCCACTTATACTTTTGGCAATATCTTTTTATAGTTTCTTTCTCTTCTTTCGTTAAAGTAATATTATTATTTTTTATTTTATGTTTCTTCAATATTTCTTCTTAGTACTCGTAATTATAATTAACCATATTGCAATGCTCCAATTAAGGATGGTTTTTCTTATTATTTAATATTAGGTAATTTAATCTATTCTTAACTTAGATTTGCATTAAGGAATGATGAACAATCAGTTGAACATGATGAATGCCTATACAATCTTAAATTTCTATGCATATATTAAAATTATACAATTTATAATAATAAATATAATAAGTGTTATATTTAATTCATTTTTATTTATGTAGCAAGGTGATTCTATGAACATTTTTTAATAAACATTTTTATCTAATTTTTCTTTTTAATTCACTATCAATTTAAAGATCAGGCATATTTAATAATGGTTAAGATAAAGTTGGAGATTCAAAAGGTTTCCTTCTACCAAATTTATTGTTTTGACAGTAGGTTTCATTTGCAGTACTCTCATTTCCAATCATGATTCTACTCACTTAAAGAGATGGCAATTTTAATTTAAAGTTTCTCTTGCTTTTAAAATAAAATGGAACAACTTGATCTTAATCAATTGATTCAGTATTTATAAATTTTAAAGCATTATTTTAAAATAATTCTAACTTCCTTGAGCTCACATTATTAATGATTTATTTATTCATATTATTTATAATATTAATTGACTCTTATCTATAATCATTAATGGATTATTTGAATGGTTAGTGAATATTTAAATATATAACCAAATAAAATATCATCATTTGACAAAATCAATATATATAGCATGAACAACTATCACTAACATCTTATTCTTAAATAACATTATAATCTTTCCAATTATCTACTATGTTAACATCTATCAAACCAATGTTAGGAATAACATCATCTCTAAAACTAATTTAATGATTCTTATCATTTTTAAGTATTTCATGATGAAACATGTCAATTCTTGCTTTTTATTAATTTTGTTTTGAATTATTCTCTGATGTCATTTTTTCAAATATCTCATTAAGCTCCTCCAAATCATTCCAACTATCTCCATTACATTATGATACTTGAATCATTTATTAGTTATAATTTTGTATTATTAAATATATTAAACAATATTACTCATTAAATATCAATTCTAAATGTTGCAAAATATATCAAAATCAAAAAGTTACTAAATTTATTTTTTTTAATCTTCTCTCTCAAATTAACTTTATTTTCTCTCCAAAAATCTTTCTAATAATTTAATAGATTCTAAATCATGTTGATTACTTTTATCTTAAATAAATGAGCATTGTTTTGTTTAAAAGACTTATTAATTTGTTTAAGGATCCAAAAGAATTTATGTAGTTTTTGCTTTATTAATCACTAATTCTTCAAATTCTGACTACTCTATAATCTATAACTTTTATACATCCTCCTTTTAATTAATCTATTCTTAAAATGAAGCATCATCTAATAACATCTTCTCTGGTTAAACTATATTATCAAAACCATATTGTTAAAGACTCATATTCTAAATTTCTGATATTTCTGATTAAGATTTTTAAAAAATAGAATCTGTGATCACTTACTATTAAATTGAATCTTCTTAAAAAGATTATATATTTTTTAACATTAATTATTATTCATAAGGTTATTATGAAAATTGATTAAATTATTAGTTAAAAGAATTTAATTATTATTATTATTATTATTTTAGTAATTCTTATTAATATTACTATTATTAACTCTATTGATATTAAGCATATTAAACTTATTATTATTGAAATTAATATTAATTTTATTGAGTTTATGGCTGAATCTAAAATTATAAATGTTTTTAATATTGTTCTTGTGGTTATTAACATGTTTATGTCTATATACCATAATAACTTTAAGGTATAGTTGGGTAATTATAATTTGAATTATTTTCAGAAATAAGGGGTTATTATATTGCTGATATTCCATAGATAGGTTAATTCTATACTTATGGACCATAAATCAATGAATTTTATTATTGCTATTAAAAACTATTAATTTAAGGATTAATTTCTAGTTGGGATAATTGGCTTATTAGAGATGAACAACTATTTTATTAATTTATAGATGATGCACTTTATGATTATTATTAATAGCTACTATATCCTAAAATTTGTGGTTGAGGGGTTACTGAATATGAATTTGCTTATGATGTAGATAATGAACATTAATTAGGTATATCAGAATGTGAAATTTATTTATATTATTTCTTAAAATTGAATTTGATTTTCCCATAATTCTTATATCTTTTCTTTTTGCTTTAAATATTATAATATTTATTTAAATCTATTCCTTTTTGCTTTTAAAATTAGTACATATAATTGCACAATAATTATTGAAACTTCATTAATTTATAGGCTCTCTTTGCAACAGTTTTAGTATAATCGATTGACTAATTATTTTATAAACAATTATTGAGTTCTTCCATAAACGAAGGGAAACTGACAATGTTTGTAATAAATGATGACAAGTACTTAATTGTTGAGATGCAACATTTTATATCATCATTCTAATTAACAAATGAAATTTGAAAAGAAATCATGTCTAATTAGATTGCGACTCTCGAAATTGCTCTTTATATTATAAAATAAATACTCCTTCAAGTACTTCAATATAAGAAATGATTGATATTATATTACTAGTTTCTCAATTTCTTATTTAATGTGTGCAATTTCAGAGTATTATATAACATTACTTATTAAGTAATTTTCTTATTGATTTAACTTTTGCTCTAAAATTGATATTTATTAGACCAATTCTTATGTTACTGCTTATGCTAATATTCTCAAATGTTAATTATGCATCATAAATTATAGAATTTAATATAATAAGATTCTTATTATAAATTATTATTTATGGAGTGAGAGAACTGATATGAAATTCAAATATTCTATACTAAAAAAATATCAATATAAACTTCTAGTTCTTTGATATTTAAAAAATGTCATTATGAAAAATTAAAATTAGAATTGCATGAAAATCAATGTATTGGTTATGTGTATTAACTGTTTTTTTTGATTAATTCTCCTCTATTGTTAATATATAAAAATGTATTTATGTAATTTAAATAGTTTAAGTTATTCACAAAAACTTATGTTATTTAAATCAATATAGAGGAATAATAAAAATAAATAGATTATTTATCTAAAAACTATTATTAAATAATGTATAATTATCTAAATTACAATATAATGATTATTTCATTTTTATTCTTCTGGTTCTACAAGTACTTTATTTTATTATTTACTAATAGGTTAAATTTAGGTGGGTTTTAACTAATGATAATGAAATAAATTTACAGAATTGAACTTAATATGGTTATCTTGATCATGAAATTCTTTCTTTACTATTTCTTCAAATAACATTTTTAAAGAAATTAATCCAATAACTTTTTTTTATGTTTTGTCATCTATAATTTAAAAATTAGGATTTCTTGAGGTATTAGTTTAATCAATTTTATTTGATTCAACTACAAATGCAATTTTAGTTTTTTTTTATTTAAAGATCATTAACATCTCAAATAATGAAGTATCATTTTAAATAAATAGAACAGGTTTTACAAGATTATCTAATTCTGATATTTTTCTTTTAGTTAATTCCATATCAATTAATTATTTTGATCTAATAGTTCCAATAATATTTTCCTTTTAATTCTCATAGATTGTTACATAAGAATAACCAGAGGATGCTATTCTTGCTAATGTTTCTTTATTAAGTTCATTATTTTTGTTAACAGAGAAAACATCTTTAATAGGTATCATAACTTATCCAACAGTTTTATCTCTCAAATCTATAGTAGATGTAATCATATTAATTTCTGCTTAAGTAAATCCTTAATCTTCATTTGCATTACCACCTCCAGTAGCATGTTTTTGTATTCCATGTAATTCAATTAAAGCTTTTAATTCATTTTTTTAGAATCTAGTAGATCCATGTTCACCAAAATAAGAATCTAACATTTTAGCCAAAGGATAACTAATTGGCCAGAATAGAATCATTAATATTTTAACTACAGGTGTTAATTTTTCAGCAATAATTAATTGTTTTGGTCCTGTACATAATGCTTAAGGTATGATTTCTCCAGCAAAGATAATAAAGATGACTGATATTAATACTGCAAATGCTGGAGGAACAACTTTATCAAAAAATATAGGAAGTGATTCCATACAGAATGCATTTCCTATAAGTAATGTGCAAAGAAGCATATGATGCTATTTAATAATTGGTAAAATTGTATTTGCTTGTCTTTATTATTCATGTGTTCCTTATTCTTTATATATTTCTAATTGTAATTCATCTACTGATAAATAACCAACAGTCATACCAGAGCAAATAGCTGCCAAACATATTAAAGCTAATATATAATGTGAGATATATATATACTTGCAGCAATTAGTAAACAAATCCAAAAATCAATTTGTGTAGGGGAATATGTTCTCCTTATACTTTTGTGTTAATCTTCATTTTATTCTTCAGTTTAATCATTAGAGGTTTCAATTTCTGATAAAAATCTTCTTTTTTGAATTACATTTTCAACATTATGAAATGCAGCAAATATTAACAAAGTTATTGATATTGAACTAATTAAGAATTTTTTTTTATCAAACATTAATTAATGAAAAGTTAATTAGGTGAAATAAGAATGAGTCCTAGGTATATTAAAAATATGATGATGTTCAAATCCTTCATGACAAGTTATATTTTATTTATAATCTTTTTTAGAAACTCAACCTACCATAAATCCAGTAATGTTAAGAATTTATGGAAAATTAAATGCTGAAAGAGAGATCATTAATAACTAAGAAATAAAACATAAACCTCATATTCAAAAAAGAAGAAATAAAAGGGCAAAAATGAATTCAGATGATAAAGTGTTGTTTCTAATATAAAAGGATTTTGAAAGAGAGACAAAATAAATAAAAAAATTAGGAAATCATACTGCTAGAACTGAAGAATTATAAAAATCCATCCATAACTAATTATTAAACAAAAATTCTAATTCAATTTCAAGTTTAATCAATCAAGAATTTGATTTCAAATTAGCACCATCATATTATGAATTATTGAATACAATTTAACCAGAAATGAATTTCAAAAGTAAATTAGCATTAAGAGAACCTTTGAGTAAAGCAAAAGCATTATTATCTTAAACAGAAGAGAAAAAGAGAATTTATGAATCCTAAATTAGACATTAAAGAGATTTCTTTAGATAACCTACTTTAACTGATTTACCTTCATTAACAAAAAAAAGAACTACAATTAAATCTCTATTTTAAGATCCAAGAAATAAATGTTAAGCTAACCAATTTATAAACAATATCAACTAACATTGTAAATCAGAAAGTACTGATTGTTGTAAAATACTTCATTAATGTTCCAAAGCCTAAGGAAGATTCAATAGTCATTATGAAGAACTTCTAGATAATTACTTCACTTAAATGTGAACATCATGAATCTAATATATTCTTCCTCTTTTTTTATTATTTAATATTAATTCTTTATAATAATTAATTTCGAAATACTAAAAAGAATAATTTATTTATTTTTATACACTTAAGTGAAAAAGACATTTTTTATACTTTATTATTTAAAAACAAATAAGTATCATTTTGTTAATTTTAAATATCTTATAATAAGTATGAATATCATTAATAAAGTTTATATTCTCTTTAATTTTTTAATGAGATTCTTCTATAAGGTAAAAAGATTGTATGGCAAATCTCATCATCATAAATCAGAGTTCTTTATATCATAGATTATAAGTATGTATAATAATCAATAATATTAAACTAATTCATCATAACGTTACGATTGATTCCATGGTTATAGGACAGATTATTAAATAAATGGTGTCAGAATTGATTATTGGATTGGCTGTTAGATTTATTATTAAATAAAACCCTACTATGGGAATTATTACTATTAATATTGAATTCTGGATGGAGCATTAGAAATGGCTTGATTTTTTAGTACAGTTTCATATTATTATAATTGTCTAATAAATCCAACATTTGGATTAACTTATCTCCTTTTTGACTTAACATTCCAAAGTGCTTTTTCAAATGATAAATTATATTTTTTCATTAAGTAGGCTGTAACCATAGATGCAGATCTACTTATACCTGCAAAACAATGTACAAAAACATTTGTGTATTTCCTATGTCTATCAATAAATTCATAAGCCTATTCAAAGTGTTAAATGATATCATAATCTGCTTTATCATGAGCCATAATAATTTCATGAAAATGAACTACATGTTCTTAGTATTTTACTGCAGTCTCTTGACTTGCTGTTAATACTGCTCTAATTTTTAATTTTCTTAATAGATCAACATTATTTGCTGCTTCTAAATTACCTAAATATAAACCTCCCTCTTCTTCACCTAAAATAATCAATTAATTTATATACTAGGTTCAATAATACAAGTAATTGGTTCAGGATCAACTATTTTCGGCACTGATGGAACATATTTAACACTATTATTTTCTAACATTATTTAACTGATAATTTAATTAAATATAATAATCATTATCCTTCTAATTTAACATTAATTTATTTTTGGATATAGATTAAAAAGTAGTATATATTTTAGAAATTATAAGTTTTTATGATTCAATAATAAATGAGTCAAAAACATGTCTAACATCTTCATTATATCCCTAATTAACTACTAAATATTAAGATGGAATCCCTTTAGACATATTTTTAGTTATACAATTTGTTATAACAATGTAAGTTCAAGCAATAAATTATTTAATAACTCTACATTTTATCAGAATATAATAAATAAGGTGGATTAAGAGAAAATGTATAGGAATGCATTTAGAAATAAGAAAAGAACCAATTTGAAATAGTTTGATGGAAATATTTTAATAATAAAATATTTAATGACATGTTTAGTTTGAAAACCAAAACTATTCAATCATTTAAGCAAAATCTTAAAATTATTGATTTTATAAAAAGATTTTATATATATTTAATTTTTAATTTTTTGTTTTAATGCAAAACACTTAACTATCTGAAGCAATCACATAACTTGATTGTATAAAAAAGAAAATTCATAAAATTAAGACTCATAATGAAAAATTTCAAAATAACATTAAATTGTGTCCATTCCCTCCAGGATTCAATAATTCATCTCAAAATCTAAATCCTATAAAGCTTCAGATACCAATATCATCATTAAGTAACAAAGAGACCATTTTAGAAGAACTTATTTTATGGGACTTTGAAGATAATTATTCGGATGAATAATTATTTAGAAATCTCTTTTCTATAATAACAGATCTATTAGAAGAGAAATACCCTAACAGAATAGGGAAACTTACAGCTTCAGAATCACAAAGTAAACATTTTAGTAATTACGTTAGAAATTATTGAAGACTGCTTATCTTAGATTAAATAAGCTATTGAAGATCATAAAAAATTCAAACATATATCCGATATATTGATGTTTGAATCATATCTTGATAAAAACGATTCGATGATCAATTTATAGATATCAACATCTAAATTCAATGAAACTATTTAATGGGATTTAGACAATACTTTTTAATAGTACTTATTTAAAACATACCATATAGTATTGATGAATTTGTATATGCCTATTGTTATGAAAATAAATTAGGCTAAGAAAATATTGTTTAAATTGGAAATTAAATTAGAGAATAAATATTAAAAGCATTTGAAAAAAGGTATAATTTAATATCGAAATTTATTTTGGAAGATTAATAAGGTAAAATTAATTATTAATAATGTAGACTTTAAATAGAAATTGCTTTCTTTCTTAGATTACCCCTCTTTTGAACCATACTAAACTATAAAAGAAGCACCTTCCACTAATGAATTGAATACTTTCTTCAAGAAAAATCTTGATTTATTGCCCACTGAATTATAAATTCTATATGGGCAAAGACCAATTTAAAAATAACTGTATAATTTTCTATTTATTCTCTATAGGAATGATATGTATGTTGATTAAGAAGATACTAAAAGGTTTGAAAAAGAACTTAATTAGAAATCAAAATACTTTGACAATGTTATAGTTTAGGATTTGCTCAATAGAACTAAATAAATTTGATGTAGATATTAGTAATTTTATGTTTATTAATTAAACTAATTTAATTAAACTAAAATGATCTATTAAAGAATTACAAAAATTGAAATTGTCATTAACATTACATAATTTTTCAGATCAATTTATTAATATACTTACTAAATCTATTCTGTTGGGAATAGAACATAGGACTTAAGAATATTAAGTTGAATAATTTACTCTAATTTAAATTAAGAGTAATAAAATAATTTATAAAAATTAATACATTTATTTCTTGAGATTGTAATGTTAATCAAAATAAGTTAAAAATAAAGAGGAATTTAAATAACATTAATAATCAAATTAGAAATTTAGGTTCACATCTTCAAAACAAAAGATTAAATGTTCAATATCAAGTATGACCAAGAAATAAAAATTACATTCTCAGATATTATAAATAAATGCGAAGTATGGAAATTATTTTTAATGACTAAATAAAATTGATTTCACTTATATTCTTAACATGCATCAATCTAAACATACTTTTCATTTTCCTTATTAGCCAATTAACATGCCCATTATACTATATTTCTTTCAATCATTTCATGAGCCTTAGATTCAAATTTATCATCTACAGTCACCCAAGGAACATATGTTAACTTTGGGTCTAAACTTAGTGTCTCTATTCCATTTCTCCATAATAATTCTATTCCTTAAGTACCATTGGCACATTCCAAGATTCCCTCCCATAAATCAGGGAGACATAAAGTAATTTCAGATTAAAAGTCTTCTTTTTATCTCTTTCTTGTTTTTTAAATGCATGTTAAAAATCTAAGTTGTTCAGTTTAAGAAGAGAGTACATTAAATCCACAAGCTTATAATTTATTACCAAAGCATTCCAAATCTCCATGTTAGCATTTGAAAATGATACTACCATTACTTTATTCATTTTGTGTAGCCTTTCCATAAGGAATAAATTTGAGTTCAACTAATTCATCAAATGATGGTGTTTTTAATGCTTTCAATAAAGAAGATTAAATAAACCGTGTTGTATCAGGACATAATGATTCAACTAAAATAATAAACAACTAATTATACTATACAATGAAATCTTAATCTTTTCAGAATGTGAGATTTAAATTATTGAAACTAATAACAATAGAAAAATTTTCATTTCTAATTATAAAAATAATTGATTATATTGTATTATTAAAATAATATAATTTGTGAACTATTTTCATTTAAAATGATCCTTAGTATAAAAAAGAATTAGTATTTATTATTACTTATAGATTGCTGTTGATATAATATTAAGTTAATTTAGGTTTTAATGAATATGAAAATATCAACTTTAATTATCTGTTTCATATTCAAATTTAATTAGAGTATTGTTAAATAAGGAAGAATTATAAAATACTATATTATTTTGTTATCCTTTCTTCTCTCTGAATAGCAAATCTATATTTTAGAACTATTTCATTTCTAATCAAATTAGAGTAAGGATTTCTTTTAGGTTGTATTCACCATCCTATCAATTAAATATTATTAATTTTTAGGTATTAGTTATTTATTCAATATTTCATAATATTTGTAGTTAATATTATAAATAGCGATCTATGAAAGAATTTCATTATTTTGTAAAAAATGTTTTTTAAAGTTGTAATTCTATTAAATCAATAATTTTCCATATCAAAATAGAGAATTTAAAAGAATAGTACGCATTAATAAAGCATATTTAAGCCAATCTATATCTCTTGAGTTTTAATAATTAAAAAACAAAAATGAAATAAGCGGCAAAATATAACAAAAAGCCTTCTCCAGATTAGAAGACTTTAATTCGTCTCCAACTATTTTTAGAGATTAAAACCCTTTAAGAATTAGCTTAGGAGTATAATTTACCAAGATCCACCATTTAATCTTATTCAAGAGCTAAAGGACCCATGTATTAACTATTAGAAGATTCTATTTTAAAGAATATTCAAAAATGGTTGATCATGAGTTTTTAGCGATTAAATAATTATAAATGTGTTCGTCTTGTTAGAAAGGATATAAAGTTTTATATGGAGACTGAAGAATTCTTATAGTATTCGGATAACAATCCTTTCTTAAGGTTGATTCCGAAGTCTAAATAGAATTCTAAGAGAGTGAGATTATTTAAGAAGATTCTTAAATATAGTTTGTCCTATTATGAAGGCTTAAAGACTAATTGGCCAACTGATTCATAATAGGAACAAATAGATTAATTGAATATGAGAGAGAGGGAAGAACTTTAAGTTAATCAAGAACTCTACGATTAAAAGAATGAATTCTAAGAATATTAGAATTATTTTCAAACTGATTCAGTAAACGAAATATTTAGAGATCAAGACTCTTATTAATTTGACTACTGAGTTTGTTATATCAATTATATATGTAATTATATTTATTAAATATTCCTAAATCCTATAGTTTTATATATACATTAAAATTTATATAAAATTATATATTTTTGGTTATAAAAATATAATGAGTGAAGAAGAGTAATAATTATAATCTGGAAGTGGAATAAAATAAGAAGCTGCAATAAAACATAGAAGAAAGAAGGAGGAGATTGAGAAGGATTTCATTTGCGGTGATCCAAATTGTGGCAGAAAATATGGGACAAATGCTGCCTTGTATACTCATATAAAAAATAAACATAATGGTGTACCACCTGTAATAGATTTGGATTTTAATTAGATAGACTGGTACTGTTAAACCTTCAACATCAAAAAAGACTAAGGAATAAACTCCTTTAATGGATTAAGTGGGTGATGAATTAAGCAAATCTGTGGCTACTATGAATGATCCTGATTTTATGAAGTTTACTATAATGATTAGCAATTTGGGTCATTTCAATGATAAAAACATAATAGTTAGAGATGCTTAAGAGCCTTGTTTTTAATTGGAGGAAGAAAAGTTGTTGGATTTATATGAAAAAGTAAATTAAATTATAAATATTAGATTTTAATAGGGAGTAAATCAATTTCAGAAACTCAAGGGAATTCTGTATTTACTAAAAAAGCAGAGATGTATTTGAAATTTTCATCTCCTATTTGGAAAAAGCATATAATAAATGAATTATATACTGTGTTGATATATGCTTACATCTTCAGAGGAGAAAATTTTGATAGTAAAAATGATAGTTAAGTTTAGCTATTGAAAAAGATATAACAAATAACTTGGTTCGTTATAAATTATTTTCAGAATTGATTAAACAAGACAAGGTTGATTAATTTAGAGAAGTATACACTACAATCTGGAATTTCATCACATGAATAAATTTGTATAAATATAAAAATTATTACAAAAATATCACTTATGTACACAAAGAAAATGTATTTAAAATAAGAGGAAAGGGTATTCTGAATTAAATAGTCTTCTAAAATATGATTAGATATCAAAATGATTAAAATTAGCTTTTCAATTATAATCAGTATTAATTAAAGAATAATTTTAAGAGATTTTGCTATTTTTATTACTCTTATTATATCCACTAGTTTGGTTTATTCAGAAATGGGAGATTTATTTTTCTAAAAATTTGCATAAAATATTTAATAGAATAGATTTCTTTCAATATTATTAGAATAAAAGAATATTATTTATCTTAAAATTTGATATTATCATTTCTTAGATTATTATTTGGTATTCAAAAGTAAAAGTAATAATAGATATATTTTGAAGTAAAATATATCTATTATTTAAACACTCCAATTAGTCTATCTACCTGCTAGAATACTTTCACTATCGAAGTATCTTATTTTATTTAGGGATTTAAAATTTCTAATCTCAGTTAGATTACTCTGTCGGGAAATCTATTTCTCTTAGAGTAAGTTAATCAATTTCCCTATTTAATGCTTGATAATTTGCTTCATATATATTAACAAATTATTGATAAATGAGATGCTCTTTTGATATATTTTTATTAAATCATCAGCTTTTTTAATTCTTTTACTCATCCTTCTCTTATAACTTTTTATTACAAGTCTATCAGGATTTTAAAGTATTATCTACAGTTTTCATCGCAACTATAAAGATTTACATTCAAAATCCCTATTAACTGTACTTTAATTTATATAAGGTACAAAGTTTAAGTAGAGAAGCAGAAAATAAAATGGAGAGATGAAATTTTGAATTAATTTTAAATGAATATAAATAAGTATAAAAAGAATTTGATCAATCAGAAAATTTCCTTAATTTTTAAGTTTCAGTTTCACGATAGGTTGGCATTTGATCCAAATTTATATAGTTTTCTTAATATTGGGATAGATCATTTAAATTGATTATATCTTTTATTATTGGTCTATTTGTTACTCCTCTTTCAGATGGCGATACATTTTAAGTCATAGCAGTTTATAAATTAGAAACATTTTATTTTTTAGATTATTAAATAGCTTACGTATGAAAAGATAAAAGATCTAAATGATGAATTTAAATGTATTTATGATGTTTTTATTAATTAAAAATGTTTGATTATATTTATTCTTTGATTGTATCAAATTGTTAATCAGGAGATCTATGATATTATTTTTTTATTTTATTCATCTCTACATATCCAATACCATTCTTTATTATACCTTTATTCTCTATTGGAGATTAACTATATATTTATTTTTATTTTTTTGGAACTTTATCTTCTTTTTAACATTATATTTATTTCTTATTGATATTTTAGTTTTAATCTTTTTTTTTTTCTTTTAATCTTGGAGATTTTACATTTTATACATTATCTTCTTTAAAATACTTTTGTTTTTATTAGAATTCCTTATTATTTCGTAATAGTCTATCAAATTCTTATCTCATTGATTCTTTTTATTATACTTAAGTTTGTGGTATTTATGCTTATGGAGATGCTGAATGATGGAAATTAGATTTTTTAAATTATTATAATTACTTCATTTATGATGACACCATAAATACATTTGCTTAAGGATTATTATTATTCTATTATTATTAAATTGGAGTTATAGTATTTATTTAATGATTAACTAAATTCATTTTCTTATTTGAATGTAATTATGTATATCCTAAGTGTTGATTAGATTCGAGTGGGAATTGTTGAGAAATTTGAGGTTATTGTTGCTTAATTAACTTATTTTAAGAAAACGTTGTAGGAGAAGTGGTTAGATGAAACAATTAAGGTTATTATTAAATTTAATTTACGGTTTTAATGGTACCAAAAGATTGTTAATTTATAATTCGTTGATTTGGATTTTATGAAGTTGATTAGACTTAGTATATCTGTTTAAAATTAGGTCCTGCTTCATCTAAGTATTTTTCTGATTAATTATTATTTTGAAAGTTAATATTTTGATTATTAATTTGAAAATCAATTAATGTTGATGAATGATCAGATGACCAAAATCTGTTATTTTATAAGTATGATTTATCATCAATTTCAACTTGATTTTATTTTAATTCAGCAAAATTTTAACTAATTGAGAAAGAGTTATTTTAAGTAACTTCTTCATCTGAAAAGTTTTCAGTCTTCTCTATTATGATTTATTATCCATTTGATCTTTTGTATTAATTGTTAATTTCTCTTTATAATAAAAATTAATCTTCCTTTAATTAGTAAAGCTTTGTATTATTTTTGTCCTATTAATATTATGCTAATTTATTTGTTGAATTTGATCCTTATTTATAGTCAATATCAAAATCATCAATTGTAAGCCTTTCTTAGTTCCATTATTAATTTAATGTACTTTATCCTTTGGTTTTAGTTTATAGAGGAATTTCTTAGGGTAAATTTGGATGATCCATATTTCTTATAAATTCATAATTATTTAGAATCTAGAATTGTTTTGATTATAGATATTCTTTCTAAAACAATTATAAAGTAATATGTTAGTATGAAAAAGGATTTATTGTAATGCTCGATACTTTGAAACTAATACTGCTCAACTAAATTGATAACTAATCAAGCATTGATGTCAGACTTAAACATTAATTGATTTCTGTTCCATTATAGATTATTCTTTTATTTGGACTTTTTGATGTTAAATTTAAGGCATCTTATTTAAGAATAACACTTGTCTGAGTTTATCCCATTCTGATGATAAAAAAATTATATTATTTTATAATTACAATTCATTCATCTTCTTATTTTACTCTTCCCCTTGTCAATCTTTGTACAAATACATCGTTTTGCTCTTCTATTTAAAATTTAGATGATGCTGCTCGTTCTCTGGTGAATTCTAATCCATCATCACTAGAAAGATATGAGTTTTGTTTACTTATATGTATTTTCTTTGAGTCTATAATTAAATGCATATGGAACTATGAAACAAGGAATTAATTGAGTTGCAGTGAATAAAAAGATCATGATATTAGTATTTACATTTAAAATGTCATCTGCCTCAAAATCACATAATAAATTTTAGTCATTCCAAAAAAGTAGTATAATTATGATTATGTAAAATATTGTATTAATTGTTATTGAAAATACTACAACCTAAATTTAATGAATCTTTTCTTTAGGTAGATCAGCTTCGGGAAAGGGATGAATTAATTATTATGAGATATCATTTTTATTTGTAGAGAATCGATTTCTTACATGAACTAAGACTCTTTTTAATTTTCTACCATAATAGATAATTATAGACATAGTTATTAAGATATCTATTATGGTTAGTATAATCACAATATAGAAATAGCTATTTATGATCTTAATTTTTACATATTGCAAACACTTGTTTTTGTAAGGCAAATACATATTAACTATAAAACAAAGATTACTAGATATATTATTTCTTTCAATTAGAGTCTTCTCCTTTAAAAAAGTGTAAAATTAACTATCAAATTAATTTTAGATCATACTATCATCTGTAGATATTTTCTTAAATACTAAAGAAAATGTATATCCAACAAGTGAAAAAATGACTATTTATGTTAAATTTCCTAATAATGTTAAATGATTTTCGTTTATTATTGAAAACTAAATTACATGAATTAATCCTTATAAAATACATAGTAACATAGGTATTAATTCATAAACAAATTTATTTGCATTCCTGTATGTTTTAAAGCAGTAATATGATGAGATTAGAATGATTAAAATAGATCCTATAAAAGAGATGATGTATCTCGTGCAAGTTAATTCATTCGACTAATTTTTCTATAATTATGTGCAATAATTATAAATAGGGAACTTATTCATTAGAAATTAATTTATATTAATTTTTTTTTTGAAACCTAGTAATCTTAAAGTAAAGTATGCGATTAATAATTATACACTATTTTTGTTTTATTACAATCAAATGAAGAATATTCTTATTATGATAAAATAAAAACATTGTATTTAATTATTTTTTTTATGGGCTGCTTATTTTTCAAAAGTGCTGTTGACAACTTACAACCTCCAAAAAAATAATTTTTTGAGTTTTAGATGAAGGATATTGATGGAGTAGACACTTCTTTATCAAATTTCAAAGGTAAAAAAGCAATAATTTGTGTTAATGTTGCATGTTCATGTGGATTAACGTCTAGTAATTATATTGAATTAGTTGAGTTATACAAAAAATATAGGTAAAATCTTAATCAATATAAAAGTGCTTAAGGATTGGAAATTCTAGGATTCCCTTGTAATTAATTTATGAATTAAGAATCTAAACCTGAACCAGAAATTAAGGGATATGTTATTTAAAAATATGGAGTATCATTTCCATTATTTTAGTAAAAATATTCAAATATATTTAGAAAAATTGAAGTAAACGGACCAAACACTCATGAATTATATTAATTTTTGAGATTAAATTCTAATAATTTAAGAGTGAATGAAACATCGGCTCGTTAAGTTCCATGGAATTTTGGTAAATTTCTTTTGGATGGTTAAGGAAATGTCGTTGCTTTCTTCTAACCAACTCAAAAGCCAAATGAAATGATGGCATAAATAGAAAAATTGTTAAGTTAATGATTTATTATATATATATTCATTAATGATAAATATTTAGTTATTCAAAATAATTATAAAAAGTTATCTTATCTTTATATTTAAGTCTAAGTATAAATTAGAATTAAATAAATTCTTAATAAATGAGAATAAATAAATTAATTCTTAATTTCATTCAGAACTTAAATGAGAATTCATATCAGAAGTGACTAAATTTGAGTATTGAAATGATAATTTTAATAAATTAACTAGATTATTATTAAGATTTCTATAGTATCAAATTATCGAATACTATTTAGTCATAAATTAATATTAAATAATTTAGAATAGAAAATCTATTTAATAAATAGTATTCAAATAAATTTGGTATTTCTAGCATCATAATAGTTAAAGTTTATAGTTTATTGGGCTTATAATTTTTATGGCTCCATAAAACTAGTTGTCTTTTTGTGTGATTAATAATTTTAAACTTAACAACATTTTTATAAAAGTTTTTAGACTTAAGCAATATTGTTAGTGAGGTTGTCTTAATAATAATAAATATATGTAAATACTTTAAGGAATAAATTTTGGTTTTGAAGCTTCAGTTTTCTATCTTTGATAAGGACTTGTTGGATTTAAGTTAAGAGGTGATTTTTCAAAAGATTTACTTCTTTAAGCTTAATTAATCAACACTGGTTCTTTAGCTTTGAACTAATCTTTTTATTAAGAGAAACTTTGAGTTGTAGCATAATTAGATGATTATTAAACTTAGATAGGTCTTGCATAACTAACAGATGTATTTGATTTGTTTTCACTTTTATTTTAATTAATGAAACTTGAGTTATTACCTTTTTTATCATATGGTTCACCATAAAAAGAATATGATTTTGTAACATTAGTAATACTACTTTCTGTTTTCTTCTTTATATCTGGGCTCTTACTCACATCATAATTTGGCTTATTATGAATTGAAGTTTTCTTTATACTAGAATTATTATTTTGATATTGATTTTAATTGGACGAAAACTTTTATTAGAGCAAACCATAAGTAATATTTTAAGGATTAGATGGCATAGTTTATTTTGGTTAAGGAGAATGATCTGATCTCTTTTGAAATTATTATAAGTTATTTTTATCATTTGTTCCCTCATTTTTAAAAGATTATTCTATTTTCTTAGGTTTTTCAACAGGTTAAGAGAATTGATGAGTTGATACATTTTATTTGTTCTTATTATCATAATGTGACATATAAGTTGAAAAACTTTGAGGAGTAGAGATGTATTATTTTGTTTGATTTTTGTCAAATATATTTTATTAAATCTCTTATAGAATTTATTCACAATTTAATGTAATTTTATCTCTATAATCTTTAATAGTTAACTTTTTATTTTCATTAAAAGGAATTTTAATATTTTATTTCAATGTTTTTTCCTCTTCAGTATTTGCAAATTCAATCATTATTTAATGTTTTAATGCTTCTTCAATTTTCATTCTTTTTTATGGATTCCAATCAAGACATTGTCTGATAAAATCAATAAAATCTGGAGTAGCATTAGGAAAAAATCCTGCAAAACTCTTTCTTTTTTACATTACTATACCATCTAATACTTGTTAAGCTAAAGGTGCATTCATTTATTCTAAATCCTCTTACTTTGGTCTTCCAATTAATTCTATAATCTTTTCAATTTAATTTAACGTAGATGCTCCTGAAAATATAGCCTTTCCTAATATCATTTCTCCTAAAATACATCCAACACTCCACATATCAACAGATTTTGAATAACAATGAGACCCTAATAAAATTTCAGGTGCTCTATACCATCTTGTTGCTACATACTCTGTCATTATTGGTAATTCTGATTTAATAAATATAATTTACCATTCAAATTTTCTGATTTTGCAACACTTCTAGCTAATCCAAAATCCGCAACTTTAACTTTACAATCTGAATCTATCAATAAATTTGATGGTTTCAAATCTCTATGTATCAATTCTCCTGAATGAATGAATTTTAAGCATTTTAACAACTAATAAATTATATATTGCATATGTAAAGGTTTTAACAATCCTGCTCTAATCACTTTATGTAAATCAGTCTCCATATATTCAAAAACCATATATAAATCTTTCTAGTTTTCAGCTGGTATAACTTTTAATAATTTAACTATATTTTCATGTTCCGTTAATTATTATAAAAAACACACTTCTCTAAATGTTCTCTAAGCATCTGTCGAATTTTAAAATGCATCAAATACCTAAAATCAGATATCATAGTTACAACCTTTTTTAATGCCACTTATTGTTTTGTTTATTTATCAGTAGCTTTCCAAACAATCCCATATGCACCTTTACCTTTAAAATCATGAATCTCATATAATTTAAGAATATGTTCCTCCACATTTGAATGTTGGTCATTTTAGTTAGACATTAAAATATATTTATTAACTTTAATTATTTATGTTACTTTTTTCCTTAATTTGTTGAAAATATCACTTATTATCAATATATAATATCATTTACAGATACAAAAAAAATAAAAATAAATATATAGTTAATCTCCAATAGAGAATAAAGGTATAATAAAGAATGGTATTGGATATGTAGAGATGAATAAAATAAAAAAATAATATCATAGATCTCCTGATTAACAATTTGATAATACGATGATAATTTCAGGTCATGATATTAATTTTTAATAGATAAATTATGTTTTAAAAATTATTTAGCATACTTTTGATTTTATTATTAATCTTAAAGAAAACCAAATTTATATTCTGCTTATTAAATTAGGTTTATTTAATTAGATAAAGCTATATTCTTATATATATTAATAAGAATATATTCCCTTCTGTAAAATGTATTTTTTTCATCCATTTCAGTATCAACTATTTTTTCTATTAATTCTACTTAGTATTTCAATCAATGCATCTGCTAATCCTTGATGAATTCATTAAAATTATCATTTTTTAGATATATAATTTAATCTACTGACATATTAATATTTAAAATATTTCTATAAAAAATTTTTAATGTAATTTTTATTATTATAAATAATTCAAACATCTATCATTATTAATTTTTAACTTAAATTTAAATTACTTGATTTAAAATGCTATTAATATCTATTTGTTAATTTAATTTCTCAAAATAAATCTAATTCTAAGTCTATTTAATTAAAATCAAACTTTTATTAAAGCTATTTGAATCAGATAGTAGTTTGAAATGCAGATCAATAACTATTGCAATAATATAAAGAGTTTTAATTATTATTTATATGTTTGTTTGTTTATTAATGTTCAAAAAAATTAGGGATACAATTTTTCCATTTTTCTATCTATATCTAATATTTTCCATGTAGGATTCTTTCCTAAATATATTTCTTTTTCATTAAAAACTAATAATGATTTTAAGGTTTAAAAAAGACTTTTAAGCTCTTCCTTGTCCTTATATACCATAAAGCTAACATGATGAAAATTATCAGGTTCGTGCTTATCAATTTTTTAATATAAATACATCCTCATTTGATATCTTTATGCTCAATTTGGATTTTATAAAAGCTCTTATCGAAAAACAGTTCAAAAGTTCAGAAGTCTAACCTTATAATTAGATAAGTTTTGGACATTCATCTGATTTTTTTATTATTTTCTAAATTTTTTCAATTATTTTACATGATCAAATAAAGATATATTTCTATCAACATCGACATAAATAGTCATATCTGTGAAGTATATTTATTCTTAAACATCGTTATTCACTACTTTTTCAAATTTTAATTATTCATTCTAAATTCTAGAAAGTCCTTTAATAAATTAATCTGCTAATTTGTTATCACATACTTCATGAGCATATGTGTTAAAATCATCATCTTATATGGAATCAATAAAATTATTGAATGCAAAGATAAATTAATCTTTGGGGACATCAAACTCATGTATTTTCATTTGTATTATTTTATGATTTTGAATAGATTGTGAAATATCTGTATATCCCTTTGGATTGTAAGGAATGAAAGAGCTTGAAAAGTAGTTTTTCAAGTTTAGACAATATTTAATCATTTAAAATTAATTTTAATTTATACATCTATATGGAAGTATAATAATCTGATATAAAATTAATTATAAGTTTAATTAATCTTTTAATTTTATATAAATTGGAAATACATTTAAATTCATTCATCTATTTCATTTATTGTACCATTCCAATTAATATCAGTTTTATTTTTGGTTTTATTAATAAATTCTGGATCATATTAATTTAAAGGATATTGAACAACATTTTTTTTTACCATTGATTTCTTTGAATTTATTTTATTTTTGATAGACTCAACTAAATTTTTAAATTTTTAAATTAGGTCTGCAATCTAATTTGCAGCTTCAATGTGTTTGATTTCATTTAAAATTTCATGAGAAATATTCTTTTTTGTGAGATTATTTGACATATATCTTGATGTATTTACTAATTTATTTAAGGGTCTACTTATTCTAACAGCAATTAAATAAGTAAAAATAAATACTATTGATATTGTTAAAATGGTTGAAGATATATTAATGAATATTATAACTCTCTCTTCTCTTTACATAATATCATTAATTAAAGTAAAAGTAGTAAGAAGTTGTTCATTTAAAACATACAAATAAACATAAAAATCTATATTTTAATTTGTATTATTTATAAATGAACTTAACTAATATGAATCATACTTTCCTGAAAATGGTAATTAAATTAAACTATATGTTTAATTTTGTAACTCTATAAAATTTGTTTAATTTGTAGGTATTCTAGTAATATTAAAACCAGAGATATTATAATGATCATAAATTTTTTGTATCGAAGTTTAATAACTAATATTCCATTCAATTGGACAATAAATCAAAGTGCCACTAAAATCAGTAATTGCTAACATTGTAGATTAATAATAGTTGATATCAAAAAATAAAATTTCAATTGATGATAATGAAAACTCTATGGTGAAATCTTAAAGATAGTTATTATTATTACATATAGAAAAGTTTTTAAAGGTAGTCTATTACTGAAGACTCATCATTATTTAACTATCATTAGTTGGATTAATATATGGACCTGTCAATTAGATTTCTTTATGTTTTTTTTTATTTATAAAATATTTTGAAATCTTATTTGCAGGATATATCATATAGATTTCAACTTATTCAATAGGATTATAGATTAAAATAGAAAACCTCTAATTTATTTTTATTTATTACTTCTATTTTCTGTCT
>JPFL01000017.1:276289-349881 GCA_000733385.1 Paramecium biaurelia | reverse complement strand
TTCTATTTTCTGTCTAACTGATTCCACAAAAAGGTAAGGTAAGTAATTTTTATAATTAGTTAAATATCCTAATATATATTATGTTTATTAATTCAAATTGTAAAGTTATTTTGTATTATCTTAAGCATAAAAGCATACTTCTAAATAGTTTTATTGTGTTAATATTTTGCATGTTTAAAAGGAATTAGTTGATGTAAATTACATTAAAGGATTGAATAATTGAGGGAAGATTTAAACAGTATTTTACAATTATTATGATAGGTAATATAAATGAGATTGAAAGCCAAGACCTATTTAATTTGCAACTTAAAAAAATTAATTGTTTGAATGAGTTTCCACTTTGTCAAAAATTTATGAATTTGTTTGGTTGATCATATATTCAATATTTCCAAAAATGACACTTATTAATATAAATTAAAGTAATATTGTTGTACATAAGAAAGAAAACATTAATTGTCTTCTTATTGGCCATTCACGATAATTGCATCTTTTATTTATTTTTATTTTATTTTTCATTTTGTATTAAAAATTAATTGAGAATTGTTCATACATTAAGTATTCTAACTATAGAAATATAATAAAATTTAAAGTAAGTTAAAGTGAATCAAACAATGAATAAATTATTATTATATTAATAAAAATTAATAATAAAATACTATGAATCATTGTTTAGAGGAAACAAACTAATCATCATCCATATATATGTAAACAGTTAACTCTTTAAAGAATTCAATAAAATATTAGAATTTCATAAGTAAAACAAAATTAACAGTTAATGAAATTAAAAATATCATAAAATGGTATGATTTGAAAAGAAATTAAAGAATCATTCGATAGGTAACATAACCTGATTAGAATAATGAGTTCTCAAAATAAATCATTTAATAAGGAATAGTTATAAATTAAATGTAGCAACAAATCAATAAATAATCAATAGAAATGGAAAATTTGAAAAAAACAATCTTCCAAAGAGGATATGAAAAACAAAATGGAATTCATTAAAAATCTAAATCTTCCAATGATGATTTTTTAGATAAATAAATTAATCTTATGAATAAACAATAAAACATAAGCTTTCAACCGTTTGATAAGGATTTAGAAACTTAGATTAAAACACTAATATAATAAGAGTTCGAAAAAATATATTAATTATTATCTCAATAACTTAAAAGTGATATTAATGATATTGTATATTAAAATATCTAGGAGTAGATATTTGTGAGCAATAATAATTCTCCAAAACCAGATACTTTAAGAAAATCTTCATAAACAAAACAATAATCAGAAGATTCTTAATAAAATATTAATGTAATTGTTGAATGTTTAAATGAATAAATTGATGAATATGCCAATAATAATAATTATAATTTTGATCAATTTAAAGCTAAGCTCAAATGTTTGAAATTAAAATAAATCAATTTGTTATATGAAGATTTAAATAGTAAATATAAATAGAATTCACTTAAAGATTATTTTATAGGTCCTTTAGAAACACTTAAATAATTTTCATTTAATTTTTAGTAATCTAAACTTTTAGAATATATTAATGGATAACGAAGGGCTAGAGAGGACAGCAATAATCTTTATGCAGTTTTTGGATTTCAATATTTAGACATTATACTGACACATGCTGATGATTAAAATTTTGAAACATTTATGGAGAATATTAAAGGAATCCCATTTGAATTATTTAATATTTAATCTGTATTTACAAAAGAAGAGTAATAAGAATTAAAAGAAATATTTTGTTATAGATGTATAGAGTTGAGATAAATTGAAATATCATAAAGATCTAATGAACTTTGGCATCAAATTAGTGACAATAATAATAGTTTCTATGGATTAACTATAATATTCATTAGAAATTTAATTTAATAAATAGTACAATAATCAGAATTAAATTAACATATTAATACGTAAGATTAAGAATAATTCGTTTCTAAAATATTGGAATGGAATACTCCATGTCCTGAACCAGAATTTATTATGGAAGTTCTTTCACATGAATTAGAATTGTATTATATTTAATTTATGAGTTTAGATGTATAATATTATTTTATTTAAATGAAGAATAACAAGAATTATCATTAAGAATATTTGGAGATGAATAAAATTATTAACTTTATATGTTATAACATAGTAATGAATTTTATTCAATAGGAATTAAAGAATAAACTTGACAACCCATAATTTTTATTACAATTTTGTTATTACTAATATTAAATTACTTAATAATAAAAGTATAAATAATATATATCAACTGATGATAAAAAGTATAAAGTTATTTGAATTTTCCATGTAACCAATATACTGCCTTCCTGCTGAAATTTTTTATTATTAAAATAATTAAAAAAAAAAATGACCTCTGACTAAAGCCTTGATTATTTTACAACAGATTTGTATGTTATGGGTGATAATAAAGAGTCTCAATGTGGCATAGATAACTTTGACTATGTAAATAAATTAACCAAAATTAATCTGCCTATGGTGATAAGAGAAATAGCATGTGGATTGGAACATAGTTTAATAGTGACAAGTATTATTGATATCATATTTAGATGAAGGATTGGTTTATGCTTTTGGTTCAAATTTGAAGGGATAATTGGGAGTTGAAAATATTTCTGTTGCCTGTTCTCCAATATAAGTTTAAGGAATAAACAATCTCAATTGCATAAAGATAGCAGCTGGAGAATATCATTCTTGTTTATTGACAGGTATACATCCTAGATTAATAAAGAGATGATAATGAAGGTTATTAGTGGGGAGATAATATTGTCAAACCATAATTTATAAGATAGGCTTAGAATATTAAATGTGGTTTAAACTTTACAATCTTCTAAGACGATAATCTATATATATATAAAAACTAAGTCTTAGAAACTTTACAAATAAATTCCTAAATATCAGAATTTGGTTGTTCTGCATATAACTTGTTTTATTTGGATAATAATAATTGTTTGTATATGTATCCAGAAACTAAGTTAATAGAAAATGTATCTAATATATTTAGTGGTTACTATCTATCATTATTGACAGATGAGAATAAATTGTACTATTATTTAGATAATCAATTAATTTAAGTCAATATCTAAACAAATAAAATAGATAGTTCATTTAGTAAAGAGTATGCAATTGTTTTGGATGAATATAATAAAGCTATAATAATAAATATGAAAACTTATCAATAAAAGAAATAAGAACTTGTGTTTCATTCAATAAGTAGTGGTGTAAATCATATTATATTGATTGGAAATATTACAAGAAGGTAGATATAGGATCAAGAATAAGAAGAATAAATTGAGGAAGTTGATGATGATTCAATTTCAGAAGAGGATAGCATGAGTCCAATTATAACCCAAAAAACCTAACAAGATGTAAAATGTAGAATAATCCATAGTAACTTCTGAATACTTAATCGAATAATACTTTTTCATTTTCTATTAGGAAAGACCTTTAATTTTTACATCACATTAAAACAAGTCATTAAGAGACATAGACTGAAGATAATTTATATTATAAATTGAAATGTTAAAATGAAGAATTAAGAAAAATACTTTAATAGTAAAAAAAGAATTTAGAAATATAAATCTAATATTAAAAGACATTATAAGAGTAGATGAATCGTTTGACATAAGAAAATCATATGTTGAAATTGGGATAAAATAAAAATCAGTTATTGAACTTGATCAAATAGAAACAACAGAACCTAAAATGTTTGATTGATGAATTTTACTAAAAGTAAAGAGAATTTCTATAAAATAAAAAATGAAGTTCTTTATTTATGTTTATATAATGTTTTGGATTCATAAGTTCTTTTTAAAAAACTCTTTAAATTCTTACAAAGACATTTAATCATGAAGTACACCACAAAATTTTAAAACATCTATTGTAAATATCTATAGTATATGTACTTTAAATTTCCTCTTCGCTGGTGTTGTCTTTAAACTTTGAAAAGACCTTTCTTATTTTCTTTGAATCTATTGTACCACATTTATCAAAATCAAAGACAGAGAAGGCACTTTCAAGTAATTCATCATGCTAATCTTTATTAGACATACATTCATTATATAATTCCTAAAAATCAGAAAAGTGCATAGTAGTTTTATTATTTGGGAAATATCTACATTTTAAATCATAATATACTTTAATTCAGTTACTGATACATAGGTTGGGGATTTGGGAGAAGAATCCTTTTATGTGTCTTCAAAATTATCAGTAGAACTAATTTTTTTGACTAGCTTTCTACCATGTTAATATGGTACACTAATCTATTATTAATCTTAATTTATAGTTTCTAATTCCTTAATTAATTAATTCATCTATTAAATATTGATTTCATCTTAGTTTTCTTATGAGAAAAGTTGAAATATTTATTTTAATTCTTATTAATTGGCTGATTATTGCTGCATGTTGTGATTTGTAATTAATATTATTATTAAAAATATTAATAAATTGTTTGTTAATTATGTCGTTATTCTCAAATACTAACATGAGTCATGTCTTTACTTACAATTCAAACAAGCTTTTTATTGGAAACATAAGAAGTCCTACAATCAATATGAGGGCTGTTCTTTCAGTTATTGAAACACCAATAACCTCAAATACTAATCATTTTCATAAATAGATACCAGCAACTGATGAAGTTGAATTTAAATTGAATCGTTACTTTGAAGAAGGAGCTGATTTCATTCACAATCATTTAAAATATGGTAATGTTTTAGTTCATTGTTATGCTGGCATATCTAGATCTGCATCCTTGGTCATAGCTTATTTAATTAAATATCATAATTACACTACCCTAACAGCAATTAAATTTTTATAGAAATCCAGACCAATCGTAGAACCAAATGATGGTATATATTTCTTTTATAAAATCTAGGATTTATTGCTTAACTGAAAGAATATGAAAACAGAGGTAAAACAGTAAGGTCATACTTAACTAAGGAATCGAAATAAGACACAAAAACTGAAATAAAACCATTTCATAGACCAGTTAAATCATTCTTATCATCAAGAATGAAAACTTTATTATGAATATTCATTTTACTTTATATATATATAATGTATATAAATGAAAAAATAAAAATAATAAAGAATAATATTTCATTAAATGTTTAGTTATAAAATTATAAAAAATTTAATGTACAACCGACATATAATGAAACCTAAATACTTTTATTATATTTATTAGTTTGTTATAAAAGATTCTATTTATGAATAAATTTGATTTAAACAACACCTTGAGATCTAATTCAAAAAGGATTTCTACAAAGAAAATAAGTGTAAAGATGGATAATTATGAATATTTTTAATCATATCAAAAAATTTATCACTTAAATTTAATAATGATCTAGATACTAAACTATAGTAAAATAAGATATTAAGAGTACCTTAAAAAAAATGACAAGATAATATAAGACTCATTAATATTAATGTTATTTTATTAGTTAATTAATTTAAATAGAAAGAACGTTGGTTAGATTAATTTAATGAATTAGTTAAAAATGAATTATCTTTTAAGTGATTTAAAATAATCGATTTTCTCTATGTATACTAGGAAGAAAGGATTTAAAAAATAATATTTATGTTTCTAATCCGAACAACCAAATATTATATGAAGTATAATATTCAGTGAAAAGAACAGAATCTGATATTATTCTTTTGTTATAGCGTATTATTATTTATAATAATAAGCTGGTAAATAAGAATAATAATTCAATAATAATTTTATATATAATTTTGCTACCACTATGAAATATAATTATGGGAACTATTCTAGTTTATTTTTTAAATAATTATACGATTAATTAATTATAATATTGATGATTTCTAATTCTGACATTGAAACAATAAATAAGTTTATTCTTGAAGCTAATGGAACCCTTGAAAATATATAAAAAGCATTTGTGAGAAAATTTTCATAAGAATATGGTCCTTATCTATATTTTTATCAAGGGCTATGTGATAACGTAAATGAATTAGATGATTTTGTTTTAGATATTCACAAAAGGATAGAGACTCTTAATTATTTATTTGTTATATAATTCTGAATTGAGATAGTGTTTAACAGATATATCAAATTATAGTTAGAATTAATTTGAAAAGAAATTCGTCTAAGATCCATAAATTGTAATGCATTCTATTAAGACTTATAAGATAGTATGCTGGCCTTACAATAAAGACCCTTTTAGAAGAATTAGATAAATCGGCCTTGAATGATAAACAATAAAATAAAGAATAGATGCCTTAAAATTCATCAAATAAATTAAGAAATTGTATATCCATAAATAGTAATCCACCTTAGTAAAATATTTAAAATTAAAATTTAGAAAGTTGCTCTAACATTAACATTTGGAGAGATTATCTCAATAGTAAAATGGGTTTGATATTGACTTTTTAAGATTAACTCCAAATATTGTTTAAACTAGATTTGAATGGATTAATTTCTATTAAACTTATGATGTTCAATGGGATTACTCATTATAGATTAATTCAGACAAATTAAGTCAGATAAAGGAAATTATGCAGAAGGCCCATATTGAATAATTGTCTGAGTTAGAATTGAAGGTATGATATTCAATTGATTATAATTAGTAATTTCAGGAGTATTTGAAAAAAGACAATAATAATTTATTAAAAAATAGTGGATTGTTAAATTTCAATTTAAGTGACTTGATAGAGAAGAACTTAAATTTAGCCTTTTTTCTATTTTCTAAACATTTTCCAAATGCAGAATTTTTAGAGTAAGAATGGTATAATAGAAATAGTTTAATGGATGCTTTGGTGACAATTGATATTACACCAAATGCTTTAGAAATTATGTGTATGTTAATATAATAATTTCATATCCCTCAAGAATACCTAAATTATTATGTGAATTATTGTATTTAGTTCTGCTCAAATATAAAAGTATATTTAAAGATTAAATAATAGGAAAAAGGACAGTAAGTAAAAATGATCAAATATTTGACAATTTTCCTAAAACATCTGATCAACAAAAAGATGTTAAAAACATATGAATTATAAACAGAGGTATAATCAAATATTGATGAATTTAGTTGCAAGCCTTTTCGATTGAATTTTCTAATATAGGAGAAACATCAAGTCTATTCAAATTGATAAAGAATGATTAATAATAATGATATGTATATATCAAATTAAAAACTAATTTGATTTAAAAGGAAGGTTTCTTTTTTGTCTAAAATAAACCTTCATAATTCAGCAAAGTATATTTGGAAAAGATCTAAGTCAAGAGTTCATTAATTCATTAGTACTCAAATTTTACAATTTCATTTTTATCTATAAGAGTCTATATTCGAACTAATAAATATAAGCTCTCTGTAAGTTTTATCATTTAATTATCTGCTTAAGTTTCATATTATATATTAATACCTAGAAATAGTTTGTAAAGTATTTGAAATTAACTTGATATTTTTTTATTGATATAATAATAATTTATTGAATTTAAGTGATAAGATAATGTGTTTTGATGATCCTTATGAGAAATTATATATTATTATATACAATATTAAAAATGGATCAACCTATGGTAAGTCCTAGAAATGTCACTGAAGGACATGATGTGTCTAATTTGATGACTATTCGGTATTCTACAGATTAGTATTGTATTATGTTGTGATTAAAATTTCAGTATTGTCTATGTAAAGTAATGAGGGAATAAATAGAATGAAATAAAAGATTTTAGATTCGGATAATAGAGCTATACTGGATGCAGGGTAAAATAATGATGAAGAGGAACCTTCAATAAGTTCATCAGAATCTGAGTAAAGTGTAAGCAAAAAAGGATCTGAAACAATGAAAATAGGATCATAAAGTAAGGTTGAACATGCTGAAAGATAGTATAAAACTGTAGAATTGTAATCTATTGATGGAGGATGGACAAATATAATTTGGAAGAGGGGTTCATTAAGAATTATGACATATGTAGTTAGATTTGTGATTTCAATTTTAACTAATTCAGAAAAATCTAAGTTTTCATTTATGAATCGAAAATAATTTACTGCTATAAATGATGTTACAGGAGTTTATCAATTTTATGAAGAGAATAAACTTATAAGATAGAGGATTAAAAAGAAATTTAAAGTATTGTTATGTATTAAAAATAATAGCAAATTATTAAATCCTATATTTAAAAGAATATGTGTTATAAAATTATAAGAAATGGATTAGAGAACTTTGTTAATAAATGTCTTTTTGTAATAGATCCATCAAGTACAATAAAAATATTATGGGATTTTTTTATGTTATTTGTTTTATCATGGTAAATGGTATTTGTTCCTTTGAAGATTTGTTTTTTTATTTAAATAGAGGATTCTATATTGAATTTCATATTGAATTATTTGCCAGTTTATGTATATTTGATGGAGATTGTATTAACATTTTTAACAGGTTATTATGAACATGGAGTTTTAATTATGGATTAAAAATAAGTAGCAAAACATTATTTCAAGAAATCATTTTTTTATGATTTATTAAATGTATTACCATTATTAGTAAGTGCATATTATGTATAATCAAATTGGTTAGAGTTTTCAGTTTTGGTTAAAATAAAGACATTGAAATTTTTATCAGATTAATTAGAAGAAGTATTTGGATTGAGAACAAATTATTAAACTTTAATGGATGTCTTGAGATTGATGATCTAATTTGTATTTTTATCTCATCTTTTTGGTTGTTTTTGGCATTATTTAGGAATCCTGTAAGGAGATTATGGGTATGATTTACTTGAATAACATGTAGAATAACCAATACTTGGATAAAAGCTTTAGAGTTGGAAAATGACAGTTGGGAAATTAGATATATCAATTCTATATATTGGAGTTCTATAACAACTTTGACAATTGGATATGGTGATATCACACCTTAGAGTAGCGTTGAAAAGATATTCACAGTTGGAGTGGCTGTTTTCAGTAGTGTAGTATTTGCATATACAATTTCAAGTATAGGGTAAATATTTAGTCAATTAAATGAAAATAAAAAGAATTAAAGATATAAAATGAATTTGATTTAATAATTCATAGGTTAAAGAGGAGTTAATAAATCATTACAAAATAAAGTCAAGAAATTCTATGAATACTTTATATAGATTGATCATTCTTAAGACAGTGAATGTGAATTGTTACTTAATTAATTGGATCCTTCTTTAAAGAATGAATTGAAAGTAGATATATACAAAAAATATATTATGAAATCCAAGTTATTTAAATCTACTTTCTCTCCAGAGTATATAATTAATTATTTAGCTAGATTCTTAGATTAACTTTGTTAATTAGTTTAGGAAAGATAATATACACCAGATGAATAGATTTGTGCAGTTGATACAGAAGTTGAAGAGCTTTATTTTATTTTGAAGGGAGAAATTTCATTATAAATTTAATTGAATAATTGTAATTAAACAATAACATTCATTATGTAGAATCTGGTAAATCACATTAAGTTAGTCTCTTAAAAAAAAATCATATCTTAGGAGAAAGATTCTTTATTACTGGTGATAGATATCCCTATTCAGGTAAAGCTATTTTGGCTGTGAGAGTTGCCTTCATTAATAAAACTTAATTTTTAGATCTATTGAAATAGTATCCCTTAGAATATGAGAGATTCTTAGAAGCAAAAAATAAGGTATTACTCAAGGAAAGAGTAAAAGTATAGGGTTGTGAACTCTGTTATTAAAATCATTAAGTTTTATAATGTCCCTTTGTATTTTATTACCCAAATGTTAGAGTCATTGTCAAAAGGTAAGAAAATATCACATAACAAAGATTGTATAAATAAAGATCATATATAAAAAGTCATGTAAATATATATACATTATTTAGAAATCACTATTAGATAGAGGAGGAATTTAATATTAATTGATCTCTTATGCATTGGATACGAATTTAATGCATGAAGAATCTCTTGATGAATCATTAATCAAAAATATGGATTTGTAGTTTATAGAGCCAACAAAAAAATAATTAAATAAATTACATACTGACACTTCAGCTGATCCACCAATACAAGATTAACCTTCCCATCCCTTTCAAAATCAAACACCCTTGCGTCCTAGTTGTGAATAATTTAGTGAAAGTAGTGATGATGGAACTAATAAAACAAACAAAACTTCAAATAATGGATTATCAAGGTTAATTAGTATTAGATAAGTATCATAGTAAGGTTAAAATTAATAGATCTAATAAAAAAAATTAGATAAATTAAAATAGATGAGTTTAAAAGTTAAAAAGAATGAATTTCGACCTCCAGAAATTGTAGAATTATAAAAGATAGAAGAAATCTAGTCTTTTGAATCACCATAATGTTCAGCTTAAAAATAAAATCAATAATCTATATTCTTTCAAAAAAAGGATAATTCTATTACAACTGAATTGGAAATCAAAAGGATTTTATGGGAAGAATATGTCTAGTCTCAAATAATTGAAGATAAAGAAAGATATGATTAATAAAAGGATTATTAATTTTTTTATCCTAATTTTAACTTAGAAAAAGTCTTAGATTTGATTAATATCAAAGTAAATGAAAGAAAAAAGTAAACCTAAAAGTCAAGATTAACAACATTAGGTAAGAATAGATTGGGTTAATTATAAAATATATCTGTTAGACCTAGAAAAAGTATGATAACAATTGAATAAGCCTTTTCATAAGAAGATGAAAGATAAAAAAGTCTTAAATTATGATAACTAAAAATGTATGTAAGCTACCATCATCAAACTCAAGTATCTAAACAATCTGCATCATAATTATAGGATCCAAATTATTAATTCCATTTCAGATAATCTTTTAAATCATTTTAATTAACTGTTGGCTTCACAATTTGAAGTGCTCTCTTAAAATCATCAATTGTTGTTGCTCTTATTTAATCCAATTTCAAATTTTTTATTGTATACATTTTAGCAGCATCCCTAATTGCATACATACAAGCCTATATAATAATAAATACTTTTTTACCTCTCTACTTAAATTTCTAATATCTGCTCCTGAATATCCCTTTGTCAACTCTACCAAAGATTGTAATTCTGAAGTACTCATTTCAATTCTCTTCCCTTCCTTTGCTTCTTTAATGATTAAATTCTCAAAATATGATTATCTTCCCTCCTTATTAGGTAAAGGTATATAAATCTTTTTTTAAAATCTTCTTTTTATTGCATCATCTAATTCTTATGGTCTATTTGTAGCTCCTATAAAAACTATTCTTTCACATCCTCCTCTGGTAGCCCCTTCTAATTAAACCATAAATTCTGTTTTTATTTATCTACTTGTTTCATTATCTTTTTCAGATCTAGCACATAATAGAGAATCAATTTCATCAAAAAATATTACACTAGGTTATCTTTAAGCAGCTAAGGCAAATAAAGCTCTAACAGTTTTTTCGCCTTCTCCAACATACTTAGATGTTAAAGTGGATGCTTTAATAGAAAAGAAAGTTGCTTTTCCTTCACTTGCTATTGCTTTACCTATCATTGTCTTTCCTGTTCCTGGTGGCCCAAATAACAATAATCCACTTCCTGGAGCTATTATGCCTTCAAATAATTTTGGATTCTCTAAAGGCCATAATGCTATTTCAACCACTTAATCTCTAACATGATCCAAACCAACTATATCTGTCCATTAAGTTGGTCTATCCATAATTTCTATAATATCTGATTCAATTTTATTAATTATATTATCTTCAAAATTTGTTTAATTTTGTTATTTATCATTTTTTTATGTTAATTAATCTTATTTGCTCTTGTCACCTAATTTAGTTGGAGGTTGGAATCTTTTTTTGGGTATTAATTAATTAGCTTAAACAAAACCAAATTATTATTAATTGGATGTTTGGGATTATTATACTTAATTTTAACATTATTAAGGTTATGGAGGTTATTCCACTTTTATTTCTTACTTCTTTATATTTATATTGGCAGGAATGTTTAATTTAATATATTCAGATCTATTTGTTATGTATAATTTCATTTATGTATAATTAATACATTTTAGATCTAAATGAACCTTCAGAAGTGATTGTTTATTTTTTTAATTTTTCAAAAATACTTCAGTCTATTCTTAGATAATAGTAATTACTTTAGTTACTTAAATTTAGAAAATTCTAATTTCTTGCTTCCAATTTAGTAATCATTTCAAAAATAAATATTTATTTATATATTATCAATTAAATAATTACTATTACTAACATGTAAATAAATAAAATGAATTATTATTATCTTGTTATTAATTATTAAATTTCCATTCATTAAGATTTGGTTTCTCTTGTTTTTTACTCTCCAAAATGATGACAGGAATTTAGCATATAACTGGAATAGCCAAAGAAGTTAGCAATCCATCCTATATTATAATATATTAATTCATTACAGCAAATGCTTATACTTATAAAATATAATGATTTTTAATAAATTACATTTTAACAGTAGCAGTTAAATCATTAGGAAGTGTAATTAAACTTTTTAAACCATCACTTCTCTTTCCTGCAGTAATACCAGGTAAAACATTAGAATATAATATATTATTTTTTATCACTCTCTCAGTTTCATCATCATCAGTTAAACTTAAAAAATGATTTAATTTCACTTCCACTTTAGTTATAGATCTTTAAGATCTAGTAGTATTTAAAATATATTCTAATTCCAAGACTTCACCTGGCTTATAAAGATTTTTTGCAGTTCTGATACTTAATTCAATCATACCCCTATGAAGACAGAAAAATTAAACTATATTTCCTTCACTCTCTCTTTTTTATTCTGTTAATTTATATCTACTGTTAATATAAATAGGAATGCTCTTTTATATTATGATTTAATTTGATTACAAATCACTGATTTTTAAATAGACTTTATATTGGATTTTAGCCTATTAAAATCCTGAATTTATGATATAAATTATACCATCTGTATTTCGATAAAAAAAACTAGAATTCATACCAAATTTAGTTGGTACTTAAAACGGTAGTTTATAATCTCCACTTTTTATTGTTCCTCTATAGAGATCTTATATATGAATGAAATCTTCATTCACTCCATATTGTCTAGTGATTTATAACATAGTTCCATTTTGCAATTCATATTTTTTTTTTGGATTGATATGAGTCGGTTTAAAATTTCTTGGAGAATCTAATGTAAGTTAAATTTGTTTATTTTTTTCTAATAATTTCTCTGGAATCATTTGAGGATTATTTACATCATAGGGAATCAAATATAATTATATATATATTACTTATCGTTTATGTAATATTTTGGAATACTCAATTGCAACAAATATCAGTTAGACATTAGCTTGTACTATATCATCTAACAATCTCACGTAACAAATTCCATCAATATTTTCACCTGCTATTGATACTGGTTTCTTCATCCAAAATAATATTTCATTAGAAATCATTAAATACCAAAATGTATTTATGATATTATTAATATTTATATGAATTTAGGCTGAGTATAATTCATTTTCAATTTTTTATATGCCATAATCAATTATTTTGAATTAATTAAATTAACAGTTAATTAAATGAGCTACTCTTAAGAGTTCTCTCCTTTATCTATGAAAGAGGAAATATTTTTTTAAAATGAAACAGAATCTACATCTTTAGAATAATAATTACAAATTGCTAATGAAAAAGTCATATAACTTATGCAATATTAATAACAATTAAGGTATTTTTACCTCAGTATCTGAGTGAAGAACTAGAACATTTACATTATAAATATAGAGAGACATAATAAGAGAATGAAATGCTATCGAATTAAATGCGTCAAGGTCCAGATGAAGCTAAATTTCTTAATTGTGTTCTTGACATGGTTCGTGTATGTCATCCATAAGACAAACCAATCTCTTTGAAATATGCATGGAAATGGTTGAAATATGTTGTTGATGATTATATTGAATTAAGAAAAAGAAATAAAAGTTCAAATACATAAAGTGAAGTATTCAAAAATCCAAAAAAAAATTCAATTGTTGTTGGAGATTTATTAAGAAAGAATTGTTAAGTAGCTGAAAGCTAATATATAAAAAGTTCAAAATGCCATAATTGATAGTTAATATATAATTTTTGTTGCTTAAATATAAGTATAGATTAAAATATATCAATTAATTTATTAAGTATATTAATGGGCAATTTGTTTGGTAAAAAAGAAAAGCAGAATAAAAAATAACCATAATAGTAATAGTAATCATCCTATCCTACCAAATCTTAATTCCCATCCTAAAAAAAGGAATTGAGTGAAGGAGAAAAAATGAGAATGAAATTACAACATAATAGAGATGAATTAAGAAACAAAAGAAAGTAGATTGATTTGTAAATAGATACATATGAAAAAGAAATAAGAGTATAATCAAATTGATTATAATAGATGTTAATTTAAAGTAATAAAAGAGATTAGGCTAAGTTTGTATTATAAAGAAAGTTGCTGTATGATAAGTTTCTTGATAATATAATGGAAAAAGAATAAATTATAGAAAAGTCTATCATCTCTGTTGATTAAATGCAATCTGTAAAATTTATTATAATCATTAGGATAAAGAAATGGCAGATATTATTAATTAGACAAATTAAGTAATGAAAGATATATAATCTTCAATTGATTAAGATAAATTAAGAGATGCATTTGCAGATATGTAAGAATAGAAATAGAAAAATGAAGAAATGAATTAAATGTATTAATAATATAAAGTTGGTGATGAAGATGAGATTAATGAATTATATGGAAAATATGAATAATAAGTAAATAATACTTAACCAAAGTAATAATAAAAATAATAATAATTTGTACCATTACCATAATAATAATAATAATAATAATAATAATAATAACAATAATAGTAATAGTAATAATAAGAAGAAAATGAATATTAAGATAAATTAGCAATGCTAGAATGATAATATCAATATAGAAAAAGAATAATATTATTTTTTCAATATATTTAAGGATTATAAATTTAAAAAGTGTTCTCTATTTTAAACCTTCCTCTTTGATATAATTGATTCAATAAAACTTAGATTATCTTAACGTTTTTACTCATTAAAATTAAAAATAGAACTACTATAGGACTATAGTTGCTATCTTTAATAGTTCTATTAAAAAGCATCATTTAAGCCAGCCTGTTAATAATCAAAATAATAATTAGATAAAACTCTAATTTTGTGAAGAATTGTTTGATATAATCTTGTAGATATAATTTGATATCAAATATATCATTAGATATTAAGAAGTAGGTAAATTACAAATTGTATCTATTTAAATCAAATTATAAATAAGAAATACTTAATTAAGTTTAAGATAAGTTTATAACCGGTATAAATTCAATGAAATTTGTATAATGAAAACTTTGATTATATTAATTTATATAAAATATGAAATTGGAAGTTCATATTAAGGATAAATAATTTGCAATAAATTGTGGAGATGGACTACAGAAGGTCAAATGGTTAGGAGATGTAGCTATTTTTAGACATAGTCATTTCTATTCTTAAATAAATTCAACAACTAAAGGAATTAAATTAGAAAATGGAGAAATGGTTGATTTGAATGCTATAATAAGTAGTACTTTAGCAGAGAACACTCATGTTTGGGTTGTTTTAAAAGGTATTGTTAACAATTGAAAATGTTTTAGAGGATTTAGAGGCAATAGGAATGGATATGAAATAGCAGCAACAATAACATAAGAGACCAATAACTGCTGTAAGTAGAAAAAAATGATGATTTTAATTGTTTTTACTTATAAATTTAATTCCAAATATTTATATGTACCTTGTATTGTTCTCTTTTGTTTATGTTGTGTATTCAATAACTTATGTACTCAACAGAGATGAGATTAAAGTATGTATCACTAATAAATGAATAGATTTTGGAGAATTATGCTAATGGGATAGAAAAATATGATAAATAGAAAGAAAAGCTATCTATATAGAGTGTTGGTTTACTTGCTAATGATGAGGAGGTGATTGAAATTGCAAGTTTGTTTACTCCTTTTGATAATTAATAGAGAGTAGATATATTAACCAAAAACGCAGAGAATAATTACACAGTATATACTTTAAATTATGTTAAATCAGTAAAACACATAATTTATTTTAGTAAATTTCTGAAGTTAAATTCGATAAGGTGGAATTATAAGGTGTAGAATAATGTACATCCTTAACATATTTCAATAATTAATTTATAGTTGATTGCACAAATACATCAATTCACTTTATTTTGTAGAATGGAACTTAGATTTCATACAATAATAATTAAAATATTTAATTCACTTAAATTTTAGGGTTCTATAATGGATTATTAGGATTATCTCCAGGATATTTAACATTTTTTAATGAATAATTAAAGTTGGAAAGATAGACTTCAGCCAATTATATTTAAGTGTTAAAGGATGAAAAAAATGTTTATATATTAAATGAACTCTAAGTGATTTAATATACATAAGATGGTGGAGTAATTGAATATAATCATAAATGCTAAATTAAGCCAGAATTTATGACTGTATTAGATGATATATTTTATATTCAATGTGGAACATTAAGGAAAATACATTAAAATGAGATTGAAGTACTTTAATTAAAAGTATCATAACTTTCTGCAACTAATCGCTATCTCATTATAAATAACACAAGCATATATAATAAAGATTTGGATTCCCGTTTTTATTTATCAAATGGGCAGTTATATCCAGTAAACTATGATGATGATGTTATTTAAATAATTAATAATTAAATATAGATTGGTTCGATTAAAGGATATTACTTAATTTAATCAAATGAGATAACTTAATTCAAGTTATCTTTTAATTAATTTTATGTTGTAGACAAGGGTTTATAAGCATTGAATTCTGGAGATTTTGACTTTTATGGAAATAAATTCTTAGTAGTAAATTATGTTTCTGGACCTAATGTAGAAATTAAGGAACAGGGAGTTTTAGAATAGCCACTCTAATTGAATATAGAAAAGGAGATTACAAATAAATAATTGGTATCATTATTGAACTATTTGGATGAATCAATATATATGATCTATATATAAGATACTAAGTTATTCTCATAAAAATGTTTAATTGATCATTTGTAACTTAAATGTTAATAAGGAGTAGTCTTATAATAGAATGCTCCATCAGACATAATAAATGTCCAAGGAGTTGTAGTTGGAATTCAAATGATAATTGCTTATCAATCCAAAGAAACATTATTTATTTATATTGACAACAAACTATTAGATTCAATAAATAAAGTCATTGATTTTCAATTGTATTAAAATGTTATAATTATCCTTAATGAAAACCAAGTAACCATAAATTATATTATTGAATCACAATTACATTAAGAATCTTTAATTAATATCAATTGTATTATGGTTGCTATGTATTTGAATGATATTGCCTTAGTTGATGAAAAAAATAATCTATTAATAATTAGTTACTCTAATAACGGCTGGTATTTATCATTTTCATAATCATTTCAAGATATAATTTAAAAAATAAACTATGTTAATTCTTAATTGATTGTATCAACAGAGAAATAAGCATATATTTATGAGAATAGAATATTAAGAGGTAAATTAGATTTAGATATCATTAAAAATGCAAATTATTTATAAACTCAAACTCATTTATATATTTATAATAACACCAAGATATTTTAATTTTAAATCTTTTCAGAACTTTCCTTATCAAGTTGGCCATAATAAATAATAGATTATTAGATTTAAGAAAGATTATTAATATTAACATTTTAGGAGTATGAACTAATACTTATAGATAATAAACTATTTGTTTATAGTTCAATTTTAGAATTTATTCCTAATACTGTTGTAGAAAGAGATGTTTATTCTAGATTCACTTATGCTGATGTCATTTTTAGTAATTATTAAAATAAATCTCTTACTGTGAAAGTTAAAATAATTGGGGATATTTTGAAATTATAGTCTTTATAATACAATGAATCAGATTATTAAATCAATAATGGTTTATTATATATTGACTAAGGTTTATTTTTTGATGGACCAATATCAAGTATAGGTACAGAACTAAAAAATGAAATTGAAATCATTTAGAGAGCAAGTAAGTATGAAAAATAACCAAGTTGGATCAATTAAGGATTGAACGATTTAATTTATATAGGTAATAACTAAAGAATTATTTATCAGAACTCTTCTTTATTTCTATGTTCAGAGAGTAAGTGTTAATCAATTTTAAATAATACATAAGATTGTCTTACATTAGAGTAAGATCAATTATAATTTTATTTGGTTTGTAAAAAGTTTGTTTATTCGGGTTTAAAATCAAAACCAGAATCAATAAACAATATAGATTTTACACCATCCTCAGATTAATTAATTTGTATAAAATTTGATTAAGGTTATAAAATCGGAGTAATAAGCAAATCAGGAATAGATATATAATTTTCCCTTTATAACAATTATTAATTAAAATAAAAAATAGTTATTGATGAATTATAAGATTTCTAATTTAATGATTCAAATATAATATTATTAACATCAACAAAGGTGATTTTAGTTGATAGTTCATTAAAAGAGATACATTCATATAATTTATTAACAAGTTTGATAGAAACAGAATAGAATTTTGCATTGAAATTAGTAAAATTTTCGAAAATATGTCAATATAAAGAAAATTAATATATAATTTCAAGTAAAGACGGTCCTATTTATTTAATATACTTAAATAAAGAATATTCAGAGTTAGTTATATAATTTACTAATATTTATGACACAACACCAATTGATACTTATTTGATAGAAAAAGAGATTTTGGTATGCATTTATAAAAATAACTATGATTAATATTTTGCTGCTTTTTATGATTTCGAGGATAAATCAAAATCATCATTAATCATACCATATTTTAATGTGATTGAATTGGGATCATCACTGTCAAAATTCCATTATACTAGATAATATAATAATAATTCAATTATTTTAATTGATAGATCTGATATAACGTCAGTCATTGTTATTAATGATTATGTAAAATGAATTTAAAATATTCTTAGGTTGTAATAAAAAGTGGTTCATCAAATAAATATCTCCAAGAATTGATTGCTTATGATTTGAATTTCCAATAAACAAAAATTAATTTAAAAATAGATTTGACAGAAACTGATGAACCTACAGATAATTGGATCTTAGTCATTTATATTTTATGTGGCATATTAGGAATTTTAGTTTTATTAATAGCATTTCGATATATAAGAAGATACTGTTTGACAAAACATCTTAAATTTGAAGAAGAGAAACCTACAGAATTCAAAAGTGAATATAATTGATATATTTATATTATTCTAAAGATCCCTTAAAAAAGAATCAAGAAAATCTAAAAATTAGTATAAATGTAATATCATCTCTCCCTAAACTTATTAGTTTCCATTACTTTTAAGCTTCTAACATTAACATATCAGCTGCTTTTTCTATCTAGAGTGGATAGTATCTACTAATTAATTTACATATCTAATAATTATTATTAATTCTACATCTTCCTCATTTAAATGTTCAAATAATCCATCACTGCCTATTAAAATGAAATGGTCATCTTTTGTAAGTTAAATTTCAAAAATATCTGGCATTGCAATTATTCCAGCCTTTATACCCATTTTATCTCCAAAAGATCTTGTCATAGCTAATCCTGGCATATCCTCATTTTACATCCACACTCTTAATGGACTTTTTGGTCTTCCATATATATCTATTTTATATAATAAATTTAACTTACCTTTATTATATTCTACTCTTCCACCAAATTTAATTATTCTATCTCTCTCTAATCCTATTGGTTTATGTAATCTATTTAATCTTATTGATTAATATTTATTCATTAACTATCTTCTCCCTAAAATGGCTTTTGAATCTCCTACATTACAACAAAATAAATGTTATTCATTAATATGGACACTAATGCCAGTCGATCCTCATTCTTATTTAATATTACCTGATAATTATGTATCAATATTTGACTCTAACAATTTATTATTCAACAATTCATAGGCTACTTTCATTTCATCTATATTTCCTGTATCACTTTTTATAAATTCTATATGTGTTATTAATTGTTCAATACTTTCTAAGTTAAATTTGATGAATGAAGAAACTAAATGACCAAATCTGCCATGACCATCATAAATACCAAATAACTTGTATTGTAAATCCTTTAAAATCAAATAAGAATCTTGATTGATTTTTTGTTGATTATTAATGTTTAATCCACTTAATGTTCTTGTTTAATAAGATAAATTTCCTATCAGATCTTTAGTTCTATCAGATTTTAAATCAACTGTGTTAGTTGATATATCTAATTTTTTCAATCCATATTTTTGATTCTTTCCTTTAAGCTAATGAATAGATTTTCGTTCTGGAGATTGCTAAAATAAAAAAATATTTGGCAAAAGGAGAGTTTTATCTTAATTTTGATTTACTCTTGCAGGAGTATAATTTCCTTTTCTGAAGTAATTCATATGTTTATTAATATAATTATTTGTTATCAAATAAAATAATAATAATTGAAATAGCATGTTTATTATGATTCATCTTAATCCTTTAATACCAAAATTAATTATCTTTAACAATTGTTAATTCTCTATAGCAGCTAAGACTCTTTCTTTATCTTAAAATAATTTATTTAATTCAATTTCTTTAATATGTTTATTCTCCTTTATTTCAACATATATTTTATAATTTTTAGGTAAACTTCTTATCAATTTAATTTTTAAAGTAAGTCCAATTGTTTGAGCCATAGAACAATGAGGAATAGTAGGAGTAAAATATACAATTACTCGATTTCCTTTTATTTAAATATCACTTGGATTAACTATATTCAATTATTCTAGGGTAAATGAATGTTCAGGATCCTTAATCGTTTTAATTAAATCAAATATCTCATATTCATCAATAGGGTCATCCACATCTGGATCTTATTCTTATTGCTTTCTATTAACATACTTTTAAGTAAATTCGAAGTTGCCTGTTTGAAAAATCTTTGGTTCAGGATTTTCCAATTACATTTTAATTTTAATAAATAAATGCTTAATTAATAGTAAGAAATTTAATTAGTTGATAACTACTTTAGAATTAGTTAATACTATATATCTTAAATATCAATTATCTTTAATTGAAATTTAAACAAATTTTAGGGTTGATTCTATAAAAAAACTATTATAATTCCAACAAATTGTTTTAAATAATAAATTGAAGATAATAATAATCATTTTTATAATTCCATCTCTACTTATATATTTATAGATCAAAATATATGCAAAGATAAATCTACTTATGATTTAACTAAGATCAACTAATATTTATAAAAAAAACTTATGATTTATTGTCATTTATAAATTTATATTTTCTTGTGCTTTCTAGATAATAATGAATTAATGTTAATTCAAAAATAGATGTCTTAACATTAATAAATTTCATTCACTTACACCCTCTTTTAGAAATTAATATTTTAACAGATAAAGTGAATAGATTTTTAGTTTTAACAATGATGATTCAATTTCAGAACGCAAATATATGCCTTTTATCTACACTAAATATAAACCATATTCACATTAAAGAAGAATGCATAAAGATGTAACTTAGTATGGTGATTACTTCAATTGTACTATAGAATAAACTTCATTTAATTAATTGAAACTTAAGAATCCCTGTTCTATATCTCCTTTAAGGAAAAAAACATTAAATTCCTTTTTACTTACAGACTCAATACAAAGTTAACAATAAAATCCAATTATCTTCAAAGCAGAAGTTAGATAGTTTTCATTTGAATTACCTCAAATGTACATGTAACAAACTCCCAGAAAAAGAGAATACACAATTTTAAAAAAGAAGAAAAAAGTGTATGCATTAAAAATATAAATTTAGTGATTTTTTTTTCCTTATAAATATATATTATATGAATATTGATCCATTTAATCTATTTTATGAGGAATTCAAATATAAATTAAAAAAACACAATATCACATGTCCCAATCTTGAAATAAAGTAGCTTGCAAGAAAAGAGTGGGAATAAATGAATGAATTAGAATAGTTTCGATTTGTTTATATGTCAAGGAGGTAAGAAGAAGCATATTTAAATTTCTTAAACAAAATTGCAATCAATTAAGAAAATGTTAAATAAACCACTAAAATAAGTAAACAAGATTAGAAATATCATAAAAATCAATTCTAAATCAATTATAGTAAAACTGAGGCTTGTGAAAGTTAAGCAGACCTTCTTGAAAAAGAACTGTTAAATATATACAAAAATATAACTATAAATCGTTATGCATTAATGGGAAATTTTGGAGCTGTTAGTTTATTTGGAATATAAGAAAAGAGATAATCTGTTTTAATTTGGCACACATTAATAGATGGTTAAATTTTAAAGAAATCTTAATTACAAGCTTTACATCAGAAAGTTTAAATGTTTCTCACTCCTTGAATTTAAAAAATTTGATTAATTACTTTAATATAACATATTAATAAGGATAATTTATTAACTAATAGAAAAAATTTATAAATTTATATTATTAATATATCTATAAGAAAGGTGATTTAAAAATATAATTGGTATATATATTCATATTCTTTTTTGATTCTGGAAGTTCCTAAAATTTATATCTACTCTTATTAAAAAAGAAAATATAATTATTATATCAGTCATTAATAAAATAATGAATGGTTTTATATGGTTATCTAGATAATGAATTCTTTGAATTAAGTGAGTAATTTATTATTTTATTTATATAGAGTTTATGTATATTTAATGTATATTAAATAATAATAATACATTTTTACTTAGATGATTTGTATATTATATCAATTATTATGGATAGCAATATTATAATGCCCAGGTCTAAAAAGAAGATATACTTTTAACAAAATCTATTGATTTTCAATTTTATATTCTTAAAAATTTAATTCATATTTATCTTCATCTACATAATATAGAATAATATCACTAAGAAATAAAAAAAATAATTACATTAATAATTTACGTGATAATAAATTAATTACGGATTGATTATTTTCACAATCATATTCCCAAGTCAAAATTTATTGTTACAAATTCAATTCAATTGCTTCAAAAATAGCTTTAGTTTCCTCATCTTCAAAACAAAATTTATAAGTTAAATTTCTTAGAAATATTATAGTTAAACCATAAAATTATCCTTCTGGATTAGAAAATAGATTATAAAACGCATTTTCTCTATTTTCTAAATTGATTTCTCTAATAAACCTACAATGATCAATAAATATTTAATTCATTTCCTCATTTTTTTCATACATTTAATCAGAATGTATGACTGAAAAAGGAAGTGAACAAACTAATTTGATGAAATCTTCAAATTATTCATCTGATGCTTTATTTAATATATATCCTAAATATTGAAATCCAAAAGATGTATAGAAACAATTACCATCTCCTCTTGCTCTTCTCATACCTTTCAAATAACTTTTTAATGATTATTTTAATTTTTCATTATTCATACCATATTCATCAAGTAAATATTCTAATTATTTTTCATCACTTATAAATGGTTTGAATTCATCAGGAACATCTCTAGCTCTTATTGTTTGATCATAAATTTATTCTAACAATTGACTCTTTTTAATCTCTTTTATTTCAATTCTAGTATTTTCATTTGTTGATTTTTCATTTTCTTTTTAGGTATCATTAGGTTAATCACTACAATTTTATATCTAAGAATTCTATTTTTTCATTTTGTAATTTTAAATGCCATTATAGATACCAAAAGTACCTATTCCACTTAAGACTATTAAAGTAATAATTTTTCGTTTATTACTCTCTACATAATATTTACAAACATTAAAGACCTTATTCATTTTTATATTATTCTAAATATTAAACGTAAAATAAATAAAATTTTTAATAATTTATCTACTTCTACTATGTCGATATAAAAGGTATATTAAGATTATGGAATTAAGACTTTATATATATTCTTAATTTATTAATCAGACAGTAATCCTCTTGGGTATTTTCTATCATAATTTAAATATATTTAATTATATCTATTTAAACAAAATAAAATAACCTGAAAAGTAATTGAAAGATAAACTTAACAACGAGATTAAGTTAAAGTTAAAATAAGAAAGGAAAAATTAGAATTTTTATATATCATATATGTTTTAAATCTATTTAGATTAAGGAATTGTATTAAGGATTATTAATAAATCTTATTTTAAATAGAAGAATCTTAGAATTGAACATATAAGAGTAAGGTGAAAAGGAATTTCAAAAATTAGTAGTAGTCACAATGAAGAGTATTAAAATGAATTAATCAAAATTACTGCAGGCAAACAAATCCTTATAAAAATAACAGATTCTATATTCAATAAAGGTAAGATTCAATCATTATGATAAGTTCTTAAGAGAAGTTCAAAATTAAGAATAAAAAAATGTATGAAGAATAGATGAAGTACTTTAGTATAAGGATATCAAAATTAATAGTAGGTATAAAAAGTTAAACATTTTAATCAGATTTAAATGAATAACATAAAATAAAACTAATTTATAAAATATAATTAATAATAAGTATTTAAAACCTTCATCAATGAATATTTATGTATAGGAAGAATTAGAGAATAGTTAATAGTTTAGTAGTTAATCAATAATTAAATCAAACTCTTATGTATATAATTAGATGCTAAAAATTAATAATGGGTTGAAAACTTATGCTTTGTCGTCAATTTTAATAAATTAAAATAATGATCCAGATAATTTGATGATATCAGAATTAACATTTCGATCACTCTCTAATGATGTTGACTCAAAATTAATTTAAGAGTTTTAAAGTAGAAGACATATCATAGAACCTCATTAAATATAGATTAGACAACCATCTCCTTTTTAATTAAATAAATAAACATGTTAGATTTGTTTAAATGAACTTAATAATATTATAATAATAGAATAGTGCAATCATCAATTTTGCTAAAAATGTATAACCTTATATTTATACAATAAAATAATATCTGGTGAAGTATAAAAGATTACATGTCCATAATTAGGTTGTTGTACAGTTTTGAGTGAACTTTTGATTAAATAAAATATCAATCAAGAAGTTTATCTAAAATATTAAAGGTAGTAATATCATACAATATTATTATAGATTCTAATTAATAAAGTAATATGAACATGTTATAAATGGAAAATGGTGTCCTAGACCTGATTGTTTTAATTTTGTTTATTAGTAAGGATAAGAAAAAATACTATAATGTATATGTGGATAATAATTTTGTTTTGATTGTGGAAATCCAAATCATCCAAATAAGACTTGTCAAGAAAGTGTTGATTAAGTATTTGCTTAAGCATTGCAAGATTATAAAATATAAAAATGTCCTAATTGCAAAGCTAATATACTCAAAAATGGTGGTTGTAATCATATGACCTGCACAAAGTGTCATTATGACTTTTGTTGGTTATGTGGATGTAGATATTCATCAATTCATTATGATTGGATGAATCCATGTAATTGTCCTGGAGAATAATATTAAGAAAGAGATCCATATTCATTTCCAAAAATTTTAATTTTTATTAGAGCAATACTTAAACTCTTAATTTATGTGCTTCTATCTCCAATTTTAGCAATTGCAGGAATAGGAATGCTTGCTTATGGACTTGGATACTTGTTATCAAAAACTTGTCATCTCTGTAGATGCCTCAAAAGATGTTGCTAAACGTTATGTAATTGAAATTGACTTAATATTAATTGTTAATAATGTGAACATAATTGAATATGGCCGTCTGGCTCAATTGGTAGAGCACCAGATTTCGGGTCTGGGGGTTTAGGGTTCAAGTCCCTAGGTGGTCGAAGTTATTTTTGTTTTTATTTTTAATATTTATAAAATAAGAACTTTTATAGCAAATATTATAATTTCTAATATTAATCAATCCTAAGACTATTATCTTTAAGTATTTCCATATAAAAATAAGCACATACTATTGACATTTAAAATACCTTAGATTTTTATACAGAATTTGACAATTTTATAGTTTGACAATCCATTTAAATAAATATAAAAAATGTTAAATAAAACATATTTGTTATACATTATTAAATGAAATTAAATAATTTCATATTTCTAAAGTATTTAGAAGACAATTAATATTAAAATTGCTATTCTTTACTTTAAAAAGATGTGTAAATTACATTTCAAATAATTATTTTATATGTAAATAATTTATGTATTGGGTCGTTTTACTTTTCATAATTACACTCATCTTTAAGATTAGAATGATCCAGCAGATTTATGTATGGAATAATTTGATAAATAATTAAAAACAAATTATAACATATAATATTTTTATGAATAAAACTAATAACAGTATAAAGGATTTACAACTTAGACTTCTCATTTCTGAATCTGAAAAGTAAGTAGCTCTATAAAAATTAAATGACATTAAACGTAGTGAAAGAGCTAAGCCTAGTTTATCCTTTTTTGCACCATCCAAAGATGAAGCTAAAAGAAAGGATAAAGTGGGTAAATTACTCATAGATTTAATGAATTTGATTGCAACTAATAATTCCTTACAGTGCATGCTTGAAATTAATTCTTTAGAGAATATGATGAAAATATTTGATTAAGGAAAATGCTATAAACTTCTGAAGAAGATTATTAAGCCCTTTACTTTACTAATCACATATTTATTAAATACAAATATAACAGAATCTTTGAGTGTGAGAAGTGAAAATTAAACTCTTCAACATCTTAGTAATTATAATTCAGTTCAAGCTGGAATTCAAACTCCAATGTCCTAAGTAATAACAATTAATTCTAATAATATGCATAATCATAAAACTTCATTCCCAAGCTCCATTGCTTTTAAGCCTCCAAGTGAAGCTACCACACCTGAGAAAAGTGTAAAGTAGGCTCCCATCTCTTAACCATAATAGAAATAAACAATATCACAACCTAAAGGAATAGGGAAAGCATAAAAGCCTATATAAAGAAGGACAGCAACCAGTAAATTGAATACTTGTGGAGATTGAGTAAAACAAGAATAATGATTTCAATAAAATTTATTTTCAATACATATAATTCATAATTTAAACTAATAATATTAAATATAGAAAATATCTAAGTAGTAAGAGTGTAGATGATTATTAATAATCTCTACAAAAATGTTGATAGAATTAGAATTTTATAACTTATTTGCCTAAACTCAAAAATTAATTGAGATTATAATTTAAATTGTAGTATATTAAAGGATTTGGAAACTTAAAAGCATATAATACAACTTATAATAAATACCTACAAATTAGTGAGATACTAAAACTATTAGAAATTTATCATAATTAAATAAATCTCAGAAGGAAAGAAAAAAAAAAGTACTTATGAATCATTTTAAAGGCAAATAACCTTTAAAATAATAAAATAAATGAAAAAATATACAAAAATTTATAAATATTATTTGGATTGTGTGTTTGTTTATTTATTTTTATACAATAGATCAATATTTGTAATCTTCATGTTTGAATGGACCAGTTTAGCTGACACCAATGTATGAGGCTTGTTCATTAGACAAGATAGTAAGTTCTGCACCTAATTTCTTAAGATGGAGGACTGCAACTTTCTCGTCAAGTTCTCTTGGTAATTTGTAAACTAAAGAAATTGATTATAAAAATACCTTGATTTCCATATTTTCCATTGTCTCTGTTAATCCATAATTCAATTTGAGCTAAGGTTTAATTGGTGAATGAGTTTGACATAACAAATGATGGATGTCCTGTGGCACAACCTAAATTGAGTAATCTACCTTCAGCTAACATAATAATTCCATGTCCATCTGGGAAAATCCATTAATCACATTATGGTTTAATTTAGATTTTCTTAATTCCTTCCCATTATTTTAATCCCTTGATATCAATTTCATTATCAAAATGTCCAATGTTACCAACAATGGCATTATGTTTCATTTAAGACATATGTTGAGCTGTGATAATATCTTTATTTCCAGTAGCAGTAATAAAGAGATCCATGTCTTTGACAACCTTTTCAAGTCTAACGACTTCATATCCTTCCATGCATGCTTAGAGAGCACAGATTGGATCAACTTCAGTGATATAAACTCTGCAACCTTATCCCTTCAAAGCTTGAGCACATCCTTTTCCAACATCTCCATATCCACAAACTAATGCTTTCTTTCCTGACAACATAACATCAGTAGCTCTGAAAATACCATCAATAACTGAATGTCTACATCCATAAATGTTATCAAATTTAGATTTAGTAACTGAATCATTAACATTAATGCCTGGGAATAATAATTCTCCTTTGGCAGCAATTTACTTTAATCTATGTACACCAGTTGTTGTTTCTTCTGATACTCCTTTAACTTGAGCAACATAGTTTCTGAATTTGTTTGGTGTTTATTAGATTTCTCTTTTTAAGATTGTTAAAAATGCTTATTCATCTTCAGATTCAGCTCTTTCTGGTTCTGGTAATTCACCATTTGCTTCATATTTCTTTTCCCATTTAACTCCTTCCAATAACATCATTGTCATATCACCACCATCATCAACAATCAAAGTGGGTCCTTAACCATTTCCCCAATCCAAAGCTTTCACTGTGCATTCCCAATATTCTAATAATGTTTCACCTTTCCATGCAAATACAGCTGCAGACTTGGCTTAAGCAATAGCAGCAGCAGCATGATCTTAAGTAGAGAAGATGTTGCATGAACACCATCTTACTTAAGCTCCTAATGCTTAGAGTGTTTCAATTAAAACAGCAGTTTAGATGGTCATATGTAATGATCCAGAAATACGAGCTCCCTTCAAAACTTATTATGGTCCATATTCCTCTCTTGCAGACATTAAACCTGGCATTTCTACTTCAGCTAAATTAATTTCCTTTCTTCCAAATTCGGCTTATGTAATGTCTTTTACCTTATAATCCTCAGCGTCCATTAAAACTTTTGATTTAAATAAAAAGATTTGAGTCCACCTCACTTAAATTACATTAAATAATCCCTATCAAAATCATGCGTCAGATGAATTTATGATGTCATTTCTAAATTAGTGTAAGATGCGTATTGTCCCCCCATAATTACATATTCTCAATTCTTATTTGTAAATTTTTACATTTGTTAAGTAACACAACATCCATTCCTTATTTGTTACTATTTTCAACAAATTGTTATAATAAAAGAAGAAAGCCTTAAAACAATCACAAAATAATTTTATGTCATAAAATCACATCCAATATAAATCGACCTTTCTCCCTATTTTCACTTAACAATTATGCTCATTCTTCGGATTAAATCATCAATTATCTACTTTATTGACCCTTCTGGAACTTCATTGATCAATCATATCATCCAAATATCATGGTCATTTACATTTTATTATATTCTTTATCTACTATTCATCTTTGATACCTCCATAATTATTCAATATTGATTTTGCATTCATCTTACTATCTATCACTCATCAAAGAGAACTTTTCATCTTGGTTGTTAGATTATTATTTAATATATTTTTATATTTAAATATATTTTTTACAAATAATATAATCTTTAACTTACATTACAATTGTAAATGTATATATATAACATATTAGAATCTAATTTAAATATTGTAGATTTTTAGTTTAACATCTGATGATTAAATTAAATTGCTTAATTACTTAATTGTTTAATTGCATTTCCTCACAGAACAATCATCAGTATATTCTCTACTCAAAACAATTAAACATCTTTCCCTATAGAAAATCACTATTCACAAGAACAGTTACATTAATATTAAATATAAATTATATGTACATATATATATATAAAATCATTAGTAATAGAATTAACTCACTTTCTAAAATATTTTTCAATTCTACTTTATACTTATTTACCCTATCCTAATCTAATATATTAGTTCTTCTTAAACTCTTATAAAGCCTTCATTCTTCTAAACATTACAGGATCACACTAAATCTAGCATTCTTAGTTTCCTACATGCTCACAGCTATCAATCCAATTTCTTTCTAATCTTATTTAGTTGATACTTTCCCCCCTTATTTAGTTGGTAGTATCTCTATTAAATACTCTAAAGTTCTAGCAGAAAATCATATCCCATATGCATATGTCTAAGTTGTCATATACTCTGGCATATATATTTCTGCCGTCGAAAAATATATTTTAATGAACTTCTTAAAATATAATTTCTCTATAAGCTCTATCTTATTTATCAATTTTAATATCATCAATACTGATGATAATGCCATAATAATGCTTGTTAAACATTTAAATAAAAATATTAATAATTTATTACTTTCTCAATCTACCTTTTAAATGTAAAAAAAATGCCAAATATTTTATCATTCTATATTGTAAGAAAGAATTAATATTAATATTCTGTTGAATACTGATATTAATTTATTGTATATTTATTAATATAATTGTATAAATAAATAATATAGTTAAATAATATTCATTAATCAAAATTTCGTACTTCATTTTGATTTCTGAGAATGATTGTATTAACAATTTTATATCACTAAAATATATAAAAGATATAATTATACACAAAAAAATAGTATTAAATCAAATATTGTAAAATAAATAATAAATATTTTTAATGTTAATATTCTTTTTTATTTCATTTAATAATTAGTTTACGTCTAGATTTCTAAATGTATTTGCTTAAGTAATAATTGAATAAATAGTGATTATATTGAATTTTTATAATAGAGTTATTATAAAAATATAATTAATTATTATTATGTAACCAGATTAGATTGAAGAGCAGAAGAAGAAAATTCAAGAAAGTGAACATAACGCTAGGAAAAAGGAAATTGAATTACAATTTAAGAATGTTTTTGATGAAGCAAAAAAAATATTAAAGAGAGAATATTATGAAAATGAGATGAGTGAGAAATTAAACAATTTATTGGAGTGGATAGAAGTATAGAATTTAATAAAGTCATATTTAGAGTGATATAAATAAATTATCAGAGAAGAATGATAGAGACTTTGTTAAGAAATATAAATCATTTGTGGAAACTTATCGAAGTGGACTTGTTGAATTTAAAGAAATACTTTTGAATTTAAAAAAGGTTTTATAATAAATTTACAAATTAGATTGAAGAGAATCGATAAGAAATTAAAAAAGTGAAAATTCATAGTTTCAAGTAAAATCCTTAATGTTTAAATACAGAAATTAAGTTTTCAGAGAAAAGATTATAAAGAATGAGAGCAGGAGTTCATTTAATTTAAGTTTTGGAAGAGTCTTTAGCTAGAAAATATTAAGAAACAATGAAAAAATCTCTTTAAGATTAACCAATTTAATAAGAACCTTAGTAATAAATGGATTTAAGTGAAACAGAAATATAATTATTTTAAGAATTAGAAAATGAATTCAAAAAAGAAAGAATATCATAAACTAATGAAGACATAGATAAAGGAATATAAAAATAAAAGGATATTTAGATTTTTGATTAAGTAGAAAGAGCATTAGAAGAATAGAAAGAGAAATATTAAATAATTTCTAAGGAATTTGATAAAGGATTTTAAAAGTAAAAGGTGAAATGTGAATCAATTGTGAAATCATCTTATAAACCTATAAAAGGAGATTTAGATTTTACTAATAAATATTAGGATTCTTATTTCAAAAATTACTTTAGAGAAAAGTTTAAATTAGCTAATTATTTCCTTGGTGATTAATTAATTAAACTATTCTTACATGAAAATTAGAAATATGTAAATAAAATATTGAATAAGAATTCAAATTCATCTTAACAAAACTCTTTTAATGAAAAGAAAATTTATAACAAAGAATTAGACCCTAAAAATTTTATATAACAAGATGACTTAGAAAGTAATGGAAAGGCATTATAAAAGATACTCAAAGTAAATGAAGAAATATAAAAAGAACTTTTATAAGATGAACATTAAAGAAATATAGAGGAAATGAACAAAATTGAAATATAAAAAAAACAAGAACATTGGGAAAAGGTATTGTAATAAGATGATCATAAAAAGTCAACTCCAAATTTAATAAAAAAAGCATCATAAGTTTAATTAAAGAAATCATAAACAGTTGAAAAAAAAACTATAAACATTAAACCAGTTATTTCCTCATTAAAAAAGAGAACCATTTATTATTAAGCTCATCCTAATTTTCCATTAATAAGTGAAGTATATAAATCTCATTAAAATGTTCCTGAAGAAAGATTAAAGAGGGCAGCTATAGGATATGATATTATTTAATAACCTTCCAGAACTTTATTTACTCCTCCAACTAATGTTAATTCTTAATTAGAAAATAAAAATAAAGTATTAAAATTAGAAGATGATATTTATCCATAACAACCAAATTTAAGAATACCTCGAACAGCAATGTAAAATTTTAGAGGGACATTTTTTCCTAATTCTCAGCATGGTTTATCTCGCTAAAATATTTAAGATTATAAATCACTTACAACATTATGGGGAGAATAATGGAACAATTATTGAAAATTTTATCATATTTTGTAATTACAAATTTTCATCTTTTTAATACATTTTAAAGTATTTTTATCATAAAAAAATAAATCAATAATAAATTATCATTATTATTTCTATAAATAATTTTTCAATTTAATGATCCCTCTCTATAATTCTAATCTTTTCCAACTAATATTTCTTCCTTATTCTTCTATTTAATTAAATACTTCAAAAACCTTTTCATTTTTCAATCTTTTTACAAGTTCCCATTATAAAGTTTTTCTATTTTCATATATTAATTGAGCTTGCTTTATAAGGATATCACCCCAACATTCTTTAAATTAATGATTTTTAATTAAAATATCATAAGGCACATTTCCTAATTAATTAGCTCTCTCCCTTATTGATAGACCACTAATATCAATAGAATATTCTTCAAACATGAAATTAATAAAATGAGAATCCTAAACAAATTATTCTATTGTTGTTATTCTTACATCTACTCTAACACAACTTTAACCACATTTAAGAATTTCAAAAAAATATGGATATGGAACATTTTTGTTTATTAGATACTCACCAAAGAATCTGATGAAATGTGAAAATTTCAGTCTTTGGTATTTCAATAAATCAGATAAACAATTATAACTTTCAGCAGGTTCTACTACTTTTTTAGGTGCCTCTAAAATTTTCCTTGCGTATTTAGGCAATTTAGGTTTCTAGAGACTCTCTTAACTACAAATGTCTCTAAAAGAAATTAGCTTTTTTGCAATTTTAGATAATTTTTCAAATATTTAATTAGAGATTTAAGAGATAATTGATTCTTCTTTTAGAATATTTTCAATTTAAATTATCTATGCCTTTGCAGAAGGTTTTTTAATATGCTTTCTAATTTACCTTTCATATTTATCAAAATCTTAGTTCAATATTTCTAATTAAGCATTTATAATATCTTCTTCAGTTAAGGATTCATAAACATAAAAATTAGGTAAAATAATGTTATAATAAAGTGATTTTAAATCTAACCAATCCAAATTTTCATCCATTTGCCTAATACAATATTAAATTGTTTAGTCTTTAATTTGATCTTATTTTAATATTTATTTAATGAAAAAGAATGGATATCTTAATTCAACACTTCCCTTTTAGTTTATCATTGAATCTGGACTTGAGAGTATAATTTTTCTTACTATTTCAGGTAAGCCAACTTTTTATTCATTTATCTGGGTTATTGAAATGATTACCAATTTTTTTATGATAAATGTTTTAAGTAATTCTATATTATTTGATTTATTCAATATTTCATTTGATAACAGATAACAATTTAGTGTATTCATTTTTTCAGTAATACTTATATAGATCTGTTTAATTTATTTATTTATTTAATCTGTATCTGAAGCTGTTGTAATGATTTTTTAAGTTTCATAAATTTAATTAAAATCTTAATAATTTAAATGTTTAGGATTCAAAAATTACTCTACATGAGGTAAAAGTAATTATAAAGATAACAATAATAGATATTTATCATTAATAGGTTGTGATTCATCAATTTCTATATTTTCTTATTATTTAAATTTATATTCATCATTCATAGTAGCTGAAGCAATTAATTCTGATAAATGCTACAAGTTATTATTCAATTTAAAATTGCCGTTTTCTAATTGGATACAACCCAATATTTTTGGTATTACTCTTTTTTCTTCTAATAATTACAAAAGACCATAAATGACTTTCTTTTTTAATTAATCTTAATTTTATTTGTATTATTATTAGTTAATTTATATACTGGACAAGAGATAAAGTACATTATTTATGGGATTAATTTTGAAATATGATAGAGTTCCTTTGTACAATTTCAAAGATTTATGTTATTTAAAGAAATTGATTAAATCATCCATGTCTACAATTAGATTTTAATTGATATCTTAAAGTCGATTCTTAGATATTGATTTTTGTAAGACCTTCAAGTTTTTTAAGGTTTCTTTTGATGGTTTTTTATTGACTTAGATGGGCATTTTTCTGTATACAAAAATAATCTTTTATCATTAATAATTATTAAAAATCATCTTATTGTAAATCATGGAAATAAATATTATTAGATTGTAGTAAATAAAGCAATGATTTATTTTACCTAATAATTTAGTAATAAATAGTTAATTATATATATATTTTATTGATTTTTGAGTGGATATTTGATCTTTATAGAAATAAATTGGTCACATTATTATTTATAATAAAAATAATTTAAATAGATGAACCATTTTATCTATAAAATAATATATTTGAAAAGAATTGAATTAAATTATTTTATTTAACAGTAAATTTTGATATCAAAAAATGAGCTATTCTGAAAAACACAAAAGAAATACTTCTCCAGTTTTACGTACGACTAGTGAAGACAGAACAAAAATAAACTAAAATAAAGATAATTACATACAATATTTAGAATAACAACTATAAAAAGTAAATTGAATTTTTTATTTAGACATCAAAAATAGTGTATTAGAAGTATGAAGAGAGGATGAGACTAGTTGAAGAAACTTTATAAGAACATGATGAAAAATTTGAGAATTTTATTAAACTAATCAAATTATTATAACATTTTGCAACAACATAAGAATAAGAGAATTTGAATTTAAGAAATCATGTTAATATTTCAATGGAAGAAATATATAGTAATGAATTGAATAAATTAAAAATGTAAAATGGAAAGATTGAATAAGAATTATTTGAAATTCAATAAACTTATTAAAAAGAATAACCTATAATTCAAGAGTTTGAATTAATACTCAATAAAAAGATTGATGTGATTATGGATGAATTGAAGTAAAGTGCTTTAAAAAGCGATTACTAAAAGTTAGAATAAAGATTATCTAAGTTTGAATTAAATATGAAATCAGAATAATAATAAAAAGTAAATGAATCAGAAAGATAATTAAATAGTAGTCTTACTCATCAATAATAATTAAATGATCTTAAAATAGTATTGGATAGTGTAATATAAGATTAAGAACATACAAAAAATACAGTTTAATAATTATAAAATGAAATCTCCTTGAATAAACGCAAATGTTAAAATTAATAAATTAGAAAATCTATCACCAAAGAATCTATATATACAGACAATGATACTTTAGCAATGAAACCTGCAAAAGAAATGAAAGAAAATATAAAGAAATTAGATAATAAAAGAAATAAAAGCAAGTCTAGTATGAGTAGAAGTGGATCAAGAAATGCAAGACTAGAAACTATTAAAAAGTAGAAACAGGAAAATGTCAAAGAATTAATTAAAAAACATAAATAATCATCTTAAAAATACATTTGAAATTTCAAACTATTCTAATTAGGATTTATTCTGAAATTTATATATTATAATAATCTATAGAATTTTTATTTGTTTTTGGTTTATTCAGATATGACATATCAGAATAATAGAAGTAAAATATCAATATTCTAATTTTCAATTAATATTAAAAATATATTAGTGTTTATTTAAATAATAAAGCTAATTTAAATGTATCAAGGACTCCTAAATTCCAAAAAAAATAATTTTCTTTTTACCTTTAGAATAGTGATAGTCTTATTTTTATTGATATATCTATTCTCATTGATGGAATACTTTAAACTTTATAAACATATTTTATAAAATTTCAAAAATCCCTTTTAGAAGTATGAATATTAATTTAGGTTGAAGATAGATTAAATTTGATTAAGTTGGAGAAATATAAAAATTAAAAAATAGTTGAGATTATTTTAAGTTAATGCAGATTAATTCTATAATCAATATAAGAAAATTTACAGATAGTTATTTTCTTTAAAATCTAATAATTGAGGAATTTATTAAAAATTTTGATGAAATTTAATTCTAATACTAATGGTTCTTTTTCATTACACAACCAGAATTGGGTCCTAAAGTAAAATTGATCTAAAAATTAAAAAATTTTAATAATTATTAAGATAACATTAAGTTTGCCTTAATAAAATCAGATAAATATTAGATTGATAGAGACTTGTCTATAGATATAGTGTAATCTTATATAAAAAAATAAAATAAAATTTTCAATTTATATATATAATGAAATTAGTATTATTTCAAATATGAATATGGTGATTATTACAATCAAGTAAGTAAATATTCAATTTACAAAGAATAAACATTTTTATTCTTTCAAATATTTTATGTTATCAAAAATACATAAAAATAACTGAAGTTAACTATTTTGGAAAAACAAAAATTTTCTGAAAAATTATCCTAAAATCAATATCAAAAATTTGGCTTTGATCTTTTGACTCTTTTTCTTCTCTTTTTGAATGAATGCAATTACTCTTAGATTAAGTTTTAGGAGAAAGAAAAAGAAATGCTATTAAAATAAATTATGTATTCAAGAATAAATTTAATTTAAATCACCAATATTTTTTTAAGATGCAAATAAATATAAATTGCTATAAGTGGCTTTAAAACAATCAATTTTATAAAATCAATATTACTTTTATGTAGTTAAATTAATTGTATGAAGCAATCAATTGATGATAATTAGTTGACAATAATTTAAAAAAAATTAAATCTGTGCAAATAAACTTTAAATTAAGCAAGAGATAATAAAATAACATTTTTTGATTTGACCATTCTAATCAATAAAGAATGATTATTTCTCTCTAAACTTTAGATGAAAATATCGAAATTGGAGTTTATAAGGTTAGATGTCTAAAAAAACAAAATATAATGACTTTTAAATATTCTGATTATGTGTTAGTTTTTTATTTGAGTTTATATTTATACATATACTATGTCAAACATATGTTGGTTTATCTTGAATTGAAATTGGAGAAGAAAAAATTTGAGAATTTCTGATGTTCTAATTTTACCTCAAACTCATATTGAAAATTAATCATATAAAAGCAAAATAAGTATCAACACTTTTTTCAATTATTTAAATTGATTTTCCCATAGAATATGGATTTAATGTTAGACTAATAGAATGCTTAGGTAGAGGAAGTAGAAGAATAGGTTTCTAACTCTTCTGGTTGTTCCCATGATTCCGATTCTTCTTTTGATTTAGAAAATAAAGTCAATAACAAATCAAATCTAAAAAAACTTTCAAATGACTTAAACGGAGATGATTAAAAAAGAAATGGTAGATCGTTTTAATTATCCCTTAGGTAAGTTTGGTTTAAAATATGCAAAAATTTCAAACAGGTAGAGACAAACATTGATTGAAAGAGTTACTTCTACTGGTTGTACAATAAAGAGTGCTGCTAAAGACTTGAGTATCAACTTTTCAACAGCCAAAGCTATAATGTAAATTTTTAGAAGAGAAGGAAGAATAACAAAAAAAATAGTCAGGGAAATAAAATAGAAAACTAATAAGAATTAAGGATTAAATAATGAAGGTATAAAATCTCATGATAATTTTTAGAGATCACATTGAAAAAATCTGAATTGGAAGAGTAAAACTTAAAGTTTGTAAAAGTTGAGGCAATTTAGGACAATAACGAGACAAATTTATATTAATAGGCAGAAGAAGCTAATAGACATTAAGCTTTAATCATTCAATAACTAAATGCATAAGTACTTTATTGATTTAATTAATAGAACCTATATATGCAAAGCAAAGTTAATCAATTATAACAAGATAAATATTAAATAAACTCAAAGTATGAATAATTATTATTATAATATCATTAATTATAATAAATGGTAAATTATTTATATTAAAATAGGCTCAACAATTCCTTTAACCTTGCATGTTTTAATTTCCTACATTTGCCCAGTGAATCTTTAAACTTATTCATATATATTATTATAATAAATTAAATTAATTTGTAATTAAAATACATTGTTTTTAATCAAATTTCAAATTATAATATATATATATATATACATCTGATCAATTTAAAATTTGGAGATAAAAATAGTATTTTAGACTCTTGGGATATTAGAGTTGAGTTTATAAACTATTGTCAGTAGCCTTAATAGATCTAAATATAAAATTAAATTAATGGAGAAATTATGTGCATTATTTCACAATTAAACCTGTCTATCAATTAAGAATTTAATATTATTTTATGGGTAATTGCAATATCTATGGTAAAGAGATAGAAGATGATGATACAAGTATAGTATTTGTATTTAACTTAGATCAATCATCCAATAATTTTGAATTTATAGAACTTCTGGGATAGGGAAACTTTGGGAAAGTTTGGAAAGTTTAAAGAAAAAAAAACAAAGAATTATATGCCATGAAAATTATGGAGAAAGAATTGTAAATATAGTCAATAAACTTAGAATCATAAGGAAATAATATGCTACTGTTGTAATGTAGGAACAAAATATACTAACATCTATTCGACATCCATTTTTAGTCAATCTGATTTCATCTTTCCAAGACAAAAAAAGATTATATTTAACTCTTGATCTATTGACAGGAGGAGATTTAAGATAGCATTTAAACCATAATAAAGTGTTTTAAGAAGAACAAACAAGTAATATTCTTATACTATAAAAGAATTTTTCATTGCATGTATTATTGTAGCCTTAGAATATCTACATTCACAAGGTATCATTCATAGAGATCTTAAACCTGAAAATTTGGTGATGGATTAAAGAGGTTATCTTAGATTAACAGATTTTGGATTAGCCTCAATTTGGAAACCTAATAATTCTTCAGAAATAAATGGGACTTTGGGTTATGTAGCACCTGAGATAATGTGTAAACAAAACCATGGAATAGCTGTTGATTACTTTGCATTAGGAGTCATAGCTTATGAATGTATGTTTGGAAAGAAACCATACACAGGAACAAATGCTAATCAAATTAGGGATCTAATGCTTTCTAAATAAGTGCAAATTAAATAATCTCAATTACCTTTAGGTTGGACTTTAGAGGCTGGGGACTTTATTAATTAGGTATCTTAAACGATTAAAATTTAGTTAATATAAAGAAAGCCAGAAAATAGGTTAGGTACTAATACACCAGAAGATGTTAAGAATCATAGATGGTTTTAAAATTTTAATTGGAAGAAATTACAATCTAAAATAATGCCTTCACCTTATCAACCTAAAAGAAAATTTAATTGTGTGGAAATTAATTAATAATGTTATGAGAACAAAAAATAAATAAGCAAAATAATTTTAAATGATTAGCAATAATGTATTATTAAATTTAAACCTTTAGCTTTATTCGAAGGATATTGTTTTGAGGCTGAATAAATTAAGAACAAAGTTTGAGTAATTCAAATTTTCTAATGAATTTTATCTTTATTACTATTTGTAGATATATATATCAATAATATTTTTCTCACATAATGATTATTGTAGATACAATATTCAATTAAAAAAATTAAGGAATGTTTAACTCCATTAAATTAATTTATTATTAATTATATGATAACAATTATATCAAAAGACAATGTGAAGATTAATATTTCAAAATAAATTATTGAACTGGCAAAAGGATTAGAGCCGTATTCAATAGACAAAGATATTATATTTGAAGATATAGTGACTGGAGATTTTTTATAAACATTTAAATTCTTTTATGAGGAATTCTAATTTGATGTTGAAAAAATGAAATTTCCCAAGCCTGTTTAATCAAAAGAAAATGAAAAAATATTTGGCAAGGTCTTATTGGAACATATTAAACCATTTATGGATATTGCAATCAGAGATAAAAATATGGATATATTTATTCAATTTATTTAAGGTGCTCACTTATTTTAAGCTAAACATTTTATAGAATTTATTAATTGTTGTTTAGCTTTGATCATATAATTTAAGGGATAATCTGAATACGATATTAAATAATTTTAAAAAGATTGGAATCTGTCTGACTAATAACAAGAATCCTAGTTTAATTAGTAAAATATCATATTTATTTAGACTATTTTTTTAGAAACTATAGAATAAATACATTCAAGTATTATCTACTAAAGAAGGGGAATTATAGGTACAATAAATACCTATGGAAGAAGATTTATTTAGTGATGAATGGTGATTATTATTTTGACAATCAAATTGATAAGTAAATTATAATATACATTCTACTCAATTTTTATTCCTTTAATATAATTTATATATACTAATACTCTAAAAATGAATATTTCATATGAATTTGTACAATAAGAAATTATTAATTATTTTAATCTATATAATTATATAATTTATTTAATATATTAAAATGGGTATGGATCATGGCACATCAATATTGGTTGGATCAATAATCTATGCTGTCTTAGGAGTAGCTGCATGTTTTGGATTCAATTTTTATGTTACCAAAAAAACTAAAAGTCCCCATGACATTCCTGAAAATAGAACGTAATTGTCAATTTCAATATAGAATAACTCTTGTAAGCGTGACTATTGCTACTTTTTGTGCTTGGTTAATGTGGGTGGTTGCATATATGGCATAAATGAATCCATTAATCACTCCAGAATGGGAAAGCCATTAAAAAGTTGAAACTTGAGTATTGTATTCAAATTTCATAAAAAAATAATTTAGATTGCGTTATTCTATTCATTTACATCTTAATTAATTTCTTTATAATAAAATAATCTCTATTTAATCATAGGTCATATACTTACATTTTTGATTCAATTTTTTATTCATAACTCAGAATTTCTTGAATGATAGCCAAAATCCCATCATTTTGTTTTAATTATATGTCTCTGACTGATTTTATCAACAAACAAATATAGTAACAATAGTAACTATAATATTTGGATGCTTAAATATTTTTCTAATGTTTTTATCAATTGAAATATGATCAATCTCTCATTTCAATACTTGAATTAATACTCTAAAAGGCTGTATTTCTGCCTTTATACTTTGATCTTCAATTCCAGTAAATTAAGTCTTGACACATTACACTTTAAGAAATGTTTAACTTAGATTACTTAGTCATAGTTAATTATGCAAATGATGTTCTTTTAGATTGTTTACAGGTTTTACTTAGACAATTTCTTTGTATTTAATTTTAATTTATTTATAATATACTATATAGTCTCCAAATTTAATGTTTCATTCATCTCTAATAAACCAAAAGGTTTTGAATCTCAAATACAACATTTATTTTAAAGTAGAAATTATATTTTGGATATTTATTTATAGTATTAAATTAATAGTTCTCAAATTCTTAATATTTATTTTACTAATTTATATATTAAATATGCTAAATTGGTTGAACAAAAATTTCCTTTAAACACATGAAATTGATTCAATTCAAAAATTCTTGATCTTATAATATAAAGTAATATCATTTATTTAAGTAAATTATGTGCTTTCTATATTTTGGATGAGTTAAAATACTCTAACATTTTAAATTCGGTTAACAATAATCTTAAATAAATTAAATATTCTTTTATATTTTAACTATTTTAATAAGACTAAGCTTTGGATATATTATTGTTGGAATTTATTTATAAATACTTGCATTAATTTATCATGAAGATTTAAAATTTCATTCTTATTCTTAATTACTTTTGATTAAATTAAATTACTCCTCATCTATAATATCATTGTAAAGCCAAAGTAATGATATTTTTAGTTATTCACTATTAAGTAAATATCATCGGCCATTAATTATACTTTTTTATTCCATCATTTCCAGTTTTTGATATATCTATTAGAAATTCATGAAATATATTTATTTAACTCATTCTAGAAAAAGTAATTCATTCTATTTTAATGGCTTTTACTCTAAAATTACAAGTTTTTTAAAAATTTATATATTGTTTTATATTTTAAGTTTTAGAAGGATTCTTTTTAGAGTAAATGCTTAGATATTCACTTCAATGTGATAAAAATAGTAGGAATAGAAATTCAAAGCTATCTGTTAGAAATTATATAACAATAGTATAAATATATTAAAAATAGCAATTAAAGAGTCAGTGATTTTAAAGTAAATGTTTATTCTAAATACATAAATCAATATATGTTCAATCACACTGAAATTCATCTTCAGAATGTACTTTATTTTAGGAAAAATATTATCTCATAATTTATTTACTTCTCAATATAGGCTTTTCTATTTTAAACAATTTTTTTTTTTTATTATTCCTTCTAAGGCGTGGATTAAAAGGGTTGAATTTCTAATGGTGAGATCTTCATTAAAAAAATAATTACCTGCATTAACTTGGAGATCTTGTACCTATAATTTAACTCATTCTTTTAAATAATGGTTATCCCTTTCTTTAAGAATCTCCTGAGCCTTTAACTTTCAGTAAAAATAAAACATATTATTGATGTTCTTCTTCACTCCAATGTCCTGATTTGATATGTGTACTATTGCTTAAATCTTATTATTTCGAATGATTTAAGTTTAACTCAAGATATTCTGGGTGTAATGATCCTGAATTTTCAGATTTCATGAATTTTTTTCTATTTTGAATCTTAAAATAAATAATACTCATTACCTATAAATGAATAAGGATTTTAAATATTATTATTAATACTTTGTTCGATATAACATAAATTCTTAAATTACTGAACCTTATGAATCATAAAGAGGTAGGTAATATCTCAAAAATTAGAATATAGAAAATTTAGTTTAATTAACACCAATTTCCTTTTAAAAAGGCAAGTAAGAATAAATGGCTCATTTGAAATAACAATTTCATTATTAGATATGTGATTCTCATTTAATAATACATATCTTATACTTTAGTTGACATTTAATTTTTTTTGGATTATAATAAATTATCATGAAGTTGCAAAGATATGATATAGCTCTATTGAAAACTAAATAAATCTTATTAATTAATATTTTATCTCTAAATTTGTGATACCAATCTGAAGAAAATAAATGCTAAATTATTTTCTCTATAATATATATAGAAAAACAGAAATTTGAATATTAGATTTAATGATTTATTAAAACAATTTAAATAAGAACTTTAATAAAATGATGAAATATTTTCAGAGTAAAGCAATTAAATATCATTTACTTAAAATTTGAATGATATATTCAAAAATTATAAATGTAATATAAATTATTAAATATTTAAAATTTAAATATCCTATAATACTTATAGATATATATCTTATTATCTAATTTGGAAAGAATCGATACAATGATTCATTTTGTTATTTAATTGAAATAAGAAGAAGATTGCATTCATTTATAAATCAATAAAAAATAGGGATTTTGGAAATATTAATCTATTAATTGATTAGATTACCTATGATATTTTATATTAATTTTTTATAATTTTATTTAGGACAATGTAGCTTAGTTTCTCTGAATATTATCGAAATCTTTTTTACTTTATAAAATTAATTAGTTGTTGAGGAATATCTAGGTAAAAAAGGGAAAATTTTGAATCATCAAAATAGTGGATTGAACATATAAAAAAAAAGAATTTAACAAATTAAAGTTTAAAGTATGTTCATAAATGATAAATATAAAAATGGGTACTAAATTCAAAATGGGATTTTAAAATTTCAAAGATTTTTTTTATATTAAATGTCACACAGAAAGTTTGAAGCACCCAGACATGGAAATCTTGGATTTACACCAAGAAAGAGAACAAAGCATCATAGAGGAAGAATCCGAGCATTCCCAAAGGATAATGTTAAAGCTCCAGTTCATTTGACAGCTTTTGCAGGATTCAAGGCTGGTATGACCCACATTTTGAGAACTGTTGAAAGACCAGGATCAAAATTGAATGGTAAGGAAGCAGTAGAAGCTGTCACAATCGTTGAAACTCCACCTTTGGCTGTTGTTGGTATTGTAGGATATATCGAAACACCAAGAGGATTGAGAGCATTGACAACAGTTTGGAGTACAAAGATTGCCAAAGATACTTTGAGAAGATTCTATAAGAATTGGATAAACTCAAAGAAGAAGGCTTTCACTAATTACAACAAGGCTAATGCTGAGCCAAAGAATTTGGAAACACAATTAAAAAGAATTATAAAGTAAGTATAAATAAAATTATTTTAGATATTGCTAAGTTGTTAGAGTTATTGCCCACACTTAAATGAGCAAATTGAATTTAAGATAAAAGAAGAATCACGTCTTTGAAATTTAAGTTAATGGAGGTACCACAGAATAAAAAGTCACCTATGCCAAAGGATTATTAGAAAAGGAAGTCAAAGTAGATTAAGTCTTTAAATAAAATGAATAAATTGATGTTATTGGTGTCACAAAAGGTAAGGGAGTTGCTGGTGTCATCAAGAGATTTGGTGTTAAACATTTACAAAAGAAAACCCATAGAGGTTGGAGAAGAGTTGGTTGTATCGGAGGATGGCATCCAGCCAATGTTAGATACAGTGTTGCCAGAACTGGTTAATTGGGTTATCATCACAGAACTGAAATGAACAAGAAGATTTATAGAATTGGTGCTGCTGGAGATAAGAACACTGCATCTACTGAAGCCGATTTGACATCTAAGGCAATCACTCCATTGGGTGGTTTCCCACATTATGGTGAAATCAGAAACGATTTCCTTATGCTCAAAGGAGGTATTGTTGGACCCAAGAAGAGAGTCGTCTTATTGAGAAAGTCTCTAGTTCCATAAACTAACAGAAGAGCTTTGGAAGAAATCACTCTCAAATTCGTTGATACTTCATCCAAAATTGGACATGGTAAAATCTTTATTCTATTTTATTAGGACGTTTCTAAACTCAAGAAGAAAAGGCTAAGTTCTATTATACTAGAACCTAGAGAAAATTAAAGTAACAATAGTAACAATAATGATGTATAATTATATAAAGAAACACATTTCATATTCTTTATATTATCTTAAATGTTTACTATACTTTTAATATACTATCTATTATAGAAATCTTTTATCTTTTCTTTTCCTTTTTACAAATTTTCTTTAATTATCTAAAACTAGATATCCATCTTTATCCAATTATTCCTTAGAAATTTATTATATTATAAGATTCAACAAAAGTTTAATATAAATCTTTATACGTATACAATAAGCTGTATCAGAATCTCAACTTAGAAAATAGGAATCTTGATTAAGCCTTTTTGTCTGCTAAGCTTCCAGCTGGTAAAGTTCTGTACTTTTCAGCTAAATACTTTCTCAAATTCTTTCTCAATTCCTTTCTTTTTTCAACATTCTTCAATTCAGATTCTTTAACTCTTTCAATTCTATCTCTAACTTCCTTTAAAGTGGATTCTTCTAATCTATATCTATAAATTAGGTAGTTATTTGTATTAACCTTGTTGGCATTATATGATTTAAATTTAATTGTTTAATGAACACTTTTAATGTGGTTCTCTTTCTAATTTATTTTTATCCCATTCTCTTTGTTACTTTTCTTGGATATCTTTGTATTCCTACAACCAAACCATTTGGGAATTTGCAATCCTAAGCAATTGTTTTTATATATACTTTTGTTGTTTCTTCATTAGCCTTAATTAAAATTGCTTTTTTTCCAGCTTATCTCCCTGCAAGCATAACAATCAAACGTCCAGGTTTTAAGCTTATATAAGAGTAATTCTTACAATTTTCCCATTTCAAAACTCTAAATAAATCTTTTTAATTATTTAATGCAAATTCTTTTAATATCGTAAACACAAAATATTCCATTTTATAAATTTATACATTAATTCAAACTCAAACTCAAAACAACAACATTAGTAAACTAACAATCAAGAAGGTCACACCATCAAATATATATTTAAATTAGACATCAATCAATCCTCCTGCATTTTCATAACTATGAATTTGAGTCAATTAAATTTAGATATAAAAATTAAATAAGAACATTAATTTGAACAGATTATTTGAATTTTTCACTTTATCCCTATAAATTTAATATAATTACCTTATCTTTCATTCAACTCTCCATATTTACTTAATTTTGGTCCAATGTATCTCATAAATACTAAACCAGCCAAATAAGGTCCCAATAAAAACAGTGTTAAAATCAATGGATTTAACCATAAATGAAATTCTTTGACACCCACAAAGGCTCTATCTACTTTTATTGATGATATTGTGCATCTATTTCCAAAAATGAACCAAGTAATTTGACAAATTAATGAAATCATGGCTAAAAATGATAAAATAGAAAATTTCATCAAATTCTTCCAATGATAGTATAAACAGATAAAAATTAATATTTCATATGAATATATTGCTAATCCATACTTGTCTGATACAACTATACAAGAAAGTAACAAAAATATAGGATCCTTTGAGAAATAATAGTATATAGAAATTGCATAGATAATTTTTGGAATATGTAATACTACAAACTCTTAATATGGTTAATCTTATATTGTAGTATCAGGATAAATATAAAAAATGTCAATTAAAATTAAACCTGCTTATGCTATTATTTTATCTAAAATATGATTCCTCTTCTAATACATAAATAAGCAACTATGTAAAAATACTACAGGCAAGGATAGCATATAATTTGATTCAAGTAAAAATCCAAAGTTTTAGAAGGTTAAATAATATTATTCAAAGTTTAAAGCAAAGTAAATTATGATGGCACTTATACATGAAATAATAGCATCCTTTATTTTTATTATACTTGAAACATCCTCTTAAGTATCAATTAGTCTTGAAATAAAATTGAATATGCAAAGTACTGAACTTAAAATTAACAATTCAATAATTTCATTATATAAATACTTTTCCTCAAACTTTTTTTGTTGAATTGACAATAATAATGTACCTTGTAGGATTATTTTGTAAATGAAAAAAAATAAGAGTGTAATTTAAAAGAATTTTGAGAATCGATTAGTATCTAATTTAATTGTATCTTGTTTTTCTATTAAATCCCATTAAAATTAATTGAGGTTTTAAATATGATTTTTTTTGATTTTGATAAAAATAGCAAAATTGATATAAATAATTAACAAAATAAGTATGATTGTTATTAAAATTTCTACTTCATAGAATATATATAATAAGGCTGATAAAATGGCTAAAATAATAGTAAATTTTTTATTATTGTAAAAGATATGCTTAACAGCTGTTGTAATTTATTATATTGTTATTGGATCATCATTTTCTGAAGCTTAATATATTATAACCATAACAAGAATGAAAAAGATGACAACTAAGAATTGTAACACAAATGTCAAATTGAGTAAGGGAATATCATATTCATTCCATATTTTTCTAGCCACAATCTAAATATCATTCATGAGAATTAAAGCATCTTTACAAGTTTTAACTTCTGAATATTAATTTTACCATTAATTTTTTTAAAAGTAACTAAATTTTCCTTGTCTATTATGTACAGTTTCAACAAAATGCCATACTTATTTCAGATTATTAAGACAATGTTCTTCACTATTAAAAAATTCATTCATAAGATATCCTAAATTACTAAAAGGTATTGGAATTCCTAAGAGAGTGGCGAGAGTTGGGACAATATCAATTTAACTGATTTTTCTAATATATTCTTATTAGTTGATTAAAGTAGATTGATAATTATCTTTTAATTCAGGAATGTATTCCATATACTTAGGATAAAACTTTCCTTATTTTCTAGTTGCAAAAAATAAAGTATTAGTTTCTTCTGTACTATTTCCACCATGATTACCATCATTCGCCATTCCATGATCACCTGCAACTATTAAAATAGTATCATTTGACATTCTTTCATAAATACGCCCAATAATTTCATCTAATTAACTTAATTTTTAGTTTAAATCAGGATTATTAAGAACTCGATTATTTTTATGACCAGCATGATCTAATCCGAGAAAATGAGATACAATCATATCATATCCTTTATCAATATTCTCAATTATTTTATCACAATTAAATTGATCTACAGAATGCATATCTCCAATATTAAATGATTTTTGAGGAAATTAAACTGTAAATTAATCAGGATAGAGTCCTATCCATGTATCATCTCCTGAAAATAGAGTCTTCTTATTAAATTTTTTCATTTGTAACATTATATTGTCTTCTTTAATCTTGAATAGAATAATAAATACTTCTGATGCATGAAAATTATCTAATAATTTGGATAAAGGAGGAAAATTTCCACTTGTCATAGCTTATAATCTTGGGCCTGTAACTGTAGGAACTTCAGCAAAAGACAAAAAAAATAAGGATTAATCTGGTTTGTTTTAGGTCATATTTTTGATAAAAGTGAAATGTTCATTCACTGCCAAATCAATACGGAATGAATCAATAATCAAAAATATTATAGGTTAAGTTGGTTTCATAGTTCCTTCAGATATATCCAACAAGTATCTACGATCTATGAAATATCCTCTAAAAAATAACAGTAAACCAAGCAAGTAGAAAACAACTAGAGTAATTATCAAGCATTTTGTTTATTTCATTTTAATTTTAATATTAAAATTAACAATAATATATTTCTATAAGAATAAAGTTTTGATTCAAAATAACAAATATTTATAACATATTTATAATAATGTACTTAAATCTCAAAAGATTAAATCATGAGGTCTTGTTGTTTTTCCAATGGTGAAACGAGCTCCTAAATATTATTTCAATAATGATGTCTTTTTAATTGTAGAAACTAAAGAATCATCAATTGATTTTTAAGTCTTTCTTTTCTCATCTAATCTCTTTTTCTCAGCTACTTATTATTCTTCACTTAACTTAATAATCAATATCATTTATACTTCTCCTCTTTTAGCCCAAAATCCTTTTTCATTCTTTCTTCTTTATGCTTCAGTTCTCTTGAAGTATTCATCTTCAATTTTGCTAGCATCGACTCCTTTAATATCAACTTTTGTTGATGTTGGAATAACATATGCTTAATTCACTCTCTTAAGTGGTACACCATTAATTTTGAATGGTCCTGTGACAAGTAAGAGTCCTGATTTAAGTTGCTTCAAAAAAACAACTCTCTTGCCTTAGAATCTACCAGCCAATAAGATTAACACCTATCCTGGACTAATTTTTCTCAATTAAGATGATCTAGGAGCCTTTATTCATTTAAAATCTTTATTACTTTTCTTCTTCTAACGAAGTGGACTTTTTCATCATCAGATTTGTACCAATTTCCAATTCTAGTGGTTCTCTTTTTTGCTGGCATTGAATAATATATATATTTTAATTTATTTTAAATCTAATTTCAAATTTAATTATCCTTAATCACTTGGAACACTTAATTCATGATAATGACATGTCAATCTTTATCTGTAAACTAAAAATATCAAGCTTTTACTTCTCCTATTAGTTTTCTAAAGGATTTGAAATTTTTGCTTATAATTAATATCAAAATATAAATGTAAGTATCCACTATTTAAATTATCTATACTTTATTTAAAGAATAGACTTAGAATTAGAATTAGTTTCTGTTGATGAAATACTAATATTCTTAATATTGCATACTTAGTATTCTAACTTTGATTCTTGCTTCATTAAAATTTATATTATTCAACCCAGTATTTCTTTGGTTATCATATTAAAGCTTTTCATTCAATGACTTTATATTCTACAAATAATAAGAGAAAATGATAAACAATCCAAATATTTTTACTTATTTCAGAAAGTTACTTATTCGAATGACTACATTCTTGATGTTTTATATCATATTGTCATATACTAATGATAGAGAAGAATTTTTATAATAATATATATTAATATCGCCCCATTTTGAAGAATGAAAGATTGGCTTTGTTTATCTCAGCTTTCTGTTCTATTTAAAAATTTATTGTAAGATTTGTTTTGAATGATGACTTTATTTTTTAAAAGAATGACTTATCACATTTCATCATAAGTAAAATCTTCCCTTTTTATTCTTCCCTTTAAATTGTTTCATTCTTTAATATCTAGAATCTTTTGATTTATTTCAACATTATTCTGAATTCAAGATGACTCGTTCATCTTGATGTTTATAATAATCACAATTGTCATCATAAGAAACTAACTCTATTGAATAATATAAAGCTATTTACTATTAAAATACATTTAAACAATTTCTTAACTCACACTAATTATATTGTATTCCCTCTCATTAATTTAGAATTTAGTGGTTCTGAATAGTTAATGAAGAAAATTTCCATCTAAAATTTTTTTCTTTCAGAGTATTATTTAGATTGGTGAATGAATGCATATAATTGCAAATAATATAACATAATTATATACTCATAGTTAAAGTCTGGAACCTCTTCAGCTATTATATGTATTTTATTAAGTAGTGCTTCTTCTTCTCATAATAGTACTATTAACTAACTTAGACTTTCAAGAACATACCTATTGATTATAAATTAATTTCCCCCCATTAGTAGATTAACATTTTTCTTGTTCCTTAAGTTTTCATTTGATATATATATTCATTGTTTTTGAGAAATGGATCTAGATTTATTGCCTTTTGTTATTTTCTAATCTGACAACCCATAGATGTAAACTTTTCTAATGATAATATTAAATAAGATTTATTTGATTAACTATATAAATTTCCATAATCTAGTGTAAATAATGAATATTTTTTAATTCTAAATTTTTCAAAATATCAAAAGTATCTAATTGTATATACATATAAAAAATCTCAAGTTATAGAGGAAAATTAAACATAGATGCTGCTTAAAATTTAAAACGAAAAATTTCATTTCATTACATATGCTACCTACAATGTTTTGCATAAGTAGTCTCATCGCTTATATTAAACTATATAATAAAGCATTTAAGATAGAAATAAAAAATCAATCGATAAAACTGAATAAAAAACAATAAAAATCAAAGAAGAATTAAATATTATTGTAATTATATAAAAATTAAAAAATCAGTTATTCATTTTTAAATATCTTCAAAATATTTATGAATTTTGATTAGTTTATAGGGAACTTTATTTTAAATTTATGTTAAATACAGATCATAAAGAGATTGATTTCTTATAATTTACTTTTAAGATTGTTTTACTATATATTTTAATTGCTAAGTTGCTAAAATAATTACAAAATCAATGTCTCCATATGTATGATCTGATATTTTTAGAAACAAGCTAATCAATGGGGAATTCCTTACAAAAATTAAGAATTTATTTAAATAATAACTATTCAAAAGTATAAAAGTTAATTTTAAATTAACTTTATTATAAAGATTATAAAATTATTTTATACAATAGATACTGTTATAAATATATTTTCCAACTTCTATATAATTTCCAATAATATCCAGAATTGGTGGATCAATAAAACCATTCTATTTAATTATATTATATAGTTTACTTTTTCATAATTTACTTTTATATTCAAGTTTAAGTATTAAATTTTTTCGTATTATAAAATAAAAATGCTTTCTTTTCTTTTGAGTTTGTAAAAGATAATATGATTGAGCCATAATTTCCTGACCAAAGGTGTAAGTTGAGATATCTAAATTTATTAGAGAGATTTGTTAATTGATCTAAGATTATTAAATATAAAATATATTTATAATCATTAATATAACGTTCCTAATCTAGCACATATTCCAAAGCATCCTAAACAATAAAATATAGATGCTAATATAAAATATAAGATTGTGAATTTTCTCAAATTTCCACATGGTTCATTTAAATAGAGGGCGTACTAATAAAAATTTGGATTAAATACAGCAATTAAAAAGGCAAAAATTATTCCGATAATTCCAGAAATCAGTTAAATCTGATCAACTCCAGCCATACAATTTTCATCTTTAAGTACTATTGAACCTAATAAGAACAATCTATAATAATATAATCAAACTTACATTAAGAAAGCTGTTATCGTAATACAAAATATTCCATAGTAATGTGTATATGTTCTTAATAAAACGCATTCACTGCTTTCTAAATCAAATGATATAATTGTTTCTACCGAAGTGTTTTTCTGTTGAACTCAAATATAAAAAGGATCCACCAATCACAGAAGCAATAATTATTGTTAACACTGTGATATTTTGCCTTGATTTGGAATTCATTAAATAAATTTTAATAATAGAAATTCTAAACAACTTAAATTCTAAGACAGTAAACTAAAAATGGTAACCCTTGTACCTTTATAAATGAAAATGATCTGTTCAATTAAAATTTATTTAAATATCTTAGATTCAGGCAAAGGTTCTTCATCCATAAAAACTTTAAAATCAAAATAAATTTATTCGTTTTAAATTTTAGGTACCTTTTTTGGAATACAAAACTCAATTAAAAATTAAAAACTTAAATTGCAAATTGCTTTAACTTCAAATTTATTGGAGTTAAATACTGAAATTAGATATATATTTTAAAAGTAGGAATTTAAAGATTTTATAATGATATTGATTTTTAAAATTATTTTCTAGTTCTAAAATAAATTTATTAAAAATTGATCGAATTATCATATTGTTAAAAAGGTATTAGATTAAATTAAGTTAGGCTTCTTAGAACAGTATTATAAAATTTGGATAAATCAATAAATGGTACAGCATCAATTTAATTAATTTATATTAGTGTTGAATAAAAATTATTTAATTTAACTTAAATAGTTTACTTAAAGCAGTTAAAAAACAATGGGTTTTTCTACATTTGATATAAGTTGTATGGATTGAAATTGTGTATTTTATAGAAGAAACAAATAATATATAATAATAATAAAATAATTATAAGAATAGAAAGTAGATGGATGTTCAAATTCAGTATTAATTAATAGGGACTTAGGAGAGTTCTTATGATTATTTAATTAACTCAAAATTGTTAGAATTAGTCGATTAATGATCAACCTTCTTTTCATTCAATATATATGATAACATGCTCCCTGGTGGTTAGACTTCTTTTTCGTTATTAGTATCTAGTTATTCATGCTTCTTAAGCAGAAATTAATTTGTATTATGAGGAGAACCAAGAGACGCCTCATTAATGAAAATGATGTAAATTTTTTTTTTGATTTTTTTCTTTATACCTAAGACTTTCTTTGCCTTCATTTGAGCCTTCCAATGTTTGTAGATATCGAAATACGTAGGTATTTTGGTTGATTTCTCTCTATTTTATTTGTTATTACAAAAATGAGTTGTCAGTGTTTTAAATTCGAGAAAGATCATGGGGGTAGGTTTATTTATAAAGTATATAATATTATAATGAATAATTATATAATTACTAGAATTATAAGCTCAATTTTAGATAAGACATTGAAAAATAATGTAGGAATTAGACAATAAAGGAAATAGGAACAATATAGAATACAATGATTAGTTTAATTAGTTTAAGAAATATTAAATGAATATTTGTGTGAGTACTTTTTGAATATTATTATTATGATATTTTCAATATGATTCTCGAATATAATAGTGAAATTTAGTATTTAAATTAAAGAATTTATATAAATGGATTCTATCATCGAAAGAGTATTAAAGATATAAAATTTATAATTAAAATTTATATGTAATAATAATAAAAGAAACCAAGTTGGATTCAATAATTGTTTTGTGGGTGCGTTCGAGAAGAACCTCTTCATTAAGACTAAAAAATACAACGTTTGTCAAGTAAAATGGAAATTTAGAAGCAGAAGCCTGTGAATCTAATATCTATGTAACAATAGTCTGAAGGGTGGTTGAATAAGACTACATCTTAAGAAGTTGATTACTCAGCAGATATAGAAAAAGATGTGGATTCAGATGAGGATCATTAAAAAGTTTATAATAGACAACTATCCTATTTGGAGTAAATTTCTCAGCTTCAAAAGACAAGTTTTTCTGATGTAAATATTATGGAATAAAATAGGAATTCAATTCAAATAATATTGAAATGAAATTATTACATAGGATAGGTGGCTTATTATCAAGATAAAGCAATCTGTAAATAGAGATGTAGTCATATATATGGATAATGAAAATATTCAAAGATGTGTAATTAATTGTTCAAGATAAGGAATTTGAATAAAGATTTAAATCTTAATTGATTAATTCTGCTATTGTTGATGTAATGAATTAGAGAATTAAATAAAATACTATTTTATTGGCACATGATCCAACAGGATCTATTTTACTTAAATTAGGAAGTAATAGTAGAAAGATCTAATACATATAATAAGATATGACTTTCTTAAATATTATAGATAGAGGAATTTGTAAATTGAAAGTGAAAGTGGATAAAGTTTTGAAAATGGATTTAGAATAAAAGTTAGATATTGTAGTAGTTAATCTATATTATGTTGATTGTAAAGATAATCTAAAGAACATTATATATGAATATCTGCAGTATGCTCATGACATTATTATTCTTTTACAACCAAACATAGAAAATTCCATAATATATGATTCTGCTGAGTAAGCTATTTCATTATCTGAACAAGCCAATTAAAGTTGCAGTGTTGAACTTTAATGTCTGACAGATAACAATAACAATATTATAGCTAAATTATTGTATTATGGAGATATCACAGAAGTTTATATATTAATGATTATTTTAGATTACTTTAAATGATGAATTAAACTTTGTTTATTCTTGTATTGATTCTTCAATAAAAAAACAATACAATTATAAACTTATGTTTAGAGATTTAAGAAATTAGTTGGGTATGAGCTAATTAATTAGAATATTAAACCAATTTCAAATAATTTCAGGAATTGGATCTTTTCATGAATTTGCTACTAGTATTAATGGTAGTAAGAATAAATATTAATTGATGAATATACAAACTAAAGATTTTGAAAATGAAAATCAAGATACAAATAATAAGTTAAGTGAATTGTAATCTTCCTCATCATCAACAGAATCAGAGCCAGAAGACAATTCAGATAAGATTGATTAAATAAGTGAGTCATATAATCAATCTTAAATATTGGAACCTCTTTAGTCCAAAAATGGTAATTTATAACACTTTAATAATTGATTCATTACATTGTTTATAATATTCTAAAATTAAAATGTCATATAATTCTGGATTTCAAAATAGATAATAATTTTAGCAATATGAACAATTGTTATAATTGCTTTTAGTTACCTTAAATAAGAGATTGATCAAATTTTACTAAAATGAAGAATGTGATGAATTAGCATTTCGTAATATTTTAAACAGAATCATATCTGGAATGAAATCCTTAGAAAAATAGTATAAACATTAATAACTTAAACAAATAGAAAATTTATGCCTCCTAGATTCAGTGAGACAGTTAGAAATTTATATGAGATTTTGAAATTAGAAGAACAACATGAAGTATCAAAACATCTATTTAGAGTGAAAAGCTATATATGAATCCATAATTTGATTTAATCTCGCGATAAGCCAATATTATTCTAATGAACTAAGATAAGAAGCCAACATAAAATCTATAATATTAATTATAAGAAGATAATTAAGAGATGCCACCTCATCCATTAATATCAATTGATCAAAGATAGGATTTAACTTAATTGGATATGGTTTTTGAGAAGGTGGATAAATAAGAGAAATTCGTTAAACTAGAATAAATAGATAAAAATAAGAAATAAGAAAATGGTATAATTGAAACAATAACTCCTAAAAGAATTAAAGAATCATTATAACAATAACAATTCTTTTAATAATAATAATATAATTTGATACCAAAAGAATTTATTAATTAAATAGAAGAATGTGTAACTAGAAATGTTTTAGATAAATTGAATGTACCAAAAAAATTAAAGAAAAAAAAATAATAAAGATCTTCATCAAATTCATTTTAATTTAGACAAGTTCTTTTAACAACTAATGATAAATAGAATTAATCTTTTTAATCAACAAAAAGAAAATTTAACAACCTAATATGAATTCAATATTTTATATTTTTTTTGTCTTCAATTATATGAATGATATAACTCATATTCAAATTGGTAATAACCAATAATACCATTCAGGTCCTAAGATTTCTTTCAAGTTGTCCCAAACATTTATATAAAATGGATTAGTCTTTTATTTCTTCTCATAAAATTCAATAGTCGTTTGATTATTGACAGCCAATCTAAGAATAATGATCAAAATCTACCTTACATGATGCAAGAAAAAGGGGAAAAATAATATGAACAGCATAAATATACCATGATAATATGTGAACTTTATTAATAATTGAAAATCACTCTCATCTATAGCTAATATATAGGTTTTGAAATATGTCATTAAAACCAATATTAGACATATATCTAAATGTATGATATGATTGTTACTTATATAGAATATCAATAGCATAAAGTATTTATAGTTCTACATACCTATACAAATGTTTAGCCACAAACAGTGATGATCCATTCTAAATACACATTATTTGCATTGGCTACAATGATGCGCTCTTAATGGTTTGTATGATTAGCAAGTCTTACATATTTTAATCCCCTTGCTCTCTAAAACTTTAATGTTCAACATATGTATTAACTATTCCTCATTTAATGGTTGAGTGCATTAATTCTAATCTAAAAATTCAAGCAATTTTTCTTCACTCATCATCAATAATTTGAGTTCTTCTTAAAGCTCATTAAATAACTAAGTTTCTAACTTTTCTTTTATGCTCTCTATTTCAATTAATACATACTTAATCAACATATCCAGGACCAAAACGAATTACTTAGATTGCACTCAATACAATAAAAAGGACAACACATCCAACTATAAACTATATGTACACTTCTTGCATTGACAAGAATGTCTATAAGATAATATACATACAATATAATAGAATGAGCACATCCCAACAAAAAATATTGAGAATAACACAGGTGGCAAATATTTTTTAAACATTAATTATTATATTTCTAGTAAATTTTAATTTAATATAATTCATTCTCCAACAATTGTTTATCCATCTTATTTAAACAAATACACATTTTTGGCAAAAAGTTATAATAAATTATGAAAAAACATTTTATTTGTTATAATCACATCAAAAGGCCATTTAAGTTAAATAAATTTTACTTATGCACTCCAACTGGAAATTCAAATTACCAAAACTTAAATACTATCATTTTATTTTATTGAGATTCCTTGTAATAATGGAATAAAATATAACATAAAGCAGTCTAAATAATATTATGTAATTAAACCTTCAAAATGATGTTAAAAACACAAAAAACTAGTGTCATTCTAACAATAGGATCACCTGCCTCTCCCCAAGTAGGTAAAGTTTTGTCAGTACCACTCCACCAATTCTAATATTAAATCAATCAATACTTTGTAAATGCTAATCCAAACAATATCATAAATAACACTTAAAATAGTTAAAGCACCTACAATTTTGATATATGTAGTCTCAAAACAGTCTCTACATACTATTATCAAATACAACATTGCTAAGATTATCTTATTATATTGATATTTCTTACATCTAAATAATCTGGACGAGCAAAACACTAAAATAAAGCCAAAAGTAACATTAGCATATATAAAATAAACCCATAATATAATTCATCTGATAATTCATCTTATACTTAATTAGGATCAGGTTGATGAATTTGAATATTTTATTAAATTTGAGGTTACATTTAAAATGGTTTCTATTATTACAATAAATTTGATTATTATTGATATTGAAATGCTTAATTTTATGGGGGTAAGGAATTGTTTTAAGGTTACTTTAATGATTGTTATAAATTATTTCTAAGGTTGTTCTCCAAATATGGCTATTGTATTGTTAATAAATCTCGTTGGTAATCATCTATATCAATTTAACTTTATTAAATAGTTTGTTCGTATTTAAGAATCATCTCTTAGTGATATTTTAACTAATCATATTTCAAAATAATCTAGATACTTTGTTATGAATCCATTATGATTCTATTTATAAATATGTTTGTAATTGTTGTTGTCTATCATTAACCAATTATAATTGTTAAGAATGAACTTATTGATCATGCATTTCACCCAAATCTAAATGACTTTAACCAATTAATATTCTTCTTTGGTTTCTATCCTATACAAATAATTTTATTAAAATCTCTTCAGAACCAGTTTAAATTTAACTTATTTATAAAATTAGATATACAAATTTAATTGTTAGTTTAAAGTAGGATTATATTTATCCCCTGAAAACATTTGTGTTTAGACTTCAGCTCCATCCAAAGCTACAATTACAAAACTATATTGATAATCAGAATATTGAATATTATGAGCCTGCTTTATCACTATTATTAATTAAGAGTCTCTATCTACTCCTTGTGGGTTAAGTTTTTAATTATCTTTTTATTAATATATCATACTTTATAATTCTTATGCCAATTGATGACATTCTTTCAATTCTTCTCTGTATTATTATATTTGCTGTTCAGTCTGATTTATTTTTTTCTTAAGCACTTTGTCTGCTTCTATAATAACTTATGCAAAATCTTCTAACTAGACTTAGCCTCTCTGATTTGGTTAGCATTGTTCAAATAATTATTAAGCAACGTCCCTATCATATAATGATCCAGTCTATACTATAAATCTTAAAACTTACAAGCTTGTCAAGTGCTGAAAATAATTATTCTTTTTAATAAGCTTATCCTTAAGTTAATCCTGTTCTTTAGAAGCCATTCAATATTGAATTAATTGTTGGGCTATATTGCAACGACATATTATATTTAAATTTTTATAAATATATAATTATATTTTATATTTTAGTATTTTTATTTAATTCATAACAAAACTTAGAATTTTCAATCCCAACACTTTTGGGACCTTTAATTAATCGGTAGCAATAATATCTAAATTCATTCACTAAGTATTTCTTCAACTAGATATATATTTATTATTATTACTTATGTGAAATGCTAAATATAAATATAGACTTATTAGAAATAATTATTGAATAGAAAAGTAAAGAAGTTAGATAAAATAATAAAAATCTAATACCCAGACTTTAATACTTATCATCTATATTTTAATATAATAATATATTTCAAATTAATGCTACAGCTCTATTTAATAACTGATCATTAACATCATGAACCACTTCATTAATTCGCAATATTGTGATCCTTTATCTATGTCCCTAAGATTTCTAATATCTCTTTCTTCTCTTTTTTTTATAAATCAGTTCTTTTTCACTTAATGTTTATTATTCTACTGTTGCTAAAACTTTCGCATTTTCTACAAATGGTCTACCCAAAACAGTATAATCTTTAGCTCCAACCATCAAAACTTAATCTAATTCAATTGTTGTGTTTATGTCCAATCCCTCTATGTATTCTGTGATGATCTAATCATCCTTTACAACTTTATATTAGCTACCTCCAATCTTGCAAACTGCAAATTTAAGAGATGTAGGTAATTCAATTCCTTTCAATTAATCATGCACAATGAATTTGCATTCCTAAGCCACCGGAAGTGTCTATAATTCAAATCAAAAATAGTTAAATACCCTTTGTTTTTCCAATTCTTAATGTCTAGCTCTACGTTTTGCTTTCTTTTCTAAATCATTTCTCCATTTTTAAGTGAACATGATATATCTCTTATCAGTGAATTTGTTATTGTAATATTCAAATATTTCAGCCTTGTCTCTCTCTTTAAAGTACTCGCTAAAAGAAAAGAGTCGAGGTTGAATAATTAAAGATCTTCTAAATAATTATTTGATCATTAATTAAATTATTTAAGCATGAGAGGAAAATAGAGGTTTTTGTTATATTTTATTTTAGCGTTAAAAATAACAAAAATTGAGAATGACAAATGAATTTTTCTAACTATATTAAATTAAAAGTTGCATAACCTTGATTTGATAATATGAATGGAAAATAATATTGCAAAAGATATAAATTAAAATCTTTTTTTTAATTAATTAATAATTGAGAAAGAATGTCTGGTATTTCATAAAAGTTTATAGGAAGAGGAATCACAATATTCTGAACATCCAGGAGGTTGGATTGAATGGTTTTGCGCTCACGAAGATCATTAATTTTTATGTGAAGTAGATGATGATTTTATTCGTGATCCTTTTAATTAAATTGGAATCAAGGGAAAGTTTACTTTCTATAAGTAACTATCATAAAGATATCTTAGTGAAGCCATTAATATGATTTTGCAATCCACTTCACCTGAAGATTAAGACTTAGAAGATGAAAGGTTTTCTTATTTTACATCACAAAAGATTTTTAGAGGTTTATTAAGAAGCATCTGACATTTATGGTCTGCTTCATGCAAGATTCATATTTACTTCGAAAGGATCTGCAATAATGCGTGAAAGATATTTGTAAGGCAAATTTGGTCATTGTCCTCGAATATATTGTGAGAAGCAGAATGTCATTCCTATTGGATTGTGTGAAGATTTAAAAACAGCAAGAGTTAAGGTTTAATATTAAATAAAACATAGGTATTTTGTCCTCGTTGTGAAGAAGTTTACATGCCAAAAAAAAAGTGCGCTGATATTGATGGTGCTTATTTTGGAAAATCATTCCCATAGTTTTTATTGATGGTTAATATATATATTCAAATCCTTAGACATATCCTGATTTACACCCAAAATACTAATTATTACCAGACACTTAAATTAAGGCTAATTTTGAACCTACATTATTTGGATTCAAGATTGCTGGTAAATAAGGCAGTAAAATCAAAAGATTTGAATAACAATTGTAATTCAATCAAATTATTACTCAACCTATCATTCAATCAACTGAACAAAATGTTCTTTTATAGGAACATAAATAAATTAGAATATAATAATCATCATAGTAATAATAATAATAACAATAATAATAATAATAGTAATAATAATAAGAATAATAATAGTAATAAGTATAAGAATAGAATTCAGAACTTAATCATAAAAAAAAAAATAAGAAAAAACATAAAAATTGACATTTAATATATTTGGTATTATATATATAAATGTTAATATATTTGTCTATGTATAAATATTATACAAAATGCTAATCAAACAATTTTACGCTGCACTCCAATAATCCGTTTTATATAAAAAACCTGCCAAATACTAACAAACACTATAATTAAAGTTTCAACTATAGTGTAAATGAAATACATCTTATTATTATCCCTTAAAAATTGATAACCTCCTTCTCTTTTTTATTATGAGAATTTAGTATCAAACATTAGATCATTAAGCCCAGTATATAAATTAGATAGCTTTTTCTAAATAGGATCTAAATCTGCTTCTTTTATATGCTCATAAGTTGCATTTCGAACATCAATTGCAAAAGTCACTATATGATTGCTTTTCCCCTCTGAATTAAATGAGTATTTACATTTGTATTGGTGAACACAAATTTATAGTTTCCAGGATTGGTGATATTTACAGAAAAAACGGCTTCTTTCTTCTAATTCTTATTGTCAATAATTTTTCCTCTTGGATCTTTGATCTAGTTGAGATTAATGGCTATCATACACTAAAATCAATTTTATCCTTGTTCATAATTGATAAAAAGAATGCTCCTCTGATATTAGTTGGATGTTTTATGTATTATTCTAAGATTTCCACTTCTCCCTTTTTTAATTCAAATGATAACATATCATCTGGAATGAAGTCAGCCATCTAGCCTTCCCAATCATCCAATAATTATTTCCTCTCCTCATGATCTGTATTATTGTTACTTGTCTCATTTGATGCTAGCTTACTGTATGCAGATATGATAAATATTAAGAATAATTTCATTTATTATAATAATTTATTTTTTAGTAATAATATTAAATTATTATGCAGATTAATAGGAATAGACCAAAAATAGGTGTTCCTAAGTCGACCAATCTAAATACTCCATTATCTACAAATCAATCATTATGTAATTCATTTATGAGATTCTATTATTCTAGCAAGTAATAAATTAATTGGTTAAAAAACAATACATGAACCTTTCTTAGATTAGAGCCAGAGTATAAATTTACATAAATAACAAAAAGAAATGAGGCAAACTTTTAAATTATCTCCTGTTTAATAATTGTTAAATTATATATTTTACGACTTTAGATCCCCTTTCAATTTGGATTCCCCTTTCCGATAAAAAACACGCATTTAAAAGACTGAAGGTAGTGCATCTGAACCATTACTAAAAATCAGTATGAAAAATCTTGAGATTCCTAAAGATAGACTTCTTTTTTCAACAGAAGCAAAACATATTTCTAAATCTCTAATCGACTTAGATGATGTACAATATTGTTTATATATTTTAGCAATATGATTACATAAAGACTTTTAGAACAATACCTATGTAAACTATAAAAGAAATCTATGATACTGATCGCAAAGAGATAGAAAGATTAAGTTCAGCAGGAAAGCATATTCCAATAGATTCAAGATTAGCTCCAATCAGACCATAGTTATAGTATCCAAATATCCCAGAATTTCGTAAATATTTTAAAGAAAATGAAAGATATTAAGAAATGCAGCAATTTTATTAAATTGATCCAAATATTTATTAAAAAATGACTGAAAAGGTATTCTATTATTCTAATTATTAGATTAAAAAAGAGAAATTAATGCCAAGAGAGATGAAACTCTTCACAAACAATAACAATGATAAATTGATAGCAAATAATTTATTAGGATCAGACATGTATGTAGATTTGTTTTCTGAAGGATTATCTTCATCTCATTTTAGCAATTTAAAATCACTTTAAATGAAAAACAATAAGTTAAATAATAATAGAATAACTATGATAGCAAAAAATCTACCCAGTAGCATTATTGATTTAGATTTCAGTAATAATGCTATTGGAAATGGGGGGATTGCTAGCATATGTGATTTCTTAAACTCTAAAAATTGTTATTTATAAATATTGAACTTAGAAGATAATAAATTAAGAGATGGACCTATAATGACCATTCTTAGAACTCTTTAATAGAGTAAAACAATTAAAGTCATTAAATTCTCAAAAAATTACATTACTGACATTAGTATGGATTAATTTGGAAATCTATTGAAAACAGTAACTAAATTTATAAAAATAGAGTAATTCAGTATAAGAAGTATACTTACATTATAATTAAATACGAAATCAAGGAGGAACTGTATTTTTTAGGGCTCTTCTAAAGAATTAATATATGAAAGTGCTTGATTTCTCTTTTAATAAGTTAGGATAGCAGAAAGAATGTGTTTAAATGATATCTGAGTAAATATTTTTATCCATAAAGGGTTTTAGGTAAACCACATTCCGAGTTATCTCATCTAGACTTATCATATAATAATTTTAATAATGAAGATTCCAAAATATTCCATCAAGCTATTATATTTAATTAAATAATATATGGATTTCATTTTGAGGGTAACGGAGATTATTGTACAAATGCAAGAGGGTTTTTAGTGAATCAAAAGGAATTAGATTACGAATATAATGTTTTAATTTCAAAATAATAAATAAGACTGTCTACACAATAATTTGTTGATTAAAGTTTAAATAGAATAGATTTAAAAAATAAAATGAATAAGTTGGATTAACATTTTCAATTAGCAGATCCATCATTATTTAAAAGAATCGAAAGTACAGATTGGACTAATAATAAATCTAAAGATAATTGCTGGTTATGTGAGGGTTGGACAGAAATTAGATTTTAATATATAGTTGGTAAATCTGGAAATATTAGCGATTATCCAATCTATTTACATTTAGATTTTGAAAATTACAGGCCAATAATTATGGAATAGGATTAATAAATCTTTTTTTTATTAAGAATGTGTCCACCTAATAGAAAAATTAGATATTTTTTTAGTAATCCCTTTTTGGATATTTAATTTACAGCTAAAGATTAACGCATAACAGCATTAGATGATTTTGAGCCAATAAAAGTTCAAGGGATTCCTATGATCTATGCTGATACTTCAGTTGTTTATAGTTAAAAAATTTCAATTGTAAATTATTTATCAGCTACAATCAATAAGAAAGTACTTGATTCATAAAAGCATTATATTCCAACAGTTATATCTAGACCGAGAGAACAAGAGAAAATAATTTATATTGATCCTAATAAAGCAAAAGAGAAAACATGGTCAATTGAAAATTCAATCTTTAGAGATTTCTAAGCAGATACAGAAGGACATCTTCTTGATTGTTTTGATTTTGATTTCGAATGTGGTAGACTATAAAAACATATTCCTGATCCTGAAGATTTGGAAGTATTAAAAACTAAGGTGAAAGAATTCTACAAAAATATTTTGGCTTGTTATAAGTATTATTGTGCTGAAACTCTAAATTATGAAACACCTTGTTTAAATCAATAAAGCTTTATTGATTTCATATCTTAAACAAACATACTATCAAAATCAATATTAAACAATATAGATTTATAATTAACTTATTTATCAAGTTATGTTGTACAGAAATCAGCAGAATTTATTCATGTTTTAGATAAATGTTTAGTTAGATATCAATTTCTTGAAATTATTATTCGTTTGGCTAAGGAACAATATTTGAGAACAAATTAATGTAGCAATATAACTGATGCTTTGGATATGTTGTTTTAATAAGACAAAGTACTAGATCTAATACAGGAATTTGGAGTTCCATAGGATTGGAGAGATACTAGATATTGGACTTAATTGATGGATTGCACTATAAAAATGAAGATTCAATTTTTATAGTTAATGTATGATTATGTTTCAAAGATAACATTCAAACATAATAAATATGTTACTTTGATAGATTTCAAACTTTTTATTGAATAATTAGATTTAGGAAGGTTTGTATCTGAAAAAGAACTCTACTTAATATATCTCCAAAGTATGTAAACATAAAGAGATGAATTAAGAGAATCTAATCATATTTAAATGCAATTTTTAGAATTTGTTGAGGCTATAGCAAGATTAGCAGAGAAAATATCTCCAATTTCACCTATGTATGCTGTTCGTAATCCAACAGTTAATAAAATAACTAGAAAATCATTACCCTTATTTGTTAAATTTGAAGGACTTCTCTATATTATATTTTAAAAAATAAAACATGGAATTACTACAAAAACAAATGAATAATAAATCTAAGATCTTGAAAAAAATGTTATATCAAAAACTATATTAAAGACTGTTTAAGCTAAAAAATTAGGAGTGTTTGGTATGTATAAATAATCTATTATATTTTAGAGGAGGATAGAAGTTCAGATGAGGAAAGAGAGAAAGAGTCAAGAAATGTGCCATTATTACCAGATGAGTAAAATTAAAGAGAAGTAAAAGAGAAAAAGGTAGCTGGAAGTGGATGGAGCAAATTAAGGAATTAGGCACATAAAAAGAATTTGTAAAAGTAGGGAAATCCAGAATAAATAAATATGTTAAAATAATTATAAACATATTAAGATGAAGAAGAAAGATATGTTTAAGTAGAATATGAACAAGCATCTATTTATGAGAAAATGGAAATAAAACAAAGATAAAAAATGAAGCAAGAGTTTCAAAGAACTAAATTAAATAAAGAACCTACATTCAAATTTGAAGAGGATGATGAAATTAAAAGATTCTGATTTACAGAAACAAACAAAAACTTATATTTATTGTTATAACAATCATTCCCATCCATTAATAAATGACAAATCAGATGATTAATGTTCATCTAATATTATTTACAATTATTCATTAGTGTTTCGATTTTACTTTTTTATTAAATTAGATCTTGTTTTAGTATGAAATGAGATTCTACTTGCAATTCTAATATCATCTTATTATATTTGTTAACGATTTTATAATTATTATAATTAATATTTGATAAGTCTATTTTTTTTGTTTAAGAATGGAATTTTCAATGTATCAGGTATTTAAACGCGATACAGTAATCTTGATTCCCTTTTAGTTTCCTTCATATATTAACTTGATAGATTCCTATTATTTTCAATAGGGTAAACAATGTATGATGTGTTCACTCTCCTTCTGATATAATCTTTTTTTGTTTACTAATGCTTTTGTTCTTTGTAGCTTTCAAGATTCAATAAGCCATTTCTAATAATTTACTAAGTTTAGTTTCCGAAAACCAAGTTAGGATTAGAATATAATTAATTTTCATTTTTTTCAGGTATCTTGAATTAAAATGAATTCAAAGTCTGATTCAATTTTTGATCATTATAAAAAGTCTTGCAATTATTGGAATTATCAGTTTTGTTATGTAAAGATTTCTTTTGAGTATTAATTTTCATTTTCAGAAATATTATTAATCAAATGCATAACAATAATCTAAGAAACTCCTCTCATATATAATTAAAGACTCTTTAAAACTAAGTTTAGTCTACTCCTGTTTTAAAATCTATAGAATAACTGAAAACAGAAGGAATTTAATATTATTATCATTAAGGAAATGAAAGAAAGGCTTTACATAAAATTTTTACTCTTAATACAAAAAAAAGACATATCTAAAGATATATCAATCAATAGGTATATAATGCAGACTTAAATGGAATTTCTCTTAAAACAAGTTAAATTGATAGATTTAATTTGTATTAAAAAGGCTTAACGGAGTACTTTATAATTAATGATTTAGTGAATTACAAGCAAATTCTAAAAATTATAGCAATTTATCTCACTTGAAAAAAGCAGACTTCTAGGCTTCTTCTACTTAATAAATCTATGGATTCAAAAATTCACATCATAGAGATATACGCATTATATCTGGTCAGAGAATCTAATCCATCTAATAAGAGAATAACTAAATCAATTAGAATAGAATATAGATTTAAAAGCACTAGGTTAGACCAAAAAGAGAAGAATAATTAATTCAATCTAAAAGAAAAGATAATTTATTTACAATTGTTTATAAATCCAACATTTTTTCTAATTGAAATTATTTACTAATTAATTATTTATGAATTTTAAGTTCAAAACCATCCGACGTATTAGAAATGCTTTAAATGCTTAATAAATCTATTGGGAAATAATTAAATTAAAGAAATATTTCAGAACGAAAACTATCTTTGGAGAGGAGAAAAAAGCTAAAATAATTATTCATAGAATGCAATTGCCAAATAAATATCGAACTCATGATATGAGCATATTTATTGAACAGCATCAAGAAACATAATATATGTTCTATTAAATTGCAATAGGATTATTTAGTTTTTCTATAATGCATTTTTATGCAAAGATCTTAAATGATGATGATACTAGATATTGGGTAAGCATTCGATTTCCAAATCATATGAAATAATTTGATATTTTTAATACTCAAATATAGTATCAATATGATATTGTTTTTGAGAAAGTAAAAAATAAGAATAAAAAATTTAGTTGCAATTAAGGAATAAAGACTTGAGTGGGGCTGTTGGTTATCATAATTTGAAATAAGGAATAAAAGATCTATTCAAAAGGGAGAGATAGATCATTGATTTTGAAACTACAGACAAATCTGTAGAAGGATTAGATAATTTTTTATAATAATAAGATAAAAAAGTACTTAAATCAATTAAATGAATTTTATATTTGATCAACTTAATCATTAAATCGATGATATCATAAATCATTACAATCTTTCGAGAATGCCAGCTTTATAACTCATTTCTGTTATCATTAATTATTTGGTTGGTGATACTAGACAAAGTTGCAGCATTGATAAAAAGGAAGACATTTATAAAACTATTTTAATTATCAAAAATCACCTAAAAAATGATCCAACTTTGAAAATGAATTTATATAACGGTGAACATATAGTTAAGAATAATGATTTAACATTGAAAGATATAGATATACATCATAAATGCAAATTTGAATTGAATGAAATTAAAGAAAAAATCAAGAATAGAGATTAAAAATTAACAGATACAACTTGTTCTTATCTAAGAGATTTGTAAGGATTAAGAGAGTAATTGTATAGACAAGCTAATAATCAAAATCACGATTTTTCAGATTAAAGACATTTTGATTCTTTTGAAATAACTGATCCAAAGTATAGAGAATTGTTGAATAGTAAAGTTAGCAATATTAAAGCTGATTATGAATAAAAAATTAAATATCTTACATAAATTGTAGAATCTTAGAAAAAAGAAATAGGAACATTAAAAACCTAAATATAGGATTATTAATTTAGAGCAGAACACTATGAAAATCCTGAATTTTTAATAAGAAAATTATTTCATATAGAAAGGGACCCTTATGAATTGTGGAGACTTATCTAAGATAATTAAGGAAATCCTTTTTTTTTTTAAGTTTTTTCTAATTAGAAAAAAGGTTATGGACTTGATTATATAGAAATAGATTAATTATTGATGGCTGTCAAGGTTCAGGATAGAATATTTGAAAGATAGAAATAAGCATTAGATTAATAACTTGCTTAATTTATGGAAAGAATTTTGGAGGATATTTATGATTTAAGATAGAAAGTGTTAGATAAGGAATCTGAATTAGATACTTTGTAAAAGAAATATATTAGAAATTTTACTATGTTGAACAAAATTATTCTAAATGCTTTAAATAAAAGTAACTTATTACTTAATATTAAGTTATAAGTTCATATAATTCGTTGTTGATGAAGACATCGTTTAAATTATGGAAGGACAAAGAAGTTAAATTGGCTACCCTCCTAAAAGATTTATCTCAATTTTAAATTAAAAATCTTGAGCATGATTTGTTTGATTTTTTTATTTAATAAATACATGAAATGTAAGATAAAGTAACATTTTTAGAATTGAAATTTAATGGTTAGAAATTTGTAAATAAAACCTTAGAATCTAAAAATTCAATTATTTAAAATACTTTTACAATATTAAAATGTCATTTCAATATCAAAAATTATGATTTGGATTTAGAGTAGAAATTATTGAAATTAGATAATTTTTAAATTAGATTCTGTAAAGAATTATTTGATTAATTAATGCATTAGAAAATGACTTATTAAAAGTATTTATAATCAATTCAAAAACAGGATAAATATGTACAAACAGATTGTAAAGAAATTATTGACTAATCACTTTAAACTAAAGAAATAATGGTTGATAATGTATGTTTGATAACTTATATCAAAGAAAAGTATTAGGAAAAAAAGGACAGATTATTATTCTAAAGTGGAATTCATAATTCAAATAGATCAAATTCTATTTAAGAAAATCATAAAATAAATTTTGATTAATTGCCTTCATTAAAATAAAATAATAGAAGAATGATATAATTAGATTCTAATACATTGAATTAATCAAATTAACTCTAAATCAGTGAATTATAAGAAGAATAATCAAATAAAATTACGAGAAAAACTTCATTAAAAGAATCAGAGAACATGGACAAAAGATCTACTAAACATAAAACCGATTTATTGAGTCATTCACCTAAAAATAATTAGACACATAGATTTAATCCAAGTAGTCTATCAATTGAAAATGAAGCCATATAAATGAAACCATTAATTTACAATTAAGATGATGTGTAATTAGATCAATTTGATAGTAATCTATTATTTCCTCATTAAAGAAATTTACTTCCTTAATTACAGGTTCAAAAAGAAATTAAATAGAATATCATTAAATAGATTAAATAAATTTAAAACAGTTCTTATATTTAATGTGAGAGTGAACCAGAAAAGTAAAAGAAATGTAAAGAAGGGAAGAATAAATCAAAAAATCTGAAGCATAAAAATAACATCATTATATAATATGAAGACTATCCTAAACATGAATAATAAGAACAATTATATCTATTTTTAAATCAATCAAATTGTCCATCAAAAAAGAATAAAACAAAATTAACATAATTTATCTATAAAGTGTGAAGAATGTTTAATGATTTTTTAAATTTCTTATAATATTTTAAATTTTAATATTCTATGATTCATGTTTTATTTCATATAAAATGTAATATAATTTAACTAGTGATTCATTTCATATATTATCATAAAAATAAGAAAATGGAACTAAATTTAGATTTATAAAAAAAGAGTGAATTTATAATAATTTAAAGATACTTGAGAATATTTTCCTTTATATTGAATAAAACTTACAACCTTAAATACAATATCTATTTATAATAGGAGAACTTAACAGTTTAAATGATTTTAAACTATATAGTTTAAAAAGTTATTAATGTTTTTAAACCTAATAATTTATTTAATAAAATAAAGTGTTGTATAATTAAATATTTTTATTATATATCACAATATGTAGTTTATCAAATATGTGTATAAATTTAATGATTGAGGAATGTTACATATATAATATAATGAATACAAAATTGATCAAAAACTAATTTATATATTAAAATTTGTTTGGTTTAAACAAATGACTATTATCAAAAGATCTTACAAGGACAACATTCATCAAGTTCTTATTGAGGTTCCTTGATATAGTATTTAATTTCTTTTAAAGATTATCCCGGAATTTGATCTCTAAATGTTACTTTATGTTATTTTTTTTCCTTTTAACTTTCAATTTAGGAAATTTCTCTTCGATAATCTGTATCCTTCATAATTCTTTCAGTTTCTGGGTTGATATCGATGCAATCACCTTCAGCTTTAATTAAATTTTCTAAGTTGGGTTGAAAAGGTGACACTAAAATGTTTATTTTAGGCATCGTAATTTCATGCAAACCAGATTTTTATGATAAAGATTGATTTCCACTTCGGTCAGTGTATTCTGAGTTCCTATTCCTAAAACTGTATACATCGATCATTATTCTTATTTTAATTTTTAGCAAGAAAAAATATCAATTTTTCCACCAACTAAATACCTAATATTAATAATGTAAATTATGGAAAAGGTTAGAAATATAAATAAAAAATAGATGTGTGTCAAAAAAATCTTATTTTTCGGTTTTAATAAATATGAAGAAAATATGACTAATAATTATTTTTTACAAAAAACTTAAAAATCAGAATAGGAATTATTCTAATAATTGTAATAATTTCAACTATCTGATCTACATTTTATTCATATTCAATAACCTTAAATAAATATAGATTTTTTATTATCTATATGGATTTTAAATAGCTGAATTACAAAATCTAAATGTACTTTTGTTTATTATGTTATTCTGTTGGTGCATTCCTTATTTGATCAAGTTGAATTTGGATAATTTAATATAATATAGGTAATACGTGACATCTAACTAATAATGATTCAATTTTGATAGATAAATTTAATTAGATTATATCCTTAATTTATAGAAAATAACATTGCTTATTCTTATATTCAATCATTGCCATTAATATATGATTGCATAAACCAAAATAATTTACAGTTCTGAATTACTTAGATATCGGTTATAATAATAATTTTATTAGCTTAGACTATTAGAATCTCATTTTATAGTCATTGAAAATATTGATCTACATCTTAAAATTCTATAGAGATTTAAGACCTTAAGATATTATTGAATATTTTTAAGCAAATTTTCAACATACTTAGTAGCCTTTTATTTTATTTTATTTTGAAATCAATATCCAATCTATTTTTTTGATATCAATTTTAGCAACCTAACTTAAATTTTATGCAATAAAAGGATATTCTAATTCAATTAAAGTATTTAAGTTTTTTATTAGTAATACTTTCAATTATAGATTTAATTTATTTCTTTTAAATTGATTTGTTAAATGAAGTCATTATTTTTTTATTTCATAGATTCTAAGTATTTTTTAAGTAGATTCTAAAATTAATATGATTGGCAGATATCTAAAATAGATCATCATGGACTGATTTTATTAATTAAACATATTCTTTTAACTCATTTTAATAATTTAGATTCAGCTCTTTATTAGATTATATTAGTGTTCATGAATACAATTTTTACAAATCTATATATTTTCAATACTACTCAGATGCATAGGTATTATTTTTAAATCAATGACTTTCATATTTGAATGAATTTAATAATTATTGATATTTATTAATATATATATCACAAATCTGATTTTTAGGTAGTTAATTTAGGTAAACTTGAGAATGACTAACCAGATTCTGTTTTTTTTATAACTCCTCTAACAAATTCATTTAAATTATCAACTGTCAATTATTTTTTAAATCTAAAGTACTTCTTTGTATTAAGATCAACTGCAACAACCTAAGGATATCTATAAAATTGATATCGCAAAAATTAGATACTCTTCTCCAATAACACTTAACTCTGCCTCAAAATCATCAAATTATTCTCCAATAAACCAACCTAAATTAGCTCTACCTTTTAATGATAATTATGTCTATAGAATATTTAGAAAGAAAATTACTTTCGTGAAAATCTAAATTGCATCTTCTTATTCTTTCTTTTCATTTGGTAAGAATCCCAAAACACATAGAGCTAAAAATAAGTCTATAAATCTTACTGGTGCAAATCTAATTTAAATAACGTCTGTAACAATTGATTAATCATCAACAGGTTTCTATTCTTTTATATATTTAAAAAATGCTTCTAAGTTTCTTTCTCTCTCATATTTCTTATGAGTGTCTTTCTTGTTTGGAAGAAGTAAATAGTTGGATATGACTCAACATTGAACCTTTTAGCTAATGAAGTTTGAGCTATAGCATCAACTTTTGCTATTGGAATATCAACTGAATGAGATAATTTATTCCAATCTGGTTAAAGTTACTTACCAAGGACATAGAATTCAACAAACCAAGCTTCTTAACTATTGATAACTTGTTCATTAAAATTAGTATCAGTAAGAACAACAACTTTTGAATCATCATTTGCTGGTTATGGTTTGATTTCAACTCCTAATCTATTAAGTGCAATTTCTCTAGCTCTATCTAAAAGATAATCTATTATTGCATTCTTTTTCCTTTCTCCTTCATATGCTATTGGATCTGCTTTATTTACACCAAAGAATGTTATAGTAGGATAACTATTAACTCCATAAGGCTATCCAGCTTCTCCATCAATAGTCATATCTAATGCACCTATTTTTATAATTCCATCTAAAGCTTTAGCAGCTTTATTATATTCTGGGACTAAAGCTTTACAATGACCACACCAAGGAGCAAAGAACTCAACTAACCAAGGTTCTCCTGAATCAAGGACCAATTATTTGAAATTATCTTTAGCAAGTTTGATGACTTTTTGAGTCGTCATCATATAAAGCAAAGGATAATGTAATCATCATAGACAAAAGAAGTAAAGAGCTATAACTTTTCATTCAGATATTATTTTTAATATTGTGTAGTCTTAGAAATATTCTAGAATTTATAAATCTACATGTTAAATTTATACTATTTAATTGTTTCCATAATTTTTTACTATTATTCATTAGATTTTAATACTTATTTATTTTTACATAGTACAAAAATAAATTAAGATAGAAAATATAAGTAAAATGTGTAAAATCTATTTATTTTATTATTTAATATACTAATATATCTCATGCACCAATTGCTAATTTGGATTTAGCTGCTTACTTTCTGGATTAACGAGCAACAACTTTATTATTGGCTTCCTTTTTAACATTCTCATCTCTTTCAGCTGCCCAGATTTCAATATGTGCATTTGATGATAGGAATGCTAATTTAATTATAAGTA
>JPFL01000017.1:138966-276061 GCA_000733385.1 Paramecium biaurelia | reverse complement strand
ATATATTGATATTTAGATGCAGCCAATTTCAATTATTTACTATAGCATATCTGACTCTATATCCACCTCCAAACTATTCAATATTTCCACTATTAAATAACTCTTTAGGTTGACTTTTGAATAAGAATCCTAAATTTCTTTTCTATTATGGTATCACATACTCATTTGATGTGTAAAAGTTCTTATCTTAAATTTATTTTATTTTAAATAATACCTGTTAAAATTGCATAACTATTATTTGAGGCAGAGAACTTAAGTATCTTTTCATCCTTAGGTAAATCAATGGGTCTTGGAACATAACTTTCATCATAACCTGATAAATAGATTCTATTTTAGTCTGTCAAAAACAAGGAAAGATTATATCCAAGATCAAAATCAATTACTTTTTCATTTGGTTAGAAATATTTCAAATTAACTGGAGTTGGTGTATAATTTTCCTATAGAATATTTAGAAAATATTACTAAATCTGTCACAACATATTCTTATTGTCTAACTCCTAATGAACCATAATAACTTCTTCCCCATCCAACAACTACTCCTTCATCTGAAAATATAATATTATAGATTATACTTAATAATGCTAATGTTCCAGCAAAACAAGATTTGATCTTTTAGATTGTGTAACCAGATTTACTTAATTATTCAAATATAGGATTAAGTTCTGGATATTTAAAATTAAGACTGCATCCATTACCTAATTCTCCTCTCTATCCTGCACCCCATACATAAACTTAATTGTTTTCATTTACAACAATTGAGTAATTAATACCAGCACTAACAAATTTATTTTTTGGAGTGCCAACTAATTTTTAAACTGCTTAAGGTGTTAAAACATTATTCTAATAGTTATCTCCTAATCCACTAGCTTTACCTTATAATTAATCAAAAAATGAGTTGTTTGCATTTCCCCAAGTATAAACATTTCCATCAGCTTAAATATTAAAAATTATTCATATTACAAGTCAAAGCAATTGCATGATTTGATCCTAATGCTACATCAGTAACTTTTAAACCTTAATCTCTAAAGAATTTAACCAATTGAGGTGTTTGATATTCCTCTGTATTACCTAAACCTAATTGTCCATATTTATTGTGTCCAAATGTATATAAATCACCATTATCTAGTAATTTAATATCAAATGAATACCTGTAATGACTGCGGTAAAGTATTCACTTGGATATACTTTTGACACATTACCATTAAAAGCATCTATTCTTCTTGGTCTCAATTAATCTCTTTATGAATCCTAATTGATTCCACAACCTAAACTATGAACTCCCCAAGTGTATAAATTGCCTGCTCTATAAATTGGACGAGTCCATAATGACTTGAAAAGACCACTATGTGTTAAGCAATTCATAATATATTTATTTCAAGATCTAATTAATTATTTGTATACAAAGATTCAAAACTCTCTAATATATTTTTATCCATATCACTTATTATATTTTACTCTTAAGCAACTGTATCAAATAAATGATAACACTTATTTAGAATTTATTTATGTTTCTTATTTTAAATTGTAAGAATCATATAATAGTATAAACAATAATATTCAAGATTCATTTTATTAATGTTTTAATAATTAAATTTACATGAGTGATTTAATCTCTAAAGGTATATAAGACAAAATAACTCAATATAACATACCTATGATAAATTCAAATCTTCTCGAATCAAGAGAACTAAACAAAAGAGTTTTAGTAAATAGAACAATCAAATCTAAATCGTAAAATAACAGATAATAAATAATTGCAACATCATCAAATTAATCTCTTCCATATACAGGAACTTCTATATAGTATTCTTTTGGATAGGATAATCAATCAAAAGATAATTTATCAATTTAACGGTCTAGTTTAATGAATAAAATCATTGATCAAAAAGAATTTTAGAGTGATATGATAAACATTAATTAGTTTATTCATTAAAAAAAGAAAGAAATGATAGTTGAAAATTAATATTATCTTGGAGAAATTAGTAGAATTAGATGTAATTAACTTTTATTCTTAATTTTAGAACATTTTGAAATGAAGACTAAAATTAGAAATAAAATTCAAAATGACAGAAAATCTACTACTTCATCATAAGATAGATATGAAAAATGTTGGGATGAAACTTTAAAAGAAATGAATTAAGGTTCTAAAGATTATGATTTATTGTTTGATTCATTAAGTAGAAACAATGAAAAGTAATTTAAAAGAATTAAAAGACCAAAAAATATAAGGAGTCAAGTAAATATATCTTTTACTGTTTAGATATTTTCTAAAATTAGAGAATAAGAGAATCAATATTTCAAAGAGCGTTCTAAATCTATTATTAAATTAATGAAATAAAAATCAGTATAAGTAGTTGATGAAGTAACCTCTTAAATAGAATAAGAATAATTAATAAAAAAAGAATAATAAAATTAAAGATCAAAAGAAAGAGAAGAAGCAAAATAAGAAATTATTAAATCTTTGAGATTCAAAGAATAAGAAATATTACTTAAATTACTCTAAATTAAATAATCAAATCTTAATTTTTAACATTCTAAATAAATAAATGAAAAATCTGATAGTGATGTTAATTCATTTTCAAATATTAATAAAAGAAGATCTAAAAGTTTTAATTCTGCTCTTTCAATTATAGATTTGTAATAAGATAAAGGATCAATGTAAACTAAAATTTAGATATAAAATTAAAACATTCATAAACTTACTGGGAGATCCAAGTTTAAAAGGTTAACTCTAATTGAAAATTAGGAGTTGTCAAAGTTACTTTGATATATTCATAATATCTTATTTTTCTCATAATATTAATATTTTATTTCAATTAAAGAATAAATATGAGTTAATGCAACAAATTATTTATTTCTCCTCTAAATAGTTAGTTACCATTTTTTCCTACTATCTCATTTAAAACTTCAGAATCTCCTTCAAAAGTTGTGACTCCTCTTACTAATTATATGTTATTTGAATAATAGCAGAATTAAATAAATGTTAATGGGATAAAAAGTGTTAAATAATTAAAATTTGAAAGATCAGAACCTATCTATTAATATCTTCATATATAAGCACGTTAAAAGAAAGATTATAACCAAGAAAAATCTAAAATATCAGCCACAACTTTTCTAACTGATTTTAAGGATACAACTACAAATTCTAAAGATTATCCCTCAACTTTATAATAATTAAAGAAAATTCAAGAGAAACGAATCAAATAAAGTATTTTTTAGTTTTCATTTATATTATTATTAGAATTTTCAGGGATTAGTAAATCATATATCGATTTTCCTTCTTAAAATTTAAGTAATTAGATACAAAACTAATGCATTGTAGAGTTAGACTAAGAATAAGATGATCATGAACAAAATTTAACTAATATAAGTTAGAATTTAATAAATAAATCACCAAATTTATACAATAATTAAATAGGTAATAAAAATTGCAAGTTACTTAATTAATCAAAAGTATATAATTAATATAAATTAGGTCATTTTGGACTTTAATTAATAAAATAAAGAATATAAAAATAAATCATGTTAACTTATTCATTTAATTAGAAATGCTTAGTAAAATCTTTTAAAAGAAAAAGATAATGATAGAGAATAATAAGAAAAAGAATACAAAAAAAAAAAAAATTTAAGGTAAAAGGAAAGGAAAGAAGGATTGTACAATGCATAGTTAGGCTTAAAAAATCGACAATTAAAGTCTCTGTTGAATGCCCTAAAAGGACCAAATGACAAAAAAATTTAAGATAATGTAGTCTTAAATATTGGAACAAAACATAATATACAACGAAGCCAATCAACAATTATAAGTAGAAAGAGTTCTCTCTAATTATCTAATTTTAATTATCTTCCTGATGAATAATTTGATGAGAAGTTGATCAGAAAGTTTTCTTAAATTTCTGATGTTTGTAGTTCTGAAAACTCATAGGATTCAAACTTTTAGTTATGTAATTATTTTTTATCTTATTTTTAGAATTTCCTATTAGACTATAAAAGCTATCTGATAATTGAATATTAATCTCTATAGTTTATATCTAATTCCTTTATATAATAAATTTTTAGAATAATTGTAAAAAATAATATAAAAAAATGTCTGGAGAGTTACCTAAAATTGCTTCTAAGAGTTTATTTTCTACATATGTTGAAAAGAAGAATGCAGAAGAAGAAGCTATAAAAATAAGGAATAGAATTGATTAGATAAGGCAAGAAAGAGAAAAAATATTAAAGAAAATTTAGGCTGAAGACTTAAAGGCAGAACAAATTTACAAACATAGATTGGAATTACAATTAAAAGTAAATTCTATATTAAAATAATAGAAAGAAGAAAAAATTAGACAGAAGGTAGAAGTCCCTCCTCCATTCTCTTTAAGTGTTTCAAGAGCTTAAAAAGTAACATTAAAGAAAATAAAGGAAGAAATGTTATATAGAAAGAAAACAGAAGTAAAGGAATTTAGAAGTTGGCATCGATAAGATCTGCAAGAAACAAAAACACAGAGAAGTTTAGATCATGAAACTTATCGTTCTAAAGTTCTTTAAGAAAAGGAAGAAGAGCGATAGGCTAATTTAAATACATTGGCTAAGTTGAAAGAAAGAAGAGATAGGATCAGATATGAAGTAGAAATTGAAAAAGATCGAGTTCTAAGAGAGAAGAATGAATATGATTAGAAGATCTAAGAATTAGAATAATAAGAATAATTAGAATTATCTAATTTATAGAATACTTTATAAAGATAAAGTTAAGCAAAGGAAAAAGTTAATTTGGCTTAAAGTCTCTCACCTAAAGAATTTGAAAAAAAATTTGGTTATAATTCAACAAGAAGCAATTATAATTCAACAAGTTCATGAAATATTTATAAAATATAAAATATCCATTCATATGTTGAATGTACTTTCAATTATCATAATATATTTTTACTTATATATCTAATAACTAATTATAATAAATAGGATTTATAAAAATTTAATTATTTTCAGAATCGGAAGTAGTATTTTATTTGTTATTTACATTTATTTAATTCTTAAATACTAGAATGTTATAAAAATATATCAAAAATCCTTTAATTATAAAAACTATTATTATATAAATCAATCAACTAATATATAAGTATTTACACCTTAACCTGATTAGATATTTCCATTATCTAATAATTATCTAATTGATTATCTTTGAAATAGAGAATTAAATACTTAATGTCTTATAAATTATTGGCAGATGCAAATTCATTAATAATACTTTATTAAGTTATACTAACAGATCCTAATTAATGTGTTTGTGCTTTGATAAAGTTTAAGATCTAAATTAATTTAATAATTACTTTGGTTGACAAATTTAATTAGGATGGTTTCTAATATTCTTCTTCATCAATTTATGTGTTTATTTATACAAAATTAGGATTTTTTATTTGATTAGTTTTAATAGTCTATTAAATAATATTTAACATATGTGAGATGTAATAACCAAGTTGACTTAGTTTTTTAATATTCATAATATCAAAGAAAATTGTATCTTTGGTGATTCTTGCTCTAAGCAAAAATTAATAATAAGTTGTTTTTGCTTCATCTTCATTAACAATCTGAAATAATTCTCTGATATATACACCTTCAGAAAATAAAAGACTAAGTTTTTGACATCCACTATCATCATTAATCACTATAAACCCTTTTCCATCGGCTTCAGATGTTTATTCTCTTCGAGCTACTAATTGAATTAATGTTATAGGTTTATCATAGTAAAGTATTTCATTTTTATCAATAGATAATTTAAGTAACTTCATCATTTTAATTGTCATATTTGTAACTTGTTCATTATAATTAACCCCTTACTTGAATCCTGATTGGTTTTTTTAATCACTAAACTAGGATTATTAAAACATAATTAAATTAATAATAAGCGCCATTTACAAATATTTAATGACTTTTATATAATTATCTTATAACAGATATGTGATCAAAAAAAATTACATTTATCATCATATATTATCAAATTTATTAATTTATATATCATTATATTATTTACCAAATTTAGATGACTCCTCCTTTTACAAAACTTTTTATCTATTATATTCAATATGTTATGATTTTGATAATCCATATATTTTTAAATCTTATCTCTCTTCTCTTGAATCATGAGAAAATTAGTTAATCTATTCACCATTACTTTCTGATTCTACTTTTAAAAATCTGAAATCATATTCTTATTATGGTAAAAAAGTCTCATTTTATCTTTAAGTTTACGTTTATCTATTCTATTAAACACTACATAATTCACTTTAATATGTTTTTGTCTTTTCATCTAATTAATTTTTTTCAATTGTATCATTATACATATATTAAAGCTATTATTGGATTCTTTACTATTCAATTTAAGAAGGTATTTCACAATACACCTATATTTTCTATATAAAAATACATGAGATGTAAATGATAAAAATTAAGATCGAAATGGTTTTAATAATTTTTACCAAACACTTTAATACAATCTAGTCAATTTTCTCTATAATAAAATGCCTTATCCTTAATAAAATAATAATTTGTGATAATTAATGACAAATCTATTTATTGTCAAATATTCATATGTAGTTTTGTTAACAAAAATTAAATATGTATGCAAAATCAATAAATAAATTGAAAACAAAAGAAATCCAATAGTTTTTATAGCATAAATTATTAATTCTATTATGAAGTAATCATTCATATGAATAATATATTAGATTTGTACATTAAAAAATAATGTAAGCATAATAGTTAAGCACAATATAAAGTAATAAAAGTATCGATAATTTCTTTATCCTATACATTACCCTAACCATACACAATGATGATCAAATCCCTAAACACAATTATCACATCTTCTACAATGTGCAGTTTAACTGGTTTTATAAATTTTACATGTATCACAAAACTTGAATTCACTTACTTTTGCTTAATTCACTAATATTAATTCAGCTGTAGATTATTTTTTCATTGGAATAAGATAACATTCAGTATACCTTAATCATTTAATATATTACTTTTTAAAATTTAGAATTGAGTTTAGGTATTATACCTGGATCCCTAAATACAGTTAAAAGCATGAAAATATCTGTCAGAACAATTAATATTATTTCTGCAAAAAATATTTCCCATTATGAATTTATTCTGAATAGTTGCATTATAGAAAGAACATTCAAATATATAAAAGATAAAGTAAACCTTATTCTGGAATAGCCCATTACTAACCTTCCTTTTAAACAATGCTTTGACTTTCCAGAATAAACTTGATAATAAGGAACTGTATAATCCGAATTGTGTATTCTCATTTTGTTAATTAAATATAAATGTATTTATTATTCGATTGTCTTTTTAATTTAGATACAATATTAATAAGTTTTAAGTATGAATATTTATTATTTACAAATTCTAAAAGGAGCATCTTAAATTTTATATTTTAAGGTAAATGATTAGATAATTCATTAAATACTAATACTTAAAATACTATATAATAATTGTTAAATTTTATAGGTTATAAAAAATAGTTAGAATTTTTAGACTTTCTTAATCATTTCTAATTTTATCAGCAAACTATTCTATTATAATAGATTTATCAAGCATTTTTAGAATATCATAAACTCAATTTAAAGTTATACTTTAAGATGCTAAAATAATTTGAAAACTTTAGTTATAGAGACTATGAATTTAAGAATTTTTTAATGGACAAAATATTCTAAATTATATTTGTATCACTTTATCTAATCATAACATTTTGATTTGTATTAATATTCAATAATTTAGGAATATAAGCTTACTTGATTTTACTTTTAGATATTGTAATATAACATGTTAATAATTATATGGTAGATGAACTTAAAATATTATGTAATATTTTGTAGAACATAACAAGAAATGCAATTTTAGAATGATTAAGATGTATTTTGTGCAAATAATAAAGAAGTAAATGATTTCGAGTATCATAGATAGATACTACGAATAATTATGATGAAATAATTTAATTGTGATTTATTTTAGAATTTGGATATGGTAATCTAAATTTTATTCAAAATTTAATAAAGATTATAAGTCAACTATCAATTATTTCATTCTCAAATATAAGTTGGGTATTACATTATTTTCTATACGGAAGATGTCTAGTAAACTTAGGTTAATTTAATATATTTTTATAAATTGAATAATATTATTATTCAGACTAATTCTTAGACGCATTCGCATTCAGGATGTCTATCAAAGAAACCAAAAGCACATTAGAAGCTGGATAGTGAATTTGAATCAACACACTCTTCTTTTAAGATGGCAGCACAAGTAGCAACATCACATTCAGTTGAGAATTTGAATGATGGGTAACAATTAGCTTGACCACATTTACTCCTAAAGATGTATAAAGTATAAATACAATGCAATAAGTAATTTATTTCCTGATTTGTTAGCACATTCTACTAAACAATCATAATCAGCAGCACATTTATTTGAGCAATTTGTTGCAGCAATAGCACAAAATGCATTCTTTTCACATGCAGCTACTTCATCTGGACATTTTTCTCTGACACATAATTCGACTGGATCATCTTAAGCAATAGCAAATGCTAAAAGAACAATTAATAAGAGTGTTTTCATTAAATTTAATAATACATCATAAAAATAAGATTGGTTTTATAATATCCTGATGACGTTATGAAATAAAATTTGAGAAAAAATTTATATGTTTTTTATTACAAATTAATAGATATATGCATAATAATCATATTATATGCTTTATATCTTTTACATTTCCATTCTCTCAGAACTCAGTTACACATGAACATTCTGGATGTCTCACAAAGAATGTTGAAGCACATTAGAATTATTTTAATCCTAAATTTTATGTGCATTCATTCTTGAAAGAAGCTACACAAACTTCAACATCACAAAATGATACAGCAACATCTTTGCAATTTTCATGTCCACATTGAGCCCTTAAATTAATTTATAATTTTACAATGCTATTAATTTAGCATTCTTTGAAGCTAAAGCACAGTTCAACATGCATTCAGCATCGTCACCTCCACATTGATTTTTACATTTCATTGCTGCAGATGCACATCCAAATACTTCCTTTTAACAGGCGGCATATTCATTTGGACATCTCTCTTTCAAACATTATTCTGGATCAGCAGCATAAGTGACAGCTAAAAGAACTATAATTAGAATTGCTTTCATTTGTTTATTTTATTAATGATATTAAACAATTATTATTTCTATCCTTATATAATCATTTTAATGACGTAGATATAATAAATTTGTTAATTAATTTATATTAGTTTATAACACTAATGAATTGTATTTAATAAGGTAAACTAAAAAATCAGTTGGCTAATTCTAAATCAAATATTTCAAAAACCTAAAAAAGAAGATACTCTAGAGTTAATTCGATTGATTAATTAATTTCTTATTAAAATAAACAAACTTATTTAGAAGAAAATTAATAGTAGATTGAAAAATCTCTATTTAAAAAGTATTTCACCTTATTTTAATAGAATCACCTAGGACTAATCTACTTAAATTGAATAACCTGAATAAAAAGTGAGATCTCATTCTCTTAATCATGTTCAATTATAATCCTAAATTAATTCTCATAGACTTATAAATTAATAAAAAATTGTAAAAACAACCAATAACATAGAAATCAATTATTCTTAATAAGGAATGAAACTTTTATAAATTCATCAAAAAAGATAAAATTTGAATGAAGCTTTACATTCTATACTTCAATAAAAAATTAACACTCGTAAGATTGTATCTAATGTAAACTTACCTTAATTGAATTTTTAATAAGGGAAACTATTTGAATAATCCAAAATATATTAATAAAGCAAATTAAAGTAATATGATTTTGAATCTCAAATTCCAGAAGGACCTTAACTAAGTTTTAGATAATTTGCTAAAATGTAAGGGTTAAAGTTACCCTAATTTTTAGAATGATAATAACCCTCTTATAAGTTATTGATTTGTTATAAAATTAAAAAGCTTAATATATACCTAAAAAAATATGAAATTTATAAATATATAGTAATCAATAATCCAGTAAACAAAGATTCCAATTCTAAAATTCTAATTAAGTTACTATCTTAGCCAATTTAATATAGATGCTATTTATTCTAATTTAAATAAGAATAAATACATATTTTATAATAAAATAATAAAATCATATGTCAGTAAACTAGTTAGGATGAGGATTGACCAGATGTACTTTTTTATTAAAACTACTAAATTTTTGCTATAAATTTTATGAGAAGTCAACTAATTATATGAATTTCTACGAATATAATATAATAACTAATACTTTAATTATAGATTGTTAAAGATACTGAATCTCTACTTTCATTTAAAATAGATTATCTGATATTATATTAAGATTCAAGAGTAGATTTTTGTAGTATTGCTTTGTAAGTTTTTATTTTTTGTAAACTGACTGCTAGGAAGAGTTTTCATTAAATATTTTCATGAATCAAGGGGTTGCAAAGAACTTAAAATTATATTCAATTATTTCTCAAGAAAAGATTGATTTATAAATTGAAATGTAATACCTAATTGTTAAACATATTTTTAAATCTAAACAGGAAATAATTGTAATAGGAGATCTAAACTATGGTTAAGGCAATAAGTTTCAAAAATGAATAATTTTAAAATGAAGATAAATACTTTGTGAGAAATTTTTATAATATTTTGTGTATTATTTAAATTTTATGTAAACATTAAGATTAAAAGAGGAGAGCTATCTCAGCAAATATGTGAAGAGATATAAAGTAATGATCAAATGTATTTAAATAATAAATTCTTAACTCTTAAATACAAAATTTTATAAATTTTAAAAATAAAGTTGACAGTATAAACTAAAAATGAATATCACCATTTACATATAATTAGAATAGTCAAATAATAATTGTTTTTATTATTTTTATTCCAGAGTTTAACTATATTTGGATAGAATAAATAAAAAAAGGGTAGATTAAGAAGAATCTAAAATTTATAATAAAATAAGTCAAGTACATTTAAATATGTATTTTCGAAAAGTTTACAAAGAAATAAAATTTTGGCCCTTTTAGGAATCTTTAAGATTCTTGACATAATTGCTTATAGATCAATTTAGAGTAACATTATATTTTTATGTTTAACACACCTTTTTTGATTTTCTTTATTTTAAAATTTTTTAACATTAGATACGTAGGTTTATGGATTTAAATATATAAGAGTGCTAAGTGAATTATTCAATTTATCAAATTAGGGTGTGAAGAAAATAATTTACATTAGTATTATTTATGTTTATTGTAGATTGACTTTGATTTTACTTTCTTAAATTAAAATTCATTCTTAAATTTATACATTAGTGTCATCTTGGTTTTGTTTTTATCATCAGTATGGACAACATCTTTATAATTTATACTTTCTTGGTTATTTCCTCAATCAGATGATAACTATTCATGAATTCATTTAAGCTATCATGAATTCGAATCATTTAATTCAGATCTATTCTAATACATAAAATATAAATATATATAGAAATTTAATTATTATTTGGAAATAATCTTGTATCGACTGTTATTATTCTATTATCCTTTTTAATATTTATCCATGAAAAACTTAAAGAATAATTTGTTTTTATATATAACTATATTTATAAATCTAAGTAATAAATTAATCATTCAAATTAGATGTCTTTCCAATCAGATAATAGAGCTTTAAACATCAAATATACAATTTTTGAACACTTTATATTTCCATTCAAACTGAATCCTTAGATTTTAAATTAGGTTAATAGCCCAAACATATCCTTTGAATAATTCAGAGATATTGCTTAAAAATATTAAGTTTCAAGTATAGAGGCGGATATTATTTTTACTTTCTTCTAGTTGGCTTTAGACAATTAGCCAGGAGTAGAACGTAAAATGATAGATGTTAGATAATTATGTTTATTCTTGTCTTTACAAAATTTTAATCATGCGGGAAGACATTCAATTTTTGAAAACATCAACATAAATGATGTAAAATATTAAGAAAGGTAAAGATAACCAATGAATTCTTATTCTCCATTAAATTCACCTAGAGCAAAAACAATGAGAGTACAAACTCAATAAAATGAAATGCAATAAGTAATATAATTTGTAAAATCAAATGTAAAGGATTGGATGAATCTATTAACAAATAGTTTAGATTAAATAACAAATTAAGAATACAATTTATTCTCCTTGATTTTATTTAATGAATAGAAATCTATAAGTTAATTAATATTTGATAAAACAAATAAATTAAACAAGGATATTGTATCAGAATGGACAATTAAAAATATATAATGTTAAGAATATAGTATATATATAAATTTAATATAAATAGCATCAACTATCTCTGGATTTACAAAGTCAGTGACAATTAAAAATAATGTGGGAGAAGATTTAAAAATTACTCAATGTGATGATTCTATGATATACATTGATTGTTGTGTAAATACATTATCAATATCATAATGCACTAATTGTTAAATCTTTATTGGATCTGTTAGAATGATTACTAGTATAACTTCATGTGAAAAGATTACTGTTTGTGTAGCATCGAATTATATTAAAATAAGTAATTCAATAGATTCAACAATCCATTACTATGGTTCATATTCACCTATTCTCTATGGTGATTGTAGATCCATTATACTTGCTCCTAATAATTCAAATACAGAGAAAACACTTTAAAGATTAAAAGAAGCATCAATACCCATTAATAAATTATGTAGAGATAAATATTAGAAACCTTTAATTATAGGATAGAGTAAGATTGATTGGTCACTTTTACCTATTGATGAGTTTAGTAAATTTATATTACCAGAATCACATTTTGGATGCATTGATTCACCTTTGATTATAGAGTGTAATTTCGATATTGACAGAATGAATAAAGAAATTACAGAAAAGAAAATATTAACTTAATAGATGAATTATGAAAAGTAAGAAATACTATTTTAAATAAGAGAATCGTTCTTCCACTATTGGCTCCCCCTGAATACATTAAGGCTGTTTATGATAGATACTAACTATTCGCTGGTATTTAAGCTTAAATCAAGCAATCAAATCTAAGAGAAGAGAATTAGAAATTACTTTAGAATGCCATTTAAGGAAACTTTAGAGAATGGTTAGTATCAACAGGTACTATTAAAGGAATTAGTGATCTAGTTAAATTAATTGATTAAGAATAATGAAATATATAAAAATATTATTTATTAAATGGGTGGTATTTATAGAAGAAAAGGAAATTGTGCAAAGAATAAGTTAAATCATCGTATTTTGAAAACTAAATCCTATAAAAGAGCTAATGATTAAATTCATGATGATATTAAACCTGAAAATATATAAAAATGGTAAAATCAACCAATCGATGAAACTTTACCTGGATTAGGTTAATATTATTGTGTCTCTTGTGCAAGGTACTTTGTTAATGAAGAATCTATTAAGAAACATTAAATTAGTAAATAAGTAAGGTTATTTATAAGTATTTTAGCATAAAAAATAAGAAAAAAGAGCCAAAGAAAAACCATACACTCATATGGAAGCAGAATTAGCTGGAAAATGATTATAAATTAATATCATATTTCATTTTGATTAGCCTTACTTTAAAATAGTAATTTTGTATTTGTTTTTCTGGGATTGAGTACCGAATTATTTAGACTTTGGCATAAATCCTATTATATTTTTGATCCTAATAAATATAGTTTTCTCTTTTCTGTTGTTGATCTAGTCTAACTTTGACTGTAAATACTCTTACGCAAACCACTTTGAGAAGATGTTTTAATACGAATTGATTTTCTATCATCTAATACAAATTATGGCTTTAATTTTTTAATAGGAGAATCAAAAATATTACTTGTTTCATTCTCATTTCTCATTTAATAAACTAAATCATTGAGTATTTCTTTGCATTATTCTTGAGAATAAGTTTATCCATTATATTACACTTCTTCTTAGTTTTATTGAATAATAAGAATTTGACATTATAATAACCTTTATATACTTTATTATTATTATTGTTATACTTCGTTTAATTCATTAGTTAAAAGTGGTATATTATTAAACTAATTTATTAATTCAGTCATTTATTATGTAATTTAATTTACAGATTCATAATTTTGAATCTTTATTAATTCAAAAGATTTTATCATCTAATCATGTAAAACATTAAATTGCTTATCTAGATACTCTGCTGTATTTTATAAAAAACTTACATCTTTTTCTAGTGCCAATTTAAATTCATTGAATTTATTCTATAGATAAAATTCCATTTAATTTTTATCTATTTTTAAATTTACACCATCCTTTACTCCAACTCTTTCACTACTATCATCAGATTTAGGTGTTACTGGAATTTCAGAAATCTTTGAAGATGTTTCTTCTTAAATTGGTGTATTAACTTAATTAGTACTAACTTATTTTTCTCTAAAAAAGGACATATTTTTTTTTAGTTATTTTTCAATAAAAGAAGTATATTCATTGATTTTTCTATCTAAATTTGGAATTCCATCATCATTTACAATAACTCTATGTAATTCTGTAAACTTAATTTCTTCATATTGTGCTAATTTAAATCGATCATTTTCTTAAAGGCAATTGTGAAGTGTATCAGAAAGAGTTCCTTATAAGAAAAGTGGAAAATATTTTTCTATGTAATTTTCAAAGTATTATAATTTATTATTCATCAAACCTAATTCATTCTTGACTGATCGATCATAAGATAATAGTTCATCTAATTTTGGAAACCTTTTATTTAATAAATCTAAACTTTGTTGATTTTATTAACTTTATGCTATTTGTAATAAAAGTTTATCTTAATATGATTACAATATATTGTAATTATTATCAATTTTAACTTTAAGATCCTTTTATACACAATCTTATTTGTCTAAATAGATATTCATGGATTATAATTTATCATAAACAGTAACAATTGCAATTTAATTATCTTTTTTAACTTATTCTAAATTATCTAGTAAAACTTATTTGAAATCTTAATTTTATTATCTATATTTTTCAATCTATTCTGTCCATTACATTTAATTATTTTCTATCATTTTTAATTGATGATATTGTTAATCTCTTAAAAATTAGATCTAATCTAACTTTCTGTTATTTTCATTAATTGTAAAAAGAGATGTTTATTATATATTTTCAAACTTCTCTTATAATTCTAACATTTATTATCTCAATTATTAAATGATTGGAGTTCCTTTTCCATTTTAAAAATAAAGAGCTTTGAATTCCTCATAATTTTATATGTATTTGTCAAGTTTCAGAGTTATACTTGATTGCAATAATAAATTAAAAATACGTTTAATAATCTGATCTCTATTCTACATATTCTTTTAAATGTGGTTCCAGTAATTCATGAACCAAAATTCTTATTTTATTATCTAATTCAAACCACTAAAATTCATGAAGTGGTTAGTTATTGATTGTCAATGAATGATTTTACTAAATTAATTTTAAATTAATACCTGATCAATAGATTTAAGCAATTCTTAAACCAAAGACTTTCTTTCTTATTGTGATTACATGAAATTTTAATAATTATATATGTAAAAATAGCAACCATAATAAGAAACCTAGAATTTTAAACCTCAAATTAAGAAAGCCAATAGTTTTGATGAGGATGATAAACTAGAAGTACATAAGACTCTAAAATTAGATAATAAAATAGGGATATGGAATAAATGAAGCCTTAAAACTAGATATCTTGGAATACTATAAATCAAGTAAACAATAATAAGAATTTAAAAATCCTGCTGATTTCATTAAGCATAGACTAGATAGTAAATATGGACCTTATTGGTTTGTATTTATGTGGAATCTCAAAGATGAATTAAATGCTTAATTCAGTTATTATAATAATGATGACAAAGTTTTTGAATTTGAAGTATAAATCTATTGTTATTTCTTTAAGCTTTATGGATGGCACAATTTAATTTATTCATTCAATCAAGGACCTTAACATGTAAAATACTAACCTTAATCAAATGGTTAAACATTGCCTTAATATAATTTGTATTTAAAGTCTTAAATTTAGGTAATAAAATATGTAATCTTTTGATTATAATTATCTCCAATAAGATTAACAATTTAATGGACCATCAAAATTGTAATACTGAATATCTATAATATATAAACAATAATATGTTTTAATAGCTAAAATGACGTACAACTATAGTTTAAATGAAAAATATAAAATAAAAGGGGTGTAAAATAATAAAATGAGAAAACCTCCTTTCGAACATTGTTTTGATTGTCCACTCATTATTAAATTGATGGATGCATGTCCACTTTCACCTTTCTGGCAAATAGTCTAAGAAGAAGGATTAAGTGGGTTGGCAGATACATCTCTTCTTTATGAATTATTTATGGTCATTATTTCATTAGTACCTTGGATTAGTGGATTGATATTGGGAATATTATTATTGAAGAGAAGAGACATGAGATCACTAATTCGTGCTGGTACTCATTTGTGTGCTCATATGTAAAATAGCAATATTAAATAAATCATAGAACTTGTGATGTTGTCAAAGTTGTGTATTTCAAAGAGGATAGACCAGATGGTTCATGCTCTTTAAAGTATGGATTACCATCTTGTCATTCTATATTTGCAGGATTATACACAAGTTGGGTTTTGATTGAAATATTGATTATTGGAATGAAATTGAAGACAAGACATATAATTGCTGTGATTTCAATGCTCATAGTACCATATTCAAGAATATATTTAATATATCATACACTAAAATAATGTATTTATGGTTGGACCATCGGATTAGTATTTGCTGTTATGGGTTTGACATTGCATCATTAATTCAAGAAAAGTAGAAAGAATAAATAAGTAAAAGTCAAATAATGATTGTGTATTTTGTCATAAATTCCATTTCTTCAATTGTTTAATTATTGAAATCTTGTAGATAAGAAAGTTAAATCTAATTTATCATCATATTGTATTCATATTATGTTTAAACTTTCTATGTCCATTTAGATATCTATATAGTTTTTTACAATATGAACTCTTTTGTTTCAAATGTTTATGATTTCTAATAAATTATTCTAAGATAAATATAAATAATAAACTTAATTAATTATATAAATAATATGGTAATCATTTTATAATTCCAATATTGAGTTTAAGAAATGTATTAAAATTATTTGCAAACAAAATTATTCGTACTTTAAAAAAAGAATAATATAAAATGGAGCAAACTTATAAATGTTCATTTTGTTTAAGCAATGTCTAAATAAGTCAATAATCATTTCATAAATATTTATGCTTAGATCATTAAATTACTCATTTCGTTTCTAAGATTATAAGATTGGAGAAACACCATAAATTATCTTAAGATAAATGGGAATTTATTAATAAGTACATAGAATTACTTTATAATCATTATAAAGAAGAAGTAATTGAAAAAAGTGTTTTTATTTCAGAGATATAAAAAGAAGAATGAATTATTAAATTAATTATGTTATCATATTATAGTACAGGACAGTTTCCTAAATCTTTAGATCCACCATCTCGTTTCAAGTAAAGATAAGCAAGCAAAGTATTTGAACTATCATTTAATCAAGGGAGATGGAGAATCTATGTATAAACGAAACTTTGAAGATCCTTAGAGACATGATTTCAAACAAAGTGCTCATGCTTTGAATCAAGAGTTCCATCATAAACAATACCATAAAATTAATGCTGATTATAAGTATTTTAGTAAATCTAAATAAAATAGGGATCGTTTCTTTGATACTATGCACAACACTACAAAGCCATAATAATAGGAAGATAAGTTATTTTATCAAAGTGCAGCAAGACAATAGAATCTAGAATAACCTAATCATTTACACAATTGGAAAATTGTAAAAGAGAGACAGTATGCAGAGTATGTAACTGCAAATATTTAATAGACGAGTGCAATAATAATCAAAATGTGAATAAGGCAAACTTGTAAACAAGAATGAATATTAAGTTACTTAATCATCTAATAATGATTCCAAAGCTAATACTATTGCAAGATCAAATATGTTTGAAATATCAAAACCTTTATTAAGAATTAATAATGATCTAAAAAGCTAATAATTGATAAAAAATGTGTAAATTGTATCCGATGATATTCCTGATTGGTGTTCTTCTACAAATAAATATTATACTCCTGAACATATTGAATAAATTAAAAAGTAAAGACAATAACAATTAGCTAAAGCTGATATTTTGGGTAATTTTATTAAGGAACCAAAGAAAGATCCTGATAATAAAGTTTATTAAGATAATCCATTTGTTGGTTAAAGATATGTAATTCATTTACTTAATTTGAGGAACCAAAACGAATGTGTTTATTTTATGAAAAACCAGATCATGTTAGAGGATAATAAAGTGCTACTTAAGATTTAAGTAAATCTAAAGTGAATTTAACATGGAAAGAGAATGTTTAATCATAAAGATTTGAACCAAAATTACAAGAACCTATTGGAAGATCAGATTAACCTGTAATTAAATCACTTAATTAAAAACGAGATCCTAATTTTCCAAAAGTAGAAAAAATTGGTTAATCAGATGTGTATATATATTAATTTTTATATAGTTATAAAAAAATAGAAAAGGATAAACCAATTTAATTAAAAATTGGCCATGGGTCTCCTTCTACGTTGAATCCAGTCAAATATTGACATATTTGTTACATAATTTAATTGTTTTAAATATAGTAATACTATTATATGAAAAAAATAAAGATTTTGTTATATATAATATTTTTTAATCAACAAAATTGCAATAATACAATTAGATTAGTTGTTTCTTAAGCCACTTTATCATTTTCATGCATACTAAGGTTATTTAATTAATCATATAATTAATTTGGAATCAATTTAAGAACTTCAGTTTAATAATGCATATCTTCTATCTGTAATACATTTGATAGGGCCTCTATGAAATATAATATTTATTCCACCTTAATATTAACTTAATCCAAAGCTTGTTCAATAACTCCAAAGAATTTCTAATAAATATCAAATATTATAATTACTATATAAGGTTCTGGATTAAACTATTATTAATCTTGGAGTCTAAATTGAATATGTTTTTAACAATTTATAAGTTTATCTAATACTTTTATTTTATAAAGATATGTAAAATTGGATTAAGCATAGAAATCTACAAATTTATCATGATATTCCATTAAACATTTTTAAACATATTTATTAAGAACTTAATCTTCGATGACACAATGTAAATTTGTATAAGTTTTATAATAACAAGATATTAATTTTAATAAGTCTTTTCCTGCTTATTTTTCTAATTTATAGGCTAAATTATACAGAATTTCCATTAAGTTATTCTTTCCAATTAAAGGAAATAATAATTCAGACATTTTCTTAATACAAATCCTAAGTGTCTTTTTAATATATTAGACTTATTTACCTTAAAAATGACAATATACTCAAAATGTGAAAGGTCTTACTCTAGATAATCAACGATAATGTCAGATATAGCATATATTTACTAAAAAAATGTAAATTCTTATTCACTTAAACAATTAGCTAATAAGACTGAACCATAAATAATTTATAGATCTTTAGTTTAAATTGCTCTATTTAGTATATCTAAAGTAATATTATATTAATCTTAAATTTTTAATTCTCTTTTTGCCTACAAATATAAAGATAAAAATTCAGTAAGTGCCATTAAGTAGTCATCTGTAGCCAAATCAAATGCTTAATAAACAATTTATTCTAATAATAATTTTTCTTATTATATTATATCTAATAATTAACTCTCTTGTTCTATTAATAAATTTAGAGTATTTAAAGCATCAACATGTAATGATTTCCATTCTGCAGATTATAAAATTTTCATCAATTAATATAATAGTGCAAGATCGATTTTATCTTTTTCATCTGATAGGATTATTTTAACAATTTTTGGATTGACTATAATGCAATTTTTCAAAAGTTATAACATCTTATTGAAATGTGATTGATGATTCAATGGTTATATGAGATAATATTTAATATCAATAATGAATGAAGAGACTTCATAGTATGCTTCAAATAAATCTTTTGAATCAATTAGATTACAAAATTGATTCAAAGTTTCAATAGTATCAGATTTTAAAAATTCTTATAAACAATCAAGGATATTTTAATTTGAAGGGAGTTTAGAATCACCTAATTTATGAATTCCTCTATTTTATCTAAAGAGACTTTCTAACTTATTTTTTCTAATGGCCATTCGGAATTTCTCTCTTTTCATTTGATTTATGCTCACACAATCATTATCTATGATATTAATCTGAGGAGTGTCGGACATAAAAATATAATTTAAAAATATTGCGGCAAATATATTTAAATTTCATAATGAAAATAATTTCTTCACTCTTTCAAATGTTTTTAAAACAATTGATTCCCCATATACCAAAGTATTGATTTCTTCAAATAAATTTTCACAAACTAATGCATATGTAATATTTTCATTAACAACATTATTCTATTTCAATAAATATAGAACATATCTTATAGCTCTATCAATCAATTTATTATTAGTTGGTCGAACATATATCATGATATTACTTTAATATCTTCCTATTCTACCCATCAATAAAGTTGAATGAATATTAATAAGACATTTGAGAACAATATTCTATCCTAAAACATCATTAATAGCTTTGATCTTTTCAAAATGTACTCTCTCTTAATTTGGAGTCAAAAATTCCCATGACATTTCTAAATTCTCTTGATCATACCCAATTCTAAATTAATAATGATTCCCTCCAGCATATTTGATTCTTCTCTCTATTTAATTTTAACTTATATCATGAGATAACACTTTAAAATATCATTATCAAAAATTACATTTCTCTAATCCAACCTTATGTTAATATTTATGCCAATAATTTGATGACAAAGCTCTTGGTTATCTACCATAAAGCAATGATTCCCAAGCATGAAGTGAGTCATTGTACTTCTCTTCTTTATCATCCATCACAAAATATGACCAGCTTGGATTAATTGGATTATCTAATATACTTTCAAAAGGATGTAGACTAAATGTTGGACATCTTCGATTTATAAGTTAAAGATATACCTTTCAGTTGTATCAGTTAAAATATTAATAGCAATGTTGGATTTGGATCTATAGAATACATACTCTTTTCTCAAATAGCAATCTGCTTCTAATTCAATGAATTTTGCAATAAATTGATAGGCATCAATAGATTCATAATATTGTCTAACATTTTTGATTGAATTTGTAGCATAATCAATAAAGTTTTCTTTGCATAAAATGGCTAATCCTATGGCATAAGTTAAAACAGTGGAACATTACATTCTAGTACTTCCAGTGATAGCTTAGTGACCCACAGAAAGATTTATTTTATTAATGTTTGGATTATTAAATACATCTTGACTTCTTTAGACTGTCAATACTTCATCTGGGTTACAATATAAATAAAATGGTTTGCCAATTTTACTTGCTTCCTAAACTGCACCAATTACCCAAGGAGTTTCTCCTCCTTCAGTAGAAGATATTAATAAATCTCCCTCTTTAAAACCTAATTCATTTAATTGCTAAGCTCCAAATTCAGGATGATCTTCAAAATCTTCTACTGATGCTATAATAGCTACATCTCCTCCAGCCATAAAAGATATTACATTAGTTTATTTTGTTATTTATCTATATAGAGTTTCCAAAGTTAATGCTAATCTTCCAGTAGATCCACATCCACAAATGAATACTCTATTACCTTTAGACCAAGTATCTAAGACCATCTTATTCATATGATCCAATTAATCCAATTTATTCATCAAAACATCAAAAACATTCATATCTAAATCTTTCATTCTTTAGATTCCAGTTTTTAAATCATTTTTTGCAAATTCTGATAAACCTACCGTATGTGGATGAGCTTACTCAGTTATTAAACCTCCCAAACTGAATTATGCACTAATTTCTAAGAAATCTTTATAATTCATAATTATTATTAATATAAAATCACAATGAATATTTTTTGAAATTATCATAACTAACTCCTTTTGGATCACCTTAAGACATTCTAGTATATATAGCTAACATGTCTGCTTCAGTTAAATGACTATCTTTATAATTCTTCATTAAAAATATAAATTCTAGTATATACTTTATAAATAAGATTACCTTCTTAATTTAAAAAGCCATCTTTGTCAGAATCATGTCTTTTAAATATCTTTTGTAGAAATCTATCTGTAGTTTCTTCATTTATATATTTTTCAACAGAATTCATAGCATTACAAAAGGATTCCTCATTTATCTCATCTTTATAACAATGACTTTTAAATGATTAAGTTATCAAATTTTTAAAATTCTGTTTAGCTTCCCCATTTTAATCATTTGGATAAAATAAAGAACTCACCATTTCTGCAATTAAATCAATTTTAATTCCAAGTGAATCCTATTGTTGGAATTCAAATGCTAAAATTCTATATATTTCCTTATTTGACATAGTCTTTGTTTTATGAGGTTTCTATTTATTTTACTTACTATCCATAATATTATATTTAATATATTATAAACAGTTATAATTATTAATATATAAATATATTGTTTTAACACTTCATTCAAATTAATGTCTTATAGAATCAAAATATTGGTGCTTTAAAGCATCCTTAGGAGTTATTCTTTTTTTCTAATGTAAATTTAAATTAATTATTACAGCATCATACTACATCATTTTCTATAATAGATCCAATGCATCAGATTAACAATACTATGAATTGTCAGCATTAACAAATTTATTTAGATTGACAGGTTCATAGATTGGAAAATCACTAAAATCAAAATTTACATTGATCTTTTAAGCTATTTCCTTTAGACCTTCTGTACCAAACACTTTTGCTATACGATGCATATATTAAACTTTGTCTTTCCCCAATTTTTTAGTTCCTTAAAATGGATTGTTCTCTTTAAATATCTTTAAATATTCATTAGAAATTATTATACCATCTGAGCAAACATGAATCCTACTGCATATATATCTATTTAATAATCATAATATTGGTATCTCAATAATATTTCTGGAGATTGATAAGATCTGTATCATTAATAATTATACTTAGTCCCAACTGAAGGATTCTTTGGTCTACCTGGTACATAATACATACTCAATCCCCAATCTATCAATTTGAATAGTTTTGTTTTAGGATTTGCTATAATGTTGGCTGGTTTAATATCTGCATGAATTACACCTTTGGAATGAACATAATCTAATGCCTGAATTAGAATAATCAATATACTTTTAGGGTTTGATAAAGGAATAACTTATTACCATTATCAGTCATTGTCTTTATCAATTAAGATGTTGGAAAGACTATATATCTATTATATACTAATGATACAGAATTATTGTTTCTTATAACATCTACTAATGGTGAGATTAAGTCATGTCCTTAAACTGTTTGCATAAACACAATTTCTCTTTTAATACTGTTCCATTTTAGACTCTTGAAAGTCTTAATCACAACTTTATTCTTAGTTGATTTTTATAATCCTAAATAAGCATGACCTGATGCCCCTTTCCCTATATATGTCTAGAATTCATAATCACTATAATTTCCAAAATTTATCCTCAACTATTTATAATCAAGATCTTTTTCTGATTTTCCTTGATTTGCAGTAGCGTAATATTTAGGTAAGATATGTATTACACTAGCCTCAGTTTCACTTATGTTAACAAGATTACTGTCATGCTTATTTGTATTAAGAACAGAAACATATGAAAAAGCAATTATCACTAATCCATAAATCTGAATATACTATTCAAATTTTTTCATTTTAATAAAAAATACTTTATTATTACAATAAAATATAAGTTTTTGATATGCTCATACTCCATCTTTATAAATTTATTTGCAACCAATATTATGATCAAACCTTCTCTCAATTTATAAAATATTATCAAAGATTATGTTTTCTTCATTTGATTGTGTGATATCTTTTATTATTAGATTGAAATTATATAACTCTATTAAACAAAATTGTTATCCAACAATGGGACTATAATAAATCATTAATAAAATATATCCTATTTTAATAGAAAACTTAAATAAGAATCCTTATTAATATCTATTTGATACTAATTTACATAATATTTCATTATTAATCTTTGTCGAAATTGTGAACATAAAATTAATAGATTAATTCATACATAATTCAAAGTTAAAGGGTATCTTAAATTGTTCTTTCACAATTAAAATCATATAGATGAGTTAGTTCTGAATTAATAAGATAATGAATTATATTAAGTTATAGTAAGTTAAGATTAATGATATATAATTAAATTAAATTATGTAACAGGAAAGCATATACAACTTAATTCCAAAAGAGTATGTTCCTCCACCAAAGGAGCCAATGTATAGATCTGCATATCCTTCAAATCTTGTTCCTACTGGCAGCACTTTTAATAATCACACAACAAGCAGACCAAAAGTACTTTTGTCGGTTATCTTTTAAGATTAACAATATCAATGGAGAATTTGAATTAGTAAAAGGTCCTCACTCTCACAAAGGACATTCAAATTCCTTAGGTAGACCAAAAGGTAAATTGAATTTGATGATGAGATAGGTTCTTATAAGCCAGATACTACAATGTTTAGATTAAAGAACACTGGAACAATGGGATCAAATTAATTACCAGAAAGTATCAAAGAATTATTAAAATTTAGTTCAATCTTATAAATATCCACCTTCTATTAGGCCACAAGTTCCAAAAAAGGATGAGAAACCAATACATGGTTTGAAATCTAATAAAAACTATATAATAACAAATGCTGTTGAAAATATCTTATCAGCACCAAAATAAATTGTTGAAGATGTTGCTTGGACATAAAAAAAAGATTATGGAAAAGTTCCAGATTATTTAACTAAAATTAAATCAAGCATTTCAAGTGAATATGAGATCATTAGAAATATGCATATAAGTGAAGCAGAAGAAATGGATAAATAAAAATATCTTATGTCTTAGGAAGAAGTATAATAATTAAAAGAAGGACTCAAAAAGAAATGGGAATCAGTCAATAAAGAGTATTAATCAATTACTCATATCAGAATGATTGACACTGTTGGATTGAAAAGAAAGTAAATCTAATTATGACTATTACAAGGAAAGAGTAATGTGAAAAAGAATTAGCCTTATTAGAAAAAGATATTGAAAAATTAAACAAGAACTATGTATTTGTTGATACATAAAAGTGATTCCATTTTATAATATCAATAACAATTTTAGTATATTTTACAATTTAATATTTCCTCTTACCAACTATCTTAAATCTGAAATTATAAGTATTTAAAGTAAAAAAATAATATTAATGGATAAACAATCTTAAAAAGTTAGAAAATCTATTTCTAATTATACCTATGATTTGAATGACTTAATTGGTTAAGGATATTCATCTAAAGTGTATAAAGGACTTAATACACTCACAAATCAGGTTGTTGCAATTAAAGTCATAAATATATAATAACTAATCACTCCCATCTCTAAAAGTTTACTGAAAAATGAAATCAATGTATTGAAATTAATTAATCACCCAAATCTAATGAAAGTGTTTGAAACATTTGAAACTTAAAACAATACATATTTGATATGTGAGTATTGTAATGAAGGTGATTTAGCAGATATTTTGGAATCATCTGAATTTACAGAAGCTAATGCGTTAAGAGTTCTCCAATAAATTCTCTAAGGAGTCAAAGCATTACATGATCAAAGTAACACCTATTAAGTAAAATTTCTTAGAAATAATACATAGAGATATTAAACCAGCCAACATTTTGAAATCTGATGGTCTGTTCAAATTGGCTGATTTTGGATTTGCTGTTATTGAGAACCAATATGAAAGCATCATCAAAAAGTTTAGTGTAGGAACTCCAATGTATATGGCACCAGAAACAATTGAGAATAATGAATATTCAGAAAAATCAGATATATGGGCTTTAGGTATTGTCTTATATCAAATGTTATACAAACAATTACCTTAAAGTTCAAAATCAGAAAATGATATAGAAAAGAAACATGCATCACTAATTAATAAAATTTTAACTGACAATCAAACATCTTAAAAAACAAAAGAACTAATTCTTAAAATGCTTAACATTGATCCAGAAAAAAGAATTTCTATTAATGACATTATTTAACATCTTAATCCTTTACCAAAAAAATTATCCACAATTTCACATCAGAATATTACTTGCAAATCCATTAAATCAATACCATCATCATTAGATCTTAAATCCTCAAGAGCTATATTTGATGATAATTTACTATCCAAATAAATCATAAAAAGTTAACCAGATGAAGTAGGAGAAAACAATTATATATTTTCTAAAACTTAAAATTGTAAAGATCATTCAAATCCTAGAATTATTAAAGTCAATTAATTTAGTTCATTCAAAGATCTAAAAATTAATAAAAATCCTATCAAAGTTGTATAGACTTCTAAAGATTAATAAAACATAGGCATTAGACAATAAACTTAATAATCATCATCAAAGACTTCTTATAATCTAAATATTTAAGCTCTAGGTAAGTCCTTTTAAGAATCTCCTCTTAAAACAAGAGAAGAACAATAAACAAAAAGACTTAAGACTTAAATTTCAAATGAATTTATTGATCCAATTGAAAAATAATCAAATTGCTTATCAGATAAAGTATGTATAGTTAAAGTACCTCACACCAATATTAATCCTATCCAAACTCCCTTAAAAATTGTATAAAACAATAAATCTTCTAACAAAAATACAAATACTTTTGATGAAAGTGAATGTATATAAAGCAGTCATCAAAATAGTACTAATGATACAATTAAACACAATTAACTTTCTAATTGTTTATAAATTTTTCAGGAAAGATAGAACTTATAGGAAAATCATTAAAACAAATAAAATTAACTTCATAATCATTTTCAAAAAATCAAATCACCAATTAGAATAATTCAATCATCAAAGACTATAAATACCCAACCTTTTAAATCTTCAGGAATTAGTGAACAAAAAAAATAGTAAGATTTTAAACCCAACTATTATATTTAAACAAAAGGTGCTTCCCCAATCTTTTAATAAGAATCATTATCAAAATTGATATCAAATTTATCCATAGAAAAAATCACAACTGAATTTTCTTGTAAAAAGTAGGATGAAAATGAATTACAACCACCTGCAAAAATAAGGCCTACCTTTAAATTCCTTAACTATCTGAATTAATTAATTAAAAATTTTGACAATATAAATACAGAAGACAAATAAAAATGTTATTTTCTATTAAGAAAACTATTAGGTATCAAAGCTACATATGTATAATAATGCTATCCATAATATAAATAGGAGTAAATACAAGTATACATTGATAATTTCTTGTCATATTATGCAAAAGTTGAAACAGTATTTTATACATCTCCTGATAAATAATTTGAGCAATTTTTCAATAAAGATTTAACATAATTTAGTATTGGTTTTTCATAACTATTGTTATAATATCTTTAAAAGATTTCATTAACTAAATTAAACTTAGATTTGTAAATAATTTCAGAAATTATTTCTGAAAATTTAAGATAATCAAATGATCCAGTGTTATTTGCTAGAAGATGGGAAAATGATTAACCTTGATTCTTATAGTTTTTATATTAAATTAGAAAAGCGAACGTTTTATTAAGTTTATAATTTATAAATATCAATATTTAATATTTATCAAATTAGTATGGGCATTTGTTAAAGGAAAAGTTAAAAAGATAATTCTTAAAAGCACACTGGATCCGAATCAGAGTAAGTTGTAATTTTAACATGCATAAAGAGCCACATTTAATATTTTGATTAAATAGATTTAGAACTTCTTAAATATCCTGATATATCACTGTTCTTACGAAAACATATTAAAAACTATAAATTCATAGAGGATGGAAAGACTTGGATTCTGATAAAAGAAATCTAAAGTTTCTTAAATAATAAAATGACTATATTGATTAGAAATTTCAATCCTGAATCTGATGCTGCTTTATAATTAATATAGATTTTTAAAAAATTGATTTCTTCGACCCAAAAATTACTAGAATCTTCTGTTAGATTTAACGAAGCGAAGGTTGAATTATTTTAATTATTCCAAAACTAGTTAGTTTAAGTAAAGAAATTGATAATATTAGGCTTCTATAGAATGCCTTATTATAGTAAATACATTAATATCTAAAAAATTATAATGGTGGAATGAAGAATATTTTTAATGGAGGAGGAATCATTTAATTTCAACATTTCTCATAAAAAAAATTGATAAAAGTAATAAAGAGATTATAGGCTCCATATATGACTTCATTTAATTATTAATAGAGTGTATTAAACATTTAAGAGATCTTGAAGGATCTCAAAATGCCTAAGAAATAGATTTTAAAGCCTAATAGGATTTTTTAGATTAATTTTATATCCAAATGAGAATTGGTTTGATTTAAAATTCATTTTTTTCAGCAGGTATTTCGAATGAAATAATTCCAGAACAAATTTAGGTTGATTAGAATGTGAAAGCATATGCATTATTAATTAATAAAAAATGATTTACTAATTTAACTTTTATAAATAAATTTATATAATTCCAATAAATGAAAACTATATTTTGGATTAGTTTAAGAGTTTAGGTGTGTTAATCCACTTTATTTTTTCATTATAATTATTAATATTATTGTTTCTTCCCTTAATTAGAATTTCCAAAAATAAGTTAAAATTTATAATGTAATGAGAAAAGCTTAAATAAAATAAAATTGAATAAAGGGATTAGCTGAATTTACTTAATATTTTTGATGGTATAATAATAGATCTTTTCTTAATGTATTAAAAATAATAATATTTGTATTATTTTAGGTACTATTAATATATATTAATATTATTAATAAGTTTTATAAATGATAACTTCTTAAGAATAACTTGATATTAGTAATATAACCTTTTGAATTTTAGTCATAAAAAAGATTAAGTCATATTTAAATACAAAATCATAAACTACAATTAGAACTTTAAGTAAAACTTTTAGAGGTTTCGAATCTTTTGATTAAAAATGTAGAATTGACAAAGATGAATTTTTGATTGGATTAAAATAAAATAGTGTTGTACTAACTAAATTTTAAACAGATGTAAATATTCATTTAACTTTAGTTTCTATTGAATTACCTTGATAGAAACAGAGATGGATCTATTGATGTAGCAGAATTCCTTTATTTAATTAGAGTAATAATAATTATCTAATATTTATATTAGGGATCACCAAATGAAAATAGATTAGAAGTTATTGTTTAAGCATTTAAAAAATTTGATAAAGAAAATTTAGGATTAATAATTGCAGATGAATTCAAAGGAATATTTAATGCTAAACATCATCCTAAAGTAACAAGAGGAGAACTTACAGAAGATCAAGCTTATATAGAGTTTTTACAATATTTCAAAGAGGGTAATAAATCAGGCCATATTACATTGAATGTATTAGATTAATTATAATAAACTTTAGGAATGGAAAGAATACTATGCTGCAGTTAGTGCTGATATTGAATCTGATGAAAACTTTATTGCTTTAATAAAAGAAACCTGGAGACTAAAATGAATGAAATTTAATAAATAAGTATCATAATTACATCATGATTCTCAAGATTCAGATTCATTATTTTAATAAACTTCTTCTTATTCTTTTTAATTTTCATTCTATTATTCATTATTCTTCTAACTACTATTATTTTTATTATTATTATTATTATTATTATTATTATGATTTTCATTTTCATTTTATTCATCTATTTAATTTTCTTTTTGATTTTCATTTTCATTTCCATTTTTCTTCTCTTATGACATTTTCATCTCCTTTTATTCAATTTCCTACTCTGATTCTGAACTTGATTTATTTTCTAACTTTTCCAATCTTCTTAATCTTTCATGAGATCTTGACCTCGAACGAGAAGATCTAATTAATAGCAATTTAAATACTTCTTAAATGTTTTTTTAGATTTCACAACTATTTACAATATTAATGGTTTTATTAATGCAGGATTAATATCATCTGATCCTATTTTATTATTATTATTTTTAATTGGGTATACTATCATGAATACCCAACCATTTTAATAATGAGATGTAACTTCATTGATTTAGAGTTTCTCAACTTCTGCTATTCCATCCTCTAACCAAATATTATCTTCAGGTATTCTTAAGATTACTTGATTTTATTAATTATGTTGTAATATCATTGGTTTATCATCTGATGAATATAATTATATCTCTAATTCTATCTTATTTTTGTTTTTAATATCTTATCCTTTCATATCCTTAAGAGAAATCTCAAGATTAAAGTTCTTGTCTTTAAACAAAACAGTGTCTAAATCATTGATCAATACCAATTAGTATTAGAATTCATTTACATTATAAGTTAAAGACTTTAATAAGATATTGTTATGTGTCATCTCTTAATGAGGAATTGATACTAAAAAATAGGAATTTTAAATTATTACATCTGCTGACAAATTCTTCTGTTTATCCATTATCAAATTTTTATTCAACAATTTTTTGTAGATTTGTTATTTCATCTAATATCTAAGTGATGACACCCTCCAAACTGGCATTTTTATTTTTAAAGTCTAAGAGCATTTAATTTTGTTACACAAACATATTCAAAATTTTTAATTAAAACTCGTTCACTACTTGTGAAAAACCTAAAATATTCTAAATCCATAACTGTACCTTATTCTAAATTATTTTATTATGTTATACTACTATTATTTGTATTTGAATTTACTTAAGCTTATGTTTATTGTGTCTATTATTATTGTTAAGCTTGCTGTTGTAATTATTATTACTAAGGTTGTTGTTATTATGAGTGTTGTTATTATTATTATTGTTATTATTAGGGTATCATTTGATTTTGTCCTAATTACTATTATAATTGTGGTTATTGTTTAAATGGAAAATCAAATTGAGGCATTTATCCCATAGGTCCTTAAGACATAGGTCCCATCCCAGCTAATTACATAGATCCTGGACCCATAGGTCCCATCGGACCCATAGGACCCATTGGACCCATGGGACCCATTGTACCCAAAGGACCTGGACCCATAGCTCCAGGAGGTAATTGACCTGGTCCCATAGGAGGCATACCAAAACCCATAGGCATTGGAGGCATATTTGGTAAACCTTATGGCATACCATTTAAATTCATTCCACCTTGACTAGATTGAAGAGAATTCATTTGAAGAGCTTGGTCATGCATAAATTAATCTGAAAATGGGTATTTCTAATTTGGAGGTGGTGGCATCATAGGTTATGGAAAAGGAGGAGTCCAACAAGGGTAATATGGAGAATTTGGCACGGGTAACATTCTTCCATATGGGTCTGGATTACCCATTTATTAGAACATTTAGTATAGTCTTTGCTATTCTTCGTTTGGATTCATTGATATGTTTAATAAATTATTATGAAATAATAGCACATTTAGCTCCCTAATTTATAAAAGTTACAAAATCTCCCATCAAGTGATAGAAGTCCTAGAACAGTAAATACTCCTACAAGAAAAGCAAGTGAAGTTTTAGTTAAATTTAATTTCCATCTCAATCCTTCTTTGCATAAAAAAAAATAAATAAAAAATACTCCAAATAATGAATTTTAAACAAAAAAGATAAGCAAGGTTACAAGAAACATCATGGAACTTGTAAAAAATTTATTCTCTATATTTTAAAGCGAAGAAGAAAAAAAATGAAATGTGATTCTTTGTAAATTAAACCTAGAATTTAAGCTTGTAAGACTAACAAAGGAGGAACAATATCAGTACTAAAAAATAATGAATAATGCAGATCCTATCTACATAAAAAATACAAAGATTAAATTTACACAGGAGCCTCAGAATTTAGTGATAAGAGTAAAGATAAATTGAGATTATAGATGGTCAAATGGTTGATAGATAATAAAAAAGAAGTTGTTTGTGCTTTGAATGAAAATAAATAAAATATTTTAGAATGGGTTCAATGTGTTGAAAAAGTAGATAGAGATGAGTTTGATATCATACTTCATGGAATCTAGTTATATAAAGATCCTAACTTAATTAATCGTTTATTTTGGTATCACATAACAATAATTTAGGGTATTTGATTTGAATGATGATGGATATATTGAGTTTAATGAAATTTAATATTCAATAAATTTATTTAGGGAATATGATTAATAAGATAAAATTCAGATATTTTTTGAGCTTTGTGATGAAAATGATGATGGATATATAAATGAAGATGATATCAAAAAGTTTTTCTCTAAGAATCTTACTAACAAAGAAGAAATTAGATAGATGAAATTTTTAATGAAGGATTTTTATTAAGAACTAAATCCTCATTATTTAAAAGGATTAAATGCAGACGATTTATATTAGGCTACATTAAGTGATCAAAATATAAGAATAATAGTTGAAAAGAATACATTAATTTTAAAATCAAATAATAAAAAGGAAGATGATATTGGTTCAAGTCTTAATAATCTCATTTATTCTGGATAATAGTAATGTTTATACTTATATTTTTAGTGAAGGAAAATAAGGAATATTCTTCCCTTAAATTGAAGGTTTGATTGATGCTTTAATTGAGAAAGATAGAATTATGATGCAATATAAATAGATTAAATTGGATTTTGATTAGATTGAAGATAATTCTGATTGATTTTATATATATTTATATAAATAAATTTCAAATTTGAAAATAAATGGCAGGTAAAATATAAAAAATGAGTATTTAGATCAATTAGAAGAAAGAGCTTAAAGAATTTTTGGAAAGCTATAATCAATATAGAATAATGTAGAAGGGGAGAAATAATAAAAATTTAAATTGATATTGGGATATTTATAGAGTGTTGAATCTGCTATTGAAGATGTTTAATAATAAAAAAATTAAAAGTTTTTAGACATTGCAGAAAAAGTATTAATTTCTTTGAATAAAGTTATAAAGATTAAAATCTATGTTAGATACAGAAAAGGAAGCTAGAGATCAAATTAATGAAAAAATGAAAAAAGAAATATTATCAGTTGAAAAGAATTGTAAAACACTTTTGAATAGTTTCGGCAAAGAAAGATTGGAAACTGAGAAGAGAGTGTTCTAAAATCTTTCTTAATAAGTTGATTAATTATCAACAGAAATTTAAAAAGAATTTCATTAAAAATCAGAAACTCAAAATAAATTATTAGAAATCTAAAATGGTATCTATTAAATAAATATATAGATTAAATACCTTAATTCTATTAAGAAATTGAATAAGAGATAAGAATTAGAGAAGAAATTGAAGAGAAAATTGCTTAATAATTCAATGAATAATTAGATGAACTAAAAAGAATATTTGATAGTTAATAAAAATAAAGAGAATAAAGAGAAGAAGAAATCATTGGAATATTAAAGAAGATATACTAGAATGCTTATGAAGCTTGTAAAAGAAATAGAGCAGATAGAGAAAGAAATGAAGAATTATTAGTTAAATTAGTTGAATAAGTAGTAGAAAAAATAAAAAGAGAAATAGTTGATTCTGATTTTTGAAATAACATTATTAAATTTGAATAATATTATTTTGAAATCTAAAATTTAAAATTCTATATTCAATTTAAAAATATATATTTTAATTAATTCTATAATATATATATTCAAATTTAAACATGCACAAGTATTAGAGTTATGTCATCTCTTCCACTATCTTTTCGATCCCATTTTGAGTATGTTTCTCCTAAAATTTTTTAGACTACTTATTCCATATCCAATTGAGTTATAGGAGGATCAAGATGATCTAAAATCTTTTAGATGCTGTCAAAATCCATTTTATCCCAAAGCCCATCACTTGCTAATAAAATAAATCCACTATTTTATATTTTATATCTTAAAATTTCAGGTTCAGAAATTACTCCAACTGATTTTGCTGCTACATCACCAAATGATCTTGACATTGCTAAGCCTGGAACATCTTCATTAGTTAACCAAACTCTAAAAGGACCTTATTTTTTTCCATCAATTAAGCTTTATTCAACTCTCCCTCCCAATCTTATAATTCTTTTTAATTCAAAAGTCTTATTAGGTTTATGATCATAAGATAATGGTCTATTGTACCATAGATCTTGAAATTTATAAAAATAAACAGCTCTTGAGTCTCCAACATTTGCACAATATATTCTAGATTCAATCAATAAAATAACAACTGCAGTAGAACCACTAAAATTGCATGAAATATTTGTTTTATCTACCTAAATTAAATAAAAATATTACTAAATCATTTTCCACTTGTTAAAATGCTTTTTATATTGATTGTGATAATTAATTAGGATTATTGACGTAATTTTGCATAAATAAATATTCTATAGTCTTTGGCAATTGTTTTGATATAAATTATGAAACAAGATGCCCATTTTGACCATGTCCATCAAAGATACCAAATAAATGCCAATCATTTTGATTACAAAGATTTTGCTTTATAGCAAGACTATCTTAATTAATTTTCAATTTCTTTTTAAGATTTTAACCTGGAAGTGTCCTATAGTTTTTTTATATATTATACTTTGCAGCTACTTAAATAAAACAATCTTCTTATTAAATTTCTGTTTAAATTCTCTTAACATGTTGTTTTTAAATTGAAGGCAATTTGTCAACAATATGCAACATAGATTAATGGTTAAGTTTCTTTAAAGTTTGTTTCTAATTAGTGTTACTAATAGAACGAGGAATTTTAAATTGTCTTAAATTGTCTAATTTTTAATTCATATATTTTAATAATATTATCATTAAAAGGGTCCAACCCTTTATCCTTATAATTGCATTTATGTACTTCTTACATTAAATACTCCTTCGATTATTGTTTATTGAGTCTCACCTATTACTTATTTTTCACCTAAATCTATATTGAAATTCTTAACAAATAGTGGATTTGGATTTGATAAAACATCATCATTACAAGATAATCCATCCAAATATTATTTGAGTAAAGATTATAATTGATTGCTTTCATTTTATAATGCCTCTTTTTATTTTTAAATTGCTAGAATATCTAATAAAACCTAATATATAATATAATTTATCTACCTTATTGTATCTTTTATAAAAATTATTTAGATATGCAAATTCTTCATATTATTGTTTTTCCATAGCTTCAAAGTCATTTTTCAAATTTTCTGGAATCTGATCCAAGTCGACATTATCTTCATAAAATGGTAAAACCTTTTCTCTTTCTGTTTCCAATCTTCTACATAATTCAGCTGTTTTAAGTATTTTTCTCCTAATTCCTTAAATTCAGTTAATTTTAAAACAGCATTTCTACTATTGTTAACTAATTCTTTTAATAATCTCTATTATTCCTCTCTAAATTTATTCATTTTTAATTTCAAATCTTAATAATTTTTAGCAATATTTTCTTTTTCTTTTTTTAAAGATTAATTTCTTGCATTACATTCTTTAGTATGTTATAATATTTTATATTTTGTTAAATCTATTTTAGCTTTTTTACTGGCAATAGATCTAACTAGTCTTTCAATTTTCTTAGACATATCCTTATTTGCATCATAATATTTAGTATGATCCTCAGTTTTCTTTGCAGTATCTGATTAATATTTTTGATGCATTTATTCTAAATCATTATAAAATTTAGTTTATTTATCTTCTAATTATTATTTCATTTGACTGGTATCCTCTACATCTTTATTTTTAGTTTCTTCTCTATTAGTTTGATGTTAATTTTTAGCTTATTCTGCTTTTCTCTTTTCTTCTTCTTCTACTGTCTTTATCATATCTTCTAATTCTTTAACTTATTATTTATGAGTTTTAGTCATATAATCAAATTCAATTTAAAATTCTTCTTAAAGTATTTAGATATCTCTTTCAAATTCTTCCAACAATACTCTATTTCTACTTTCTTATAAGAGATGAAAGTTTTCAAGATGTATAAGATGATTTCTTAAAGCAATTTAATATTGATCTTCAGCTTCATCTAAATTCTTATCTAACATTTAAATGAATGCTTCTTTAGAATCTAATTCTCTTTTATTATTTTATGAGTATAATTCTATGTCAAGTTTCAATTATTCAGTCTTAACTGCTCTCATAGTTCTTCTCCAATAAGCCATAAGTTTTTTTGTATTAAAATTGACTATTTTTTATTCTTCTCTAATTTTGCTTCGTAATTACTCTTTTTTAAACTATGTCTAATGCTTTAATTACTTATGCCTATTTTTAGCTTTCTTCAAATTCTTGTTGTGATTTTGTAATTTATCTGATTTTGATATTTCTTTTTTGTTCTGTCCCTCCAGGTTTAGTTGTTCTACCTTTAAGTGTTTTACCTAATAAAGCCATATAATTAATAAAATAAAGAAAATTAGATAACAAAATTAACAAATTCATTTTTTTGGAACAGAAGTTCCTTTATAAAATGTTTTATAATAAGTTTGTTCTTTATCAGCTGAAGATTTTCTATCTTGATTTCTTGATTTTCTAGGGAATCTGCCATAATATTCTGATAATATATAATTTCTGCTCACTGGAGTCTTTAATTTTAAAACTTTAATGTCATTTGATGGCTAATATTAATTTACATCTAACGCAGTAGTTTTTTAGAAATCTTAATTTATCCTTCTACGCATATCAACTGATTAATTCAAAATATTAGGAGATTGCTACAATATTGTATTTTAAGTATTAAGTGAATTGTTCAATCTTGGTTTGGTATCTATAGGAGAATCATCGGTTTACAAAGTATTATTATGTCGACCTATTAATTAATATAATTCTTAATACTTTTTATTTATATTAATGGCAATGGATTAGATGGTTTACTTTATTTTCTCTCAGTTTAGATCGATTATATAGTGTGCATGCGTTATGGTTCAAATAATTCAGAACTTATATCTAAAGTTTAAATAGGAATGAGAACCTGCAATTGACTTATTGCCAGCAATTAAATATCTTTTGAGTAACAAATAATAAGTTGTTGTAACATGATTGTGTCTATTAGTTTCAATACATTTCTCAGCATATTCCATAGATATTCCATAATGAACTAATTATTTTATAATTTCTGGATCAATGGGAATCTTATGATGACCAATAACCAGTCCAGTTGGTATCTTTTAATTGTCTTTAGAAAACTTGATAAAATTAAGATTATACAAAAATTAAACCAACAATGTTTTCTAATTTCAAGAACTGTATATCTTTTTTATGGGTCAGTATTTAAAATATTTTTTATTAAGTCTTTTGCTTCATTCATAATATACTTTGGAAACTTGAAATCCCCAGATATTATTTTCTTATATAATTGAGATGTATTTGGATCCTCAAAAGGTAAATATCCTGCCAACATTGCAAAAAGAATTACTCCAGAACTCCAAATATCTACTTATAGTCCTTAATATCTTTTTCCAGCTATCATTTCTGGAGCAGCATAGCATGGTGATCCACAAGCTGTTTTCAACAAATCATCTTATTTATAAAAATTAGACAATCCAAAATCTATAATCTTAATTTTACCTCGTCCATCAAGAATCAAGTTTTCTGGCTTCAAATCTCTATGTACTATATGCAATTTGTGCAAATATTCTATTCCAGATATTAATTAACTGTAAAATCGAACAGCTTCAACATCTTTTATTCTTTAATTCTGAACTATGTAATCAAAAAGTTCTCCTCCATTAACGTATTCCATTACTAAAAATAATTACTTAGGCGTTTCTATTATCTGATAAGAACCCAAAAATACTTCATATAATTGTACTAAATTAGGATGACGAACCTATTTCAAAATTTGAATCTCTCTTGTTACTCTTTCTACATCAGAAGCATCAGCAATCTTTGACTTCTCCAAAATTTTAATAGCTACTTTTTCTCCTGTTAATATGTGAGTCGCTAATTTAACTTTCCCAAATGTACCCTCACCCAAAGTTTTACCTTGTTTATGTATTTATTACTTACCAAATAGATATTATCCAATAGAGTTATTCTTTGTTAAATCATTCGTCATTTATATAATTCTTATTTATATAATTACAACTCAAATTTTCAACTATTTTACATTATAAAATTATGAACTTCAAATTTCCAGGAACTTATGCAGAACTCAAAGATACTAATTTCTCTGAATTTTACAGAGTCAAATCTAAAAATTCAGTCCCTAATATGGATGATCGTCTTATATTCATGAAATTAAATTAATTCTAGGAAGAGTTCCATCAAATTCCTACACTTATTGAAGATGCATAGAATTTTGATTTTCTTTACTATTTGGTTGAGTAACATATAAATCTATCTCAAGATATTTGGATAAACATTAGAACTAAAAAGCTTAATTCTAATTGATTGACATCTTTTCATTTTAAATCATAAAACTAAACAATAACAATTCTAAGGCATTTTAAATGACACTATTCTTATTCTTAAATTTGTTATAATAAAAACAAATTTAAGGATCTTAGGTCAAAAGGGCATTAAAATAATTGAAGCAACTTTTTAGTCAAAATTCATTTATTGATCTTGATAGAGAAGGTATTAGATATATATTTGATCTTATTAAAATGGCAATAGAGATTAAAGAAACTCAAATAAGAGAGGTTTGGATCGAAGTTCTTATTTAAGCATTGATAATTTGGTCTAAATATGAAACAGTTCTTAAAAATGCAATAGTTCATTTAATGTATGAATAGGAAAGTGTTGTTCCTCATCTGAGTAAATTCTTAGTGGCTTGTAGTAGACATGATAAATTAAAATCATATACAATTGATTAACTAGGTTTACTTATTAGTTTTATTACTGAAAAGTCTACCAATTAAACAGAAAGTCTTGCAGTTAAAAACTTAAGAGAACTATTAACTATATCCTCAAAAGAAATGCCAAAAATATATTATTAATAGTTGTCATCAATGATTGGATTGTATGATAATGAAAATTATCATATAAGAAGCGGTCTCTCAGATGTAATAACAAATGTAATAGAATATTTGATAAAAGAATCAAAAGAATAAAATGATGATGAAGTTCTTCTATTGAATGCTAATAATTTAACTAAATCTTTAATATCAAGACATTTAGATAAGACTGCTTTATGTAGATCAAATGTATTGTAAAGTTTATCACAATTATTAAATTTGAATTGTATATAAAAAATACATCTACCAACTATTTTCTCCATAAGTCAGTCTCGACTAAGGGATATCTCAGGTTATGCTAGAAAATCAGCATTATAATTATTGAAATCAATCTCAAGATGTTACAGATATATTTATGTTTAAAGTTAAGGAAGGGATAAATTTTGGACATCTAAAGAAATTTGTGAATAAACTAAAAATAATTAATTAGAGTTAGATAACATTCATAATGATTTTTAACAATTGGACCAGAAGTTTTAAGAAGGCAGCATCTCTGAAGATTAGATCAATGATACTATAAAAAATATTAAGAAAAGGACTTAAGAAATCTAGAAAGGTTAAGAATATTTAGATGAATATAGCAAATTTTTGGATGGAATGAAAATTGCTATGAATTAAGTTTTATAACTATGTCAGAGTAAAAATTAAGCAGATGTAATACATTCAATAAAATTATTTGCATATTTATCAAAATATGAATTTGAATCTTCAAATATAGGATTAAGAAGAATATTATTATTGGTTTGGTCTTAGGATAAATCAATTTAATAAGAGGTTATTAAAAAATTTTGGAAACTTTTTTTGAAAGATAATAAGAATACAAAATAAATTATATTATCTATTATAGATCTTATAAGCAATTCAAATTAAAAGGAATTATTATCAATAGAAAAAATTATATTATCATATGAGACTGAATAAGCCCCAACTTATAAATTACCAAATAAAGCATTTAACACTCTTTGGGATCTTTTTGGTAGACCAGAAATTAATTAAAGATCAATGCTTATTTTTGTGAGAATAATGCTTACAAGAAATAGTTCTTATTTTAATATGGATAAAATTAAATAAATTCTAGATTTATTAATATCTTATAATAGAAAAGATCCAGATTGGATAATCATAAAAGAACTTTCTATCATATTGTCAAAATTAGATAGAAATTAAGAGAAAAACTAAATCTACATTAATAATTCAATAGAATTGTTAACTAGATTACTTATAAAGTATAAAGATACCTTGGATATGAATTATTTTAGTGCATGCGATTCAATCATATAATTAATTTCACTCTCTTATAATCCTGAATCTAAATTTGAAATCTTAATTAAATAATTTGAATTTGAATAAAATTCGAATACTTCAATGGAATTAGAATAAACAAATAATAATGATGAAATGCATTTAACTCATGTAATATATATTGCAGGATGTATATCATTATAACTATTAGTTTTAATTGATAAAACTCACAGATAACTTAAATAACTTAAAAATGATAGAGAATGTTAAGTAGGAAAAGAATAAGAAATAGATAAGATTTCAGGAGGTTTGGAAGGAGAGTTTGAAAGAATACATGAAGTAGTCAATGAAATATAGGATCTCAATTTAGTGTAATAAAATCTATTGTCTGTTTTCTCTCCATTGGTAATAATGATAATTGAAGATTATCTTGTAGATATGGAAAATAAGAAATCTTCTTTTATAAATTAATAATCTCCTCTTGTACAAGTTTGTCTAATTACTATGTGTAAATTCATGTGTTTATCTGAGTCCTATTGTAGATAAAATATTGAAATGTTATTTAATATCATGAAGTAAATTAAGTATATATTTTAGGTGTCCCTTGTTTGATCAAGTAGTTAAGAACAATGTGTTGATTAGTATTGGAGACTTATTACATATGTGGCCAAATACTGTTTAATAGTTTCATAAATAGATATATTCAAATTTACTTGATTCAAATGGGCCACTCAGAAGAGTAACATTATTGGTTCTGACTCATTTAATTTTGAATGATATGATTAAAAGCAAGACATCCTTATCTCATATTCCAGTGTTATTAAATGATCCTTGTTAATAGATCTAAAGTATGGCAAGATACTTTTTAAATGAATTGTAAAAAAAAGAATAACGAGCTATTTCAAATGCTGTACCAGATATTATATTGAATATTCATGAACATAATGAGATTATTCTATCTCAAATATCCTTGTATATTGATAAGAATTTGATTGAATCAATAGTAGAGAAATTAGTTAATATATTAGGGATCAGTTAGAGTATATATTTTAATATATTATTATTTGTAGATTAATCAGAAATAAAAAACATTTCTATATTATTTAATTATATGAATTTGACCTAGAATTCATTATAAAGATTTTTAGATGGATGGGAATAATATAGAGAAAAATTAAAAGATTAATTTATTTATAATTAATTTATTACTCTAATAAAAAAAGTATTATATTTTTTAATTGTTATAGTTAAGAAGAACATTACCTTAAGAGAGTAGGATTGTGATTGATGAATTTGAGATGAAGATAGAAAATTATGACAAAGAGACATTTGAAAATAGAAGAAGAGAAAAAGTATCAAAGAGAAAAAATGGTAAAACTTAGTTTCAAGTTAAAGAAGATAAAGAATTAAAAGAAAATATTAGTAATGTAAAGTAATAGTAGAGAAGGAAAGTTAAAAAGAAGGATGAAGAAATTATAGAAATTGAATCTAATTCTGAATAAGAAACTTCTTAAACTTTGGCTGTGAAATAATAAGCCAATCAAAGAAGAAAAAGAAGATTTCTTTAAAAAAATGAAGATTGATATTATTGTTACTATGTTATTTATAAAATTAATAATTTATTAAAAACGATGGATTAAAATTCTAATTATTTTTTCAATTCTGCTTAAAAAGAATAAACAGAATTTTGGAATAGAAATTTTCATATTTTACTGAATAATAATGAAAATTTTGAGATCCAAAATGATAATTGTACTAGTTTTTATAAGAGAAGTAAAATTCTTAAAAAATGTATACCTCGACTTTATTCTGTTTAATGCAATTATTTAGTGTATGGTGATAGAGTAAACTTATATCATTATTAAGAATCTTAAAGGTTTTAGAAAACTAGATTGTGTATACTTAATATCTGGTCTAGTAGAAGGACCATATAAATATCAATTGCAGTTGATTTACTGCGGATTTATTTTAGAATTGTACACTGATCAAAAGAAGGATTATGACAGTTTTAAAGAAATTTTATAATCTCATTGTATACTAACTGATTTTCATACTTAATATACATTATTAAGACAAATCGGATTTGGATCCAGTGCTTAAGTAAAAATATAAATTACTATCTAGGTTTATATAGCTAGGAGTAACTACAATCAATAGTTTTATGCTATTAAAAGAGTATAAAAAAATTATTCAGTCAAACAAAAAAAATTTGAGTAAGAATAAGCTTTACACAATGAAATTCAAATAATGAAAGAACTAAACCACCCAAATATCATTTCTTTTTATTCTGTTTTTGAAACTAATAGTATATATTCAATCTATGTTTAAAGGACATATAAATATAGTTTTAGAATTAATTCAAGGAGGAGAATTACTCAAACAAGGATAATACAAAAGCATTAGAGATGCAAGAATAGTTGCTAAGTAATTAGCTTTATGTTTAGATTATATGCATTAGAAAGGGATAATGCATAGAGATTTGAAACCGTAAAACATTTTATGTAAATCTAATTCTCTTGATGTATTAATTGCTGATTTTGGTTTGGCTGCTTACATTAAGGCTTAAAAACAATAATATTATCGTTGTGGAACTACAGGTTATGTAGCTCCTGAAATATTAATGTATAAAGAGGGTTCTAAGATGTACAATGAGAAATGTGATATCTTTAGTCTAGGAGTCATCTATTATTAATTGTATCTATTTAAATTTTAAAAGGATTTTCAATACTCATCCTTTCAAAGATAGTACCAAAGCCGGAATGTTAAAGAGAAACTTAGTTGCTGATTATAAGTTGGATGATCAAGTTAAAGTTCCTTAAAGTTGTAAGGATCTTATTGCTTCTATGTTAAGATTGAATCCTAAGTAAAGACCATCTGCATCTTAAATCTTAAGACATGATTTCTTTAATGAAGCATTAAATGAATTATCTTATCCAAGTTTGATTGGATCAATTCAAGAGTAATTCAAATTTTTATATTTAGTATAAGTGATCATAAGAAATCAGGTCAGTCTTTTAATTCTTAAGTAGGGGAATTGAAATTATCAACATTCCAAAAGAATGGGTAAATGTCTATCTTTGAAAAAATGCCCTTAAACATTAAATCAGCAAATTAGAGTATGGAATTCAAAGAACTCTCACCTTTATGGAATAAAAAGATTATCTTATAATAACCAATTACCTAACCTAGATCTAAAGCTTAATCTATGTATTCGAATAAAAACCTAGATAATAGAGGTTAAAAAGTATCTATATTTCGACAACAATCCAAAAATTCAGAGAATGATATTGATTATCATTAATTTCCCTATTAAACCATTATCAATAGATGTACTATAAAAAACAAATGATAATTATTAATACTGTGTTAACATATTACAAATATTTTATTTGTTTAATTCTAAAAATACTGATTTTAATCTTATGAAAATTATTTATTAATATAATTTATTATATAATTAATTGTTCTAAATATAGAAAATTAATTAGGTTTGCTTTTCCTTGAATTCCTTCAAGCCTAATTATGATATCATTTTTAGATAAAATAACATATTTTTATCTCCAGATTTATTTTTAATACTTGAATTCATCTTTAATTGTGACGATATCTAAAGAAATTTAAATTAATATTATGAATCATTCAGATGGTGCTTAATCTCCACCTTATTTTGGTATGTATCCATTACCATATTGGCCAACGAATTCATAATTTCTCTTAATGATGAACTTTCAAAATCCAATGATGAGTCCAATCCATAATTTAGGTTCTCCAATTTTAAATTCTCACTTAAGCTTTACCTAACCAACAATGAATTACGATATCAAATATGAATAAAGTAACATATAAATCTTATGCATATTAGACTCACAAAATAAGGAAATCACATAAGTTAAATAGCCCTAATAATGTATCAGTCAAATTTAAATCATGGCTCAGTAATTAGATGACATGAATTATGATGAAATCACCATAGAAAATCTTGAATAATTAATCCATCTATTGTTTGCAGAATAGCCAAAACTTAAACAGATCTTAAAATAATTGAAGGAAAAAAAATGTCTGAAGGTTGCCAAGATTTTAGACACCTTAGCCAAAAAAATCAGAACACAGTCTAAAAGTAGAGAAGAATTAATTAAATTTTGTCTAAGAAAAGCTTTCAGAGAGATTTTCCATCAAATTTAAGAAAAAAGTACTAAAACAAGTAATCAAATCTTTAAATATGTAGAACTTAATCTTAAGGCTGCTTCCAAAATATTTTAGTAATCCTTTTAAGCTGAAAAAATGAAATCCATTTCATTACCATTTAGAAAAAATAGTAAAATTAAGACAATGAATAATCATTTCCTCCATCAATTATTCTAATCAAAATAATTTTAAGATTAATATAAAATGTTCCTTGGTATTTATATTGTTTCATATTTTTAGATAATTTAGATAGTATAATAGAGAATGATAGAAATAAAAAAATAAAAGCAATTGCTGAAAAATCATGGGAATTCATCTAATCTAATAGAAAAGTAATAAATAATTATTAAATATTTAAAGTCATACACTTTCAAAAGGTTGCCATGGTCAATGAAAAATATAGAAAAATTAAAAGAAACAGCCAATGAAATGCTAAATTACTGTGATGATTAAAAATATATTTGAATTCTTATCATAATTAATACATCTTAATACTAAATTTCAAGTATTAGAGATTATTTACATTAACATTAATTAGAAAAGAAAATACTCAAAAAATCTTTTTAAACTTTTGATGGTACTTTTAAGATTTTTGCTGAGCATTAAAATGGACTTTGTAACAAAATAGAGAAAATAAACATAATTATTGTCTTTTACTTAATCCTTTAATCAAATATCTACTTAATTTGATTTATCTAATATATTCATAAATCCTAAATATAATTCTGGCTAGAATATAATTGCAATTTAATTTATCACTGGATTAATCATTTTAGAATAATATCATAATAAAAATAAAAAAAAAATCTGAAATATCTTCAAATATATACTCAATAAGTATATAATTAACAATTGGACTTGTTTTTAGAGAGTAGTTATTTAAATAAAAATTTAAATAAATTTTTAATTCTTTTTTATTTTACATAATATTAATAATAATTATTTGATAACTTGATAACTTGAATAATATTCAGCACTTTGTATTAAACATGATGTCTAATCTTAATTTATGATAACTAAAATTTATTTATAGCCTAAAATCAATGAGAATTTTGAAATTTAATTTTTCATTTTAGAATAATTTATTTATCCATACATATGATGTATAAAAGAAATATGCAAAAAGGATAAATATTTAAATTTGAGATGAATTAAAATTATACTATTACTAAGTAAATCATATTAATGATCTAATTGTATTTGATATATCTTTCATTGATTAAAGGAGCAAAGTTATAATATAATTATTATTATGAATAATAATAATATTAATGAAATGATAAAGAATTGATAAGAGGATTAAATTAGGAACTATTTAAGATTAGAAAAGTGACTAATTCTTCAGTAGTAATATAAATGACATCATTATTAGAGTCTCTTTTTCTGTAATAAATCAAACGAAATAGTTTATATAACTTTATAGTAATCTCATTAATTTTTGAAGGATAAAGGAAATATATCCCCAATATAAATTAATATTTTTTTATAGTTTTGTGTAAAAAATCAGAAGTTTCAAAGAATGAATTATATTTTGTCTTTCATTTTTATAATTTTCTTTTATAAACATATTTTATTTAGAAAACAACTAATTTTCAAATTTCTAATAATATTATCAATATAAATTTATATTTTTCAATTTTTCTACTAATTACTCATAAAATCGATTTCGTCAACCTTCATTATGCATTTGTTTTTCAATACTTTTTTGTTTTCGACAATTTCAATTGTAAATTCTTCAAAATTTAGATTTAACCTTTTAAGATGAGTTGATGTACTCATCGATAATCTTTACATTTAAATATGATCACTTTTAAGATATCTTTAATGATTTTCTTATTTCAAATGAGATGTTTCTGTGTTCAAAGAGTTTGATAAAATTCTAATTTTTTTCCCTTTCTAATTATCATCTTAACATTCTTGTTCCTATAAATCCATCTATTCAAATACATTTTTCAACTTATTTAATGTATCCAAACCTGAAAAAGTACCAACCATTTTATTTTCATCTTCTGAATCATCATTATTATTAAGACTATCCATTGGTGATTACTTATTAAAACAATCTATAAAAATATTATTTTCAGGTTCAATAATTTCATCAGATTAATCTTCTTAGATTGCTGAAATTATAAAAGGTATATCAACTTATGGTGTTTCTTAATCTTCACCTAACTTAAATTTGTGTTTGTCCTCATATTTTTCAATTTATTCTTTAATAATTTTCCAAACTTAGGACTTTTTTAATGTAGATTCTATCACTTTTAACTCATTGTAATAAGGTAAGAAATCACTATCTCTTATAAGTTTGATTTGCAGCTATTACTCAAAAGCAAATAATTATCTATCAATTCTTTTGATTTACTATGTCAATAATTTATTTTTAGTTAATAATTTTAAACACCAAAAGGGATGAAAATCATTTAAAGCTCTATCTAAAATAAAAGCAATCATATTGTAAAAATATTAATTAAGAATATCTGAGTGATTGTATTTCTTAACCAAATCTATAATGGTTTCCATTACATTAGATTACTCAACTCTTTACCACAATTCAATATCTGATATTCTCACAATATTATCAATAATCTAAAATTTATAAATATAATATTATTACTTCAATTAATTTCACATCTAACAACCCTACCTTTGAACGTCTAGAAAGAGTATTCTCTAAGATATTTTGTATACTTATAATATCGAAATTTCTAAAGAACTCTGTTTTCCTGAATTCTTCTGTAATTAGTTAATTATAAGGTTCATCCAAATATAAATTTTATAAATCCAAAGAATAATAATTTGAAATCAACGAAATAATATGGGCAGCATTCTTACGAACTCTTTATATTTATATACAATACATAAAATGACATTTCTCTTTCTATATAACATTATTTGCTATCATCATTACTTAATTAGAAAGTAAATATTCCATTAATTCTTTACTTTATATTCTAACCATTATCTCATGGATTATATATGTAAAATTAATGGCTGAACTGAAATCAAATGTGTAATACTATTATATTCCAATCTACAAAAATTCTAATTGTTATTGATGAAATTAATTTTCATAATATATCAATATTATTTATGCAACACTATTATTATATAAATATGGTAAGAAATGATAAAGCAATTAATTATTGGCATTTAATGATTTTGTTATCAATATTTAGGATCTTTTTTAAATTAATTGTAGAATCTTAACAGCCTATGCCCATTAAACATCTGGGATAAATTGATAGGTTAATATATCAAATAAGTGATTAAAATGAATCTAAAAATTTAAAGTCTTTAATATACTTCAATTTGCTATAAAATTTCTTCTATATTAAGTTCTATGATCTCCCACACCTTTGTAATAAGAATTGAATAAGTATCATATTGAAATGGTTGAATTTGCTCATAATTTACAAATAGGATCTATAATAATTGTTTTGCATTCTAACACAAAAATTCTATTGTTATCATATCTGATGCTTCTATATATTTAGTAAAGGTTTCATTAAGTAGTAGAATTCTGAGATCTGAGTCAGCTTCTTAAATCAATTATTCAATGATATAAATTTTTTTATCAATGTTCATATTATTTATATATAATTTCTCAATAACGTCTTGCATAACTTCTAGTTGTGGTTGTTGATGTTTAATTCATAATTTAGGAAGATGATGTTTATGATGGTGGTTATTAAACGGATGAACTAGACTAATAAATGGATGAAGCTGTCACTGGTTTTTGAGTACTTGTTTATTAGGCCTATTAAGCTGTAGGGAATAAGTTTTATCTATAGCCACTAGATCTATTTGATTGACTATCATCTATCTATTAATAAGATGTCTAAGGTTATTTATTCACTTATGTGGTAATAGTTGTAGTGAATTAATTAGTTTGATTTGTACTTTAAGGAGGATTATCTTATCTTAATTCTTTCACAACTGAAGCATATTTATTATTCCAAGTTTATAAATCCTTTTAAATAAATATAATTGATTACAGATGTTTAATTAGAAATGATATTCTATTGTCTCTTAATCTCATTTTATAAATCATTGATTTATTAGTTCAACTTCTTAATATCATTTTATTGATTATCAAAATTCTTCTTACTTGTGTTTAAATCAGAATTTAAACTATTTACTTTTGCTTCTAACTCTTTCTTAATTTTTCTAAATTTGATGAATCCTATGAGAATTTATCAAGTTTCTTCTTTAAATCATCTAATTCTCTATCTTTTGCTTAAATTGCTTATTACAATTTACTAATTTCTGTATTATCTTTCTTAACCTTCTATAATTCAACATCCATTTGATTAAATCTAAATATATAACATTTATTACTTCTTTTTAATTTCTTCATTTTCTTTTGATCTTTAAGCAATTTGATCTTACAAAGTCTTCAAATCATTTGGATTTGTATTATCTATGACTTTAACTTATTTAACAACAGATTCTTATTTGGTGTTCTATAACTTTAATGAATTAATTTCATTATCTTTAGCAGCAAACTTATTCTTTAATTATTCAAACTCTCCATTGACTGAATTGTATAATTATTGGAATTAAGTTTTTTATTTATTTGCATCATCAGCTGCCAATTATAAATCTGCTAATTTTTATCTTAAATCTCCTAATTCTTTAGTTTATTGATCAATTAATTATTTTAATCTTTAATTTTCAGCTTCTAAAGGTTTTAATTAAGCAACTTATCCTTCTAAAGTTGATACAGTCTTAGATTGTGCTGCATTTTCATCATTCTTAATTTAGATTTACTTTCCTAATTATTCAATTTCAGCTTGCAATTTTGCAATCCTTCCCAACAAATCATCTCTTTCTGCAGCTAATTATTTAGCCTATTTATCTAATTAACTTAATTGATCCCTTTAATCAGCTGTCACTAAACATCTAATATAATATAATAAATATAATTTACTCTCTTTCATATAAAGCTTTGTATTTAATAAATTCATTTTAGAATCCATTCAATTATTCAATTACTTTTTACATGGAATTCATCTCAGATACCTAGGAATTAAACTTATTAGTCAAATCAGTTAATTATTATCTCAATTTATTATTCTCATCTAATAACTTCTACAATTAAGCCTATAAATCTCCAATTTGCTTTTATCTTTATTAATCCAATTATTATAATTGATTTTATAAGTCATTAACATGAGATTCTAATTCACTTATATAATTATCTTTTTCAATTGATGAATTACTATTTGATTATTATAAATTTGTAATCTAAGTTTATAGTACATTATATTATTATTAAAGTTTATTATATAAATCTTGAATGTTTCTTAATTTATTTAATTCTGCTTATAATTATCTTAATTATGCATTAAGATCATCAATTTCTTTATCCTTTTATTCATTTTACTATTATAATTTGGCTAATTAATCTTATAAAACTTATTGCTATCTCTCCAAATTTGCAATATCTTCATTGACTTCATCTTAGTTTCCTCCTCTCAATTCTAACATAGGATCTTATTAAAGAGATTCAGCCTTTAATCTTTATAAGTATTCAACTTCAAGAAGCAAATACTTATATTTACTCTCATAATACTCTTTTTCTCTTCTTAATCTATCATTGTCTACAACAATTTTATTTAGATCTGTCTTAACACTTTCTCTATTTTATACTTCCTCTTATCTTACATTATCTAATTTATTATTTGATAATTGTAATTAATTAACTTAATTAGCCTCTAAAGATTTATCAAAGTATCTTCCATAGAGATCTTCATATTCTTTTGTTTTGACATTTAATTATTAAATCAACTCTGATGAATGTTATCTTAATAAATTGATTGTTTATTCCAATTCAGGTACTCTTGATTCCAAATGCTTTAAATCAAATATGGTTTGATTAAGTTCATTCATTTTTGCTCTCATTTATTCATTTTCTTCTACTTTCATATTCAATTAAGTTTTCAATCTATCTATTTCTTAAATATATAAATGTTTCTCATTTTCAATAATATAAATGTGATTATTTAATTATTCAATTTATTATTTAAGTTTCTAGATCTATTGATATTAATCAAAGTTTTATCTTTATAGATCTTATATTTATTTTCTAAGTTAATTGATTTCATCCTAATCAACAATATGTTCAATTTAAGGTGGTGGTTAATGTAATTACCTTTACTTTAATCTTTCAATTTCTAATTCTAATTGTCTTGCTCTAATTTATTCCTATTTTAAAAGTTCTGCTGTAAATTATAAATCAGATACCAATTATTCAGATTATAAATACTTATCCTTCCAATTCTTAATTAATTAATCTTTTCTTTGAATTTCCAATTATAATTCATTCAAATATCCTTCATATTATGCTCTTTACTATTCATGTTATCTATCTTTAGCTTATAAATCTAATTCTTATTATAAATTAATTTATCTTAATTTATTTAATTCATCTTTCAATTCTTTAATTTCTTTTTCCAATTATGCATTTTTATTTTCTGCATCAGCCAATAATTATTAAACATCATGAAGTGTTTTATCTAATTAATCAGCATCTCTTTCAAATTGATTTCTTTCATTTCTAATTTTTTACAATTATTCATTCAAATAATCATTTATCTATTATAATCTTTAATTATCTAATTTAAGTTCATCAATTTCTCCCTCTAAAGTATGATATTTATTATCAAGTGCAAGATTTTCATTCTATAATTATCCAAATTGAGTTTATAAGATTCCCTTTTCTGAAATAGCATCAGCCAAAAGGTTTCTCAATGTTGATATTTCATCTTCTAAGAATGGTACTTATTTTAATTAAGCTTCTTAAGATGCCTTAACAAATTATAGTTCTTCAACTTCTAATAATCTCTTTTAAATTTCACTTCTTAAATGATCAACTTCATCTCTAAGTAATTACTTTTCTGATTCAAGTACTTGTACTTCTCCTTTATATAAACGTAATGCTCCTACTTCTCTCAAAGCAGCTGCTAACTTTTCTTTACATGTAGTAAGTTCTTTAACTTTAAAATGAACTTATTATTATAGATTCTCAACTTCTAACTTCAATGCTTAAAGATGATTTAATTTAGTTTACAATTAATCAATAATTTCATCTTATTATTTAATTTTATCATCTCTAAGATTGATTCTCTCTTATTTAGATTATAATTCTTATTACAAAGTCTTGATAGTCCCTTATAAAGAATCTATACTAGCATTTTCAGTTCTTAATTAAATATTAACTTTTTCAAGTGATGAATATTTTAATCTCCAACCATCTAATTCAGCTTCTCTTTATTTAAGTAATGATTATAATCTATCAATTTCACTCTACATTTATAATAACTTATTTTCAGTAACAATAGTAACTGAAGATCCTCCTTACAATTTAAATAATTCAGCATCTCTTGTTTATACATCATGATTTAAATCATCAATTTATTATAATTTCAAATCTAATTGATGTTGTACATTATGTAAATCAGATCTTAATTATTCAATTATTGTAGTTTATTCTCTGAGTTCAGATACTTGAGATTACAATTTACCTAATTCTTCCATTAATCTTTTGATTTCATCATTCAATCTAGCATTTTCATCATTAAGTTATTGAACATCATTTTCTAATTCTTCATTTCTAGCCTACTCTGCTTAAATAAGAGTTTCATAATCAATAGCTTTTCCTCTCCAATCTTCACATTCTTATTATGATAAAGATAAATCCTATTTTAATTTTATTATTTATTGATGTAAACTCTCAACATCCCCCTTCTATTATGGTACTTCTCTTGGTTATTATCCTAACTATCCCTAAAGTTATTTCAATTCTAAATTATTATTATTATTTATTTACATTCTTCTAAATCTTTTTTTTCTTTTCTCTAGCTCTTAAAGATCTCTCTTTCCAATTAGTCAATTCCTATTACAATTTATTTACTTTCTATTCCATTTCAGAAGTCTTCATATCTGTGTTAGTGATTGTACTAATCTATTTTTCTATTGTAACAAAACGATTCTTCCATTCATTAACTTATTTTTTTGATTGATCCAACTGCTTTTATAATCTTGAAATTTCTTCATTCTAATTTTTTTAAGATCTAATATGTTATTCTAATTCATTCATAGATATTCTAGCTTAATCCAAATCACCTATCTTTTGTTTCAGCGATTGATTCAATTTCTTATTCTCTCCAATTAAAATTTCAACTCTATCTTATAATTGTTAAATCTAAGATCAAATCATTTTTATACAGTCTCTTCATATGAAGTGTTACGATCCAGCTCAGCTTAAAGTTCTAGATATTTCTTGCGCCATAAATCTATTTCCTTTTACTATTCAGCAATTCTCTATTCACAAAAAGTATGATCCGCTTCCTTTACAATAACTTGTGTCTTTATTTGAGTCCTTGGTTATTCTTATCTTACCGAGCCCTTCGATTCTCTTACAACATACTCTGATAATCAGTTATTAACAATTACAATTCACAGGTTACATAGGCACTATTGTCTCCTGAATAGGAATAACTGTAGTCTCCCTTGGATTTTATGATGTTCTTGGGGGAGACACAAAATGACGAACAGATGCAGGCAATACTCTACTCATTAAAATTTATTTTAATTAATAAATATCTATTTTTCTAGTGAATTAAATTATGAAATTTGCTTTAATGAGAAAATAAAATTCGTTATTTACCAAATTGATAAGTAATTTAATTGTATAATTATTTGTGTCTAATCTATATCCACTAATCATCTACTCCAAACCAAAACTTTTATTTTAGACTTAATGTTATGTTATCTCTAAAAATTTCCTTATTTTAATACATAATGTAATTTTTTTTTGAATCATCTATAAGGCTATCCAATAAATTTTAGATAATTGATTGTTTTATAAAATATTTAGGAAAATTGTTATAACGTACAATACTACATTAAATTATTAAAATTTGATTTGCTTTGACTTTTGAGACAATTGATATTTTTAATATTTTTTTCCTAAATTTTACTTAACATTTCAAAAGAACATCCTCCATTATTAAATTATAGCATATTTGTTGAAGCCTATCAAAAAGAGGATTCAGTCTTCATTTATTCAAATAAAAATATCTAGGATTGCATAAATGATCCACTTTTTTTGATATCAATTTTAAATCTAAAAATATATACTTAAATCAAAAAAACCAATGTCTATATTAAATTAAGGTTGATATGATATTATTGGAGTTAAATAAGTATCAAATGACATAGCCCATCATTAATAATTTCAAATAGAGAGAATATGAATCTATTACACTCTTCTTCATTAGATTTTGTTATATCATTTAAAAGTTTGAAACTTGCTCCTCATCTTACTTAATTTACTTGACATCTTAAGTTTCTTTGTTCAATTCTAAATTCAAAATTATTAGACAATTTTAGAAAGTATTACAGTAGCTATCGATGCTGTAGTAAGTAGTATTGATATTCCTGATCTAATATAATTTAAGAAATTTATTTTATTCTCAAATGTTCTTTAGGATTATTTGTAATATTAGAAAACTTACTAATTATGATTCTATTAGATCTAAGTTCATCCATATATAGATAATTATGAAGTTACATATTTATATTATGATAAATTTTATTAAATGTAATAGTAAAATCATAATTTAGTTTTCAAAGATTTTTACTAGGAAATCAATAGATTAATTTATTAGTTTATATCCTTAATTTAAGCCAAGATTTAAATTAGTTATTATCTCAATGTTTACTTTACTTTCATATCTGTTTCAATTTAAGCTTGTTTTACAATTTAATCATATTTCTAATCAAGTTCTTCCAACATTAATTCCAATTTGATTATTTATCTTGATATATTCTCATAATCTTAAGTATCTTCATTATTCTTCTTAATAATTACGAAACTATTGTCATCATCAGTTGTTTATTTAATTTATTCTTACTCTGAAGTAGGTACTTGAGTAATGGAAAACTTTTTGATTTGTTTTTTATTCGAAGTTTATTACTGTTAATCTTTAGATTCTTATCTTTATACTAATAATGATAATTCAAAGATTTTGTTATTTAATTACTCTATTTATTTATGTTTTTGAGATTCGATTCTCTCATATTATAATTTAAGTAATTAAATCTCAGAAAGTAATTAAGAATTTTATTATCTTTACTATTCTAATTAGTTTACTAAATCATTATTTTTAGTTTATAATTATTTAATCTCTAATTCCATAAGTTGAAATTTATTTACTGGATATAGATTAGTATACCAATCTAAATATTGTTATAATTCTTGAATTTATTCTTTATATTATTTAATGTCTTGATTCATTTTGGACATACTTTCATTCCATTATTTACTGCTTTTTACAAATGTATCTAATTATAATTGATAATTTAGAGTAATCTATTTTATATAAGGATTAGATTTACCTATTTTTCTTTTTATAATTATAAATTTAATTAAGTGATCTTTTTTTTATAACTCTCATTTGTATCCAAATTCAAATTTAATTATAGTTATCTAATTAAGACTTTTATATTACATATTACTAATCTCTTCTGTTAATTCTCTAATCTTTGATTCATTCTAACTAATCTAAAATTTATAATCAGAATGAATATAGGCAATCTTATCTTCATTTTCAATTTCTAACTATCTTAATTTTTTGTCAAGTTCCTTAATTTTCTAATCTTTTTCATCATTTTTATCTTTTTAAAATACATCATTCTTTGTCATAGTACTTAATAATTTCTCAACTTTATTTCTTTATTTACTTTTTACATGAGCTGTTGTACAATAATTTTATGATATATTCTATAAATGTTTAATGTTTTAATCATACAATCTATTCATTTAGAATACCATTCTCACCTTCTAGAGTTCTTATTCTATCTTATAATGCTCTCATGGCCTTTAAATAACTAGGGGACATTGGTTAACTAACAGATAGTTTATTATCAATAGACTCTTCTGATTTCATTTTTGATGTAAAAACACTAGTTCCAAGATTAAAAGAAGAGTAATAGTTTTTATGATCTATTTTATTCTTAATCTATTGGGCTAGGAATTTAGTTTAAAAACTATCTGCCTTCATATATGTTTGTTATAAATTAATAAATTAAATAATCAAATTATTTTTCTTCTCTTATCTCTAAAGTATATAACAACAAGTACAATAATAGAACACAAACAAATAAAAGCTCCAGCAAAATATGACCCAACCAAAACCTATTAATTTCATATTCACATTTTTACCATATTTTTTTATCCAAATATTGTTGTCGTTGTCATAAAGAAACTCTTAACCATATCGGATGAATACGATTACTCATTATAAGCTAATAAATTTATATAAGAATTACTGTTATTAACTATCAAAATATATTGTCCTTTACTTAGATCATTTTAAATTCTCCCCCATAATTTTTTCAATCTTCCCTAACCTGCTGTTCTCATCCAAACCATAAAGTGTTCTTTTAGTTCATTTAAAACATTGTACCATCTTCGATATTAGTCCAAGCAAATTTTTCCCATCCCTTTGGATTTTTAAAATTATATTCTCTATCACTTTCCCAAGCTATATCTGTTTCATCAATATTAACAAATTCCCCTTAAGAATTTTTTAATTTAAATGTATCAGTAAAATATGTGTAGGCTATTTCACCACATGGGAAAGCATTCTCACTATTATTTAATGTGTTGCCATCATATGATTTTACTTTTTCTGTATTTTTATTAATTTCAAATATCTACCCATATCAGAATTCATTTAATAATCACCACAATTAGAAAGATCAGCATCTACATTCCCTTTTAATTATTCAACAGATTTTGATTTGAAATAATTTCTATTTCTTCTATAAAAATTCTCTAGTTCGTAATATACAAATATAGGTGCTGTCATATCATTAGATATTTCAATTGGTATTTCACAATTAAGTTGATTTGCTGTACATGATGATCCATAATACACTTCCTTTTCAACTATTTGTAAATTGAATACTAAAAATATTATTGCAAAGACCAATAAAAATATTCCTATATTACAAATACAAATACCAATTATACTAAATATTATCAGGTTTCTTTTAAAATTCTTATGAAATTTCCATTTCTTTATGGCAATATTCAAAAATTCCTCTTAATCCTCTCTAAATTATTTTGAAAATGAGTTAGAATATTCGGCCATTAATATTATTAAATATTATAAGCATTATATAATAACATTACTCCAAGTTGTAAATATTTGAAAACACACAAATTTCAAAAATCCTTATAAAGTTTAGTTAATTAGAAGGAAGAATGATAGATATTCATTGTAATTAAATGAAAAAATAGAAATAAGTCTAAACATTATTCAAGTATTTTCAATCTGATGAATATGAAATGGAATAAGACAAAAAACCAATAGAGATGATATCCTACATTAAAATGAATGAAGAATTTCCAATTTTTGAGTTAATTTTAGAAAACTGCCCTACTTTTATATTAGATGCTTAGACTTCTTTATAGTTGGAGAAATTATAATAATTAATTTACTTGGGAATAAATGGATGTTAAATAAAATCTTTAATTCATTTACCATTGATAGATAGTTTAAAAAGATTAACTTTAGATAACAATTATTTAAAAGGAGAATAATTAAAATGCATAGGATATTACAAAGATAAATTAATCTCTCTATCCTTAATTAATAATTAACTTAAAATATATCCAGGATCAATATCCTTATAACATCTTTAATAGATATCAACTTTAAAATAATTAAGTTTAATTGGTAATATATTTGAAATGGATGAAGAAGACAATTTAACAACTCCTAAAGAAGATGCTGAATATGTTAAAATGAGAAATCATATTTTTAACTTAATGCCTAATTTAATCTATTTAGATTGCATAGAAAGATCAAAGTTAATATAGGATGAAAAGTTCTTTAATAATTATAATGAAGAAAATGAATATTTATCTTTATATGTAAGTAAATCTGTTACATAAAATGAAACAAGTAGAAGTTAGAGCATGATATCAGTTAAAAAAAATAATGGAATTGTAAAAATAAAGGAAGAACATTTCAATTAACAACATGAAGAAAAGAAATCATCAACTAGACAATTAAGACAGTAAAAAAGAAAGATGTATGTTTATGATTGATTCTTTCTCATTCATAATTTTTTATTATATATCATTTCTCAAAATACATTACCTTTATTTGGAATTTTCATAAATCTAACAATTTTAGATTTTCAATATGACAATATTTAATGATATAGTTTGAAAAATAATTCAACATATAATAAAATGCATAAATTAAGATAATTATAAAAATGAATTTGATGTTTAATGATATTATTAATCATAATTTAACACCTTTATCAATCTCCTAATCGTATAATATAGAATAACTCAAAGGCAGTGAGGAAGTAAAGATCTTATAATTAATTTTGAATGGCAAACATAATAAATGTTAATTAGTAAAACAATAATCATATGGAAATTCAATTCTTAATAGTTCTCTATATTTTTTATACATTCATTTTCTATATAATGATTTTATGCATTCTTTATATAAATTAACACTATTATTATCAATAATATATATTCATTAAATCATAGTAAGACTCTATTTTAAAATAAAGAAAAATTTAATTAAATCTTTTAAAAAGATCATAAAATATAAATAAATATTCATCTTATAAATATTATTTAATATGCTTATGATATTTAAAATATTATTAGAATTATTTAATATATTTATATTAGGTATTAATTAAAATATCCTGTAAAAATATCTTCATAACTATTATCTAAAAACTCTAATTTTGGAACAAATTATTCTGAAAATTATTATAATTCAATCTAGTTTTGTCTACTTTAAATTTCAAATGAATCAGAAAAAAGATTAGCTGCACCTTAATCCAAAAAGAAATCTTCCACATAAACTTTCTCTTCAAGACCTTATTTAACATTTAAATCAGTTTTAATTTATTCTTATGATTCCTTTTTAATTAATCTTTTTGTCTCCAAGCTTTCAGATTCCTTTTCTTATCTTTATTTATATTCCTATTTATATTTGACTTCTTATAATTTAGATAAGCATCCTTGTTCCTATAATATTGATTAAACCTTAAATTTTATATCATATTCTGAAAGAAATTTGTCCATCCACATTTTAGATGCTTTGAATGTATCACTATTAAAAATATCTAAGGCTTTGAATTTAATTTAGTCTCTAGTAATTTTCTTTCCTCCTTTCTTAGTTTCAGTCAAGATCCATTACTCAAGTTCAGAAACTGCTTATGGATTAACTCTTTTTCTTCCACATCCTGGTTTCCTAACATATCCTTGATTAAACCATCTCTTTAAATTTCTAATTGTAGTATTATACTTCTGACTCTAGATTTCAAAGTTTTCATCTGAAGGGTTAGCTGCTAATGCTTCAATAGCTTCTCTTTTTTCTTCTGTGCTCAAAATATAATAATAATTATTATTAATTTTTGATATAAATTATGGAATTTGAATAAACCTTACTAAAATATGATGATATTTGGAATTCTAACATTGTATATTCAAAAAAATTAAGAATTATTCTTGGATCTCAACCAATCAGATTTATTATTTCATTTCTAATATTGAATGTCTCAAACATTACATTACTTAGTTTAATAACAAATGCAATGCCATTGTTATGGATTTTATTGAGTATTATCATATTGACAAATATCTCTTTATTTCAAGTCTTAACTAGTAATCCTGGAATAATACCTAAAAATGTATGTTGCTGACAAATAATAATATAGATAGTTGGATTTGAATTAAAATATGAATTACTTTAAGTACCTTAAATAACAAAATATTCATCAATGTAACCAAATAATGATTATATGATTTGGAAGGATAATTTTATTCATTAAATAAAATATTGTGCATTTTGCCATATTTATAGACCACCAAGAAGTTCTCATTGTTATACATGTGGAAATTGCATACTCAAATATGATCATCATTGTCCTTGGATAGGATAATGTATAGGATAAAATAATTATAGGTAAAATAGAATAATGTATTTAGATAATATATTTAATTATTAATTTTTGGAATGTTTGATTAATTATGCATATTTTCTATTTCCAGCATAACATTAAATGATAAAATGATAATCAAGATAATCTTAATAATATATACAATACCTGTAAATATTCACTGGTGAAAATTAGTTGTTTTTTTTCATCTTAAGTCTTCAAGGATTGCATTCATATTTAATAATTACAAGGTAAACATCAAAAGAATACTTCAAATAGCTTTGGAAAACAAAAGCTGGCAATCCATTTAATACATCATTTTGGATTCATCATCCAGAATATGTTGATTTTAATTCAACATACTATAGATAGAAAAACTTTGTTTCTCAACTCACTTAATTAGACTTAAGCATAAATATTGATAAAAAACCTTAAATCTTAAAATAACCAATATAACCATATAAAGAGATTGAGTTATAAATTAAAAATTGATTTTTTTATAAATATCTTAAAATAAAAAAATATGATTCTTCAATCTTTTAACCATTTTCCATAAAATAATTCATAGATTTTAAATTTTGTATTATCAGAATCCTATAAAATTTCCATTAAACCAATGCATTTAAACCAATCATCATAAGTAGCAGTATCTACTCCACAAATGAAATAGTTTCTTGTTCCTTTTTTTAAAAATAACTTTTTCAAATCTCTAAGATAATAATTTATTTACTTTAAATGTTTGTTATAACGTACTTCACTTCCAGTTGCATAACTATAAATATATTTTCTTAATATTTCTTCATCATGTGTCATTCTATAACCTAAAGTTGAAACATCTTCTATTCTTGAACTTTATAATCCATAATATTCTAAAAAATTATAAGCTAAATCCCAATTTAAAATAGCATTTTATCCTTCTTTATTAGCTTTTGTAATATCTAATCTATATTAAGAATAATCTATTATTTAATTTGTTTTCCCATTAAAATAGAATACTCTAAAAGATGGATTTTACCTTGAATTAGTAGTTACTGAAGGTGCAATATATATAGTCTTTATATATCTTCCATCAATCCTTGATCTTATATGAGATATTTAATCAGAATGTGTATGTCCTACAAATTAATTTATTGTTACCATAAAATAAACCAGTGATTACATGTTCAAATCTTTCAATAACAACACTGAATCTATCAGCCCATTATGAATTACATGAAATATCACCTGGTGGAATGTGTGCCATAATAATTGCAAATTGATTTTTTGATTCTGAATCCTATAATTCTTGAATCAACCAATTTAGCATTCCTCTTGGATCTGTCACTCCTTCCATTAAATAGAAATTATTAAAATCATAAGCTTAAGAATTTAAAGCAATAATTTTTAAATTTCTATTTTCATCTATTTAAGAATAATATCCATTTCTTCTTAATTAATAATATGCTTCTTGACTTAGATATTATTTCCAAGCTTCTGATAATTCATCTCTAAGCCATTAGGTTGATTCTCCAATCATATCATATTAATCACTAGCATAAAGTTCATGATTTCCATATATTCCATAAACTTAAGTGTTTGGCATAATCTATTATATTTCTTATGTTATCATTTAAGTAGGAACAGTTTAATTTTTTTATTAATTCCATCTATATTAAGCAACATTATCTCCTGTCCATATAATAAAATCAGGTTTTATTTTCTCTGATGTGAATTCTAATAAATTTTAGACAGTTCTAAAAGGTAAATCACAACTAGCTAAGGTTCCCCAATATTAAGCACCCTTACTAGAATCTTTAGGTATACCATTCTCCATTCTACAACAATTAAAAGTATCACAAAAAGCATCTGTTCCAACAGTATATTCCAAATCAACATGTAAATCTGAATATTATACAACTTTATAATCTTCATTATTTATAAGCAATGCTTCAGCTTTTTCTATCCATCTTTATTATTATTCTTTTGTAAGCTTATCTATCATAATTTCATTTATATATTCTTTTAAAGTTTAAGGTTCATGTTCCAATCTGCAAGCTCCTAAAATCTAACATGCATTTGATGGTTTCAAATAATTACTAAAGTTTTTTTAAATATTATACTTAATGAATTGCACTGCAAATTAATCAAGATATTTTTGTTTCTTACCTTCACAGATTAAAGGATTTTTAAACTTTGGACAAAGAGCTACATATTCTTTAGTTATTATAGATATTAAAATGTTCTTTGAAAATTTTTAAACTTATTTCATCATCAATTTGCATGGTAAACAAAATAAATGTAAACTAATAAAAATAACCAATCAATATACTCATGAGGTAACTCTATTCCTACATACGAAGCTATATTTTTTATGATTTCTCTATTCATAAGTTTTTGTTGTTCCTATTATGCATTTATAATGCAAAATAGCACAAAAATTATCAATAAAGCATTTTTCATTAATTAATAAAAATGATTAAATTATAATGTTTTTATTATATAATGAGTAAACAATTAAAATATATAAAATTAATCTTTTTCAAGATAAACTTCTTTGTTTTCACAGATTTTCATAAATAATATTTTTTTTCATTAAAATGATTTCTTTATATACATGTAAACATTTGTTTATAATTTCGTTTATTTATTCACTTAGCTTCATTTGCATTTCTAAAACATCCTTGTATTTTTACTTATCTTATTCATTAATATAATTCTTTTCGTTGATTACCTTCTTTTTGTAAATCATAATATTATCATAGTTATGGGTAAAATGTGATTTCTTAATCCTTTATTTAACTTTCTGTTGTAGATCTTAATAAACTTCATATTTTGATGATTCATGTAACTTTTTATTCTGTTCTTGTGTTTTTAAAATGAATATATGTTAGAAATCATTAAAATTTTCTTAATATGTAGTATTAGAGTTTATCTGCTAAGACTTCTGTAAATAATTAGTAACCCTTAATTATCCAAGATTTATTTAGACAATAGAAATGATCTTTTGAGCTCTTTTTGTTAAGTTCTTTAAATGTCATAAAAGACGTTTATCAGAAAGAAAATTGTTACAGTTGTGATATTTTATTATCAAAGGGCTACTTTTGAATATTTTAATCAAGATAAACTCAGCATAGTGTTTGTCTATCCTATTTTTTGTAAGATGTAAATCTATATATACTTTATAATTTGAACTTGTATGAGTATTTTTACAATTAATTTAATCTTTGCTTCTTTATTATATAAAATATATTATGCAAAATTACCTTTTAATTAATGAATTGAATGCCCGTGAAAAAGTAAAATTCAACAATAATTAAGCCAAAACCAATTGCAGTTTATAATCAATTATCCTAACATACAGTTCCCAAGAGAGATTTACTCATTTAATGGTTAATATAGGTAAAATGTATTATATCCATAAAAGAATACTTTCTAACATAAAATTTCTCTCAAAACAATTGAATTGGCTGTTCTGTATATTGATAACTACCTTAATGTGAAAAATATCTCTGAATAAAAATTCTAACTTCTAGCAATTTGTTCTTTCAATTTAGCTGCAAAAGTTATTTAGTACAATAATGTTTTAGTTCAATTAAAAAGGAATCACTAGTTAAACAAAAATTTATGATTCTAATGGAAGAGGAATATATGAAGATCATGAATATGATGAAATGGAAATAGAACTGCTTTAAACTATGTAATTCTAACTGAATTTTATCACATCTTCAGATTATGCAGAACTGATAGGATTAAATCTTTAGGATGAAAAAATCAAGTCTTATTTTCTATTTATTTTAGTAGGTAATGAAATAAGAATAAAATAGATTTTTAAATTTATAAATATTAGCATCTAGAATTAGCATTGGCTATTCTGTTTCTATCTGATGAGAATACTCATTAATTGTAACCAAGAATACATTAAATATCAAAAGTTATATAAGAAGCTGTTAATTAACATGAAAAAATGTTTGAAGAAGAAGATTAAAAAGAATAATAATGTAAATCTAATTTGAATAAGAAAAGAAGGATTAAAAGAATAAAGGCAATAAGAAAAGTATTGTCAAAATAAGTTAAATAATAATTGAGACAGAAATATTGAATTATTTAATAGTTTCATATGTCATTTCATTTTAATAAAACATTCAACTCTATTTATTCTGATTAAATCTTTTGTTTTGTGGACTTTTATATGAATTCCAATTGATAAGAATTTAATCAAAATCATGATATTTTGTAAAAAATCCTATCTATTTTATGTCTAATCAATCCTAATTTTTGGATGAGTAATCATCAATTTTATTAGAGGATGATTTAGACTTTGAAAATCTAGAATTACCATAACTTACAAGAAGAAATGGAAGAATTAATGATAATAAATAAGTACAGGGGTACATAATATTGGATTAATGTCCATAAAAAATATATATTTCAGAATAATGTCCTATATGCTTAGATTAAGATGAAGATTTATTCCCTTTGAAATGCGGTCATACCTTCTGTATGAGTGATATTGAAAAATTAATCTAACAAGCAAAAGAATAAGTTATCTAATGTCCATTATGTAGAGCATATTAGTATTGTCCCTCTTTAAAAGAATTAAACCAAAATTAACATGAATTCTAATTCAATGATCATATATAATTAGAGTCTAATTGATATTTTACAAATTAATTATTTTTTTATTCTAATTTTTATAAGACGTAGTTTCTAAGTTAAGAAATTTAAAAATGACAATTTTATTTAACTTATATTTAGATGATTTTAGTATAGTTTTGTTTTAAAATCTAAACAAATAAATAAAGTACTAAATCTTAGTCAAGCTTATTCTAAATATCTTCATTTTAATATAGATTAACTTAATAAATATTTTAGATTTTAAATTTAAAATAAAATTAATTTTCTTATCAGGTTGTCAAATTTTCAAATGAATTTAAGTTTCAAAATATGTTATATTCTAATAATAATATATTAATAGTTCCCTACAGATAAATAATTACAATATTGTCTTATATGATGATTAAATAGATATAAATAATATAATTAATAATTATGCTTTCTACTACAAAGATTTTATTGAATATATAAGGTTACTTCTATATTTTATAATGTGATAGAGTTTCAATATAAAGTAAAAGACGTGATGTATATCATAATTTCTGAGTGCTTGAAATAATAAGTGAAAATACATCAATTTAAATGATGATATCATAATTATATAATTTTGAATTGTAAGTAATTAATAGAAATCTTTCATTTGAGTTTAATATATGTGAAATAATATTGTAAATTATTTTTAATAGTGAAAAAATTATGGATCCCATTAAAAAAAAGTAAAAAATAGAAGATTCAGATGGTGAGGAAATTATATAGGAAGGAGAAGTTGATGAAAACTTTGAATAAAGAGTTTAGAAGTTATTATATGAAACTGACAATGGATTAAACTTATATAATAAACCTGTAATGCCATTGATATATTATGAATTTAATGAAGAAATCAAATAATAAGCAGAATAAATCATAAATTTAGATACAACTATATTACCTTAAGATAAATATGAGAAATATGAGAAAGAAGCATCAAAGATTTGGGATAAATTTTACAGGCATCACTAAAATAACTTTTTTAAGGACAGACATTATTTAGAAAGGGAAATACCTGAGTTAAATAATTTTAAAGAAAGTCATTAAAAAGATGAAACAAAATTATATGTTATTTGTGAAATGGGATGTGGAGTTGGAAATGCTTTATTTCCTTTAAAAAAAAACTACACATTCTTCAAAAAAGTATATGGTTTCGATTTCAGCAAAAGAGCTATTGATGTTTTGAAAGCTAATGAATTATATGATGAAACTGTATTTTAAGCATGTGTTTGCGATTTAGTTTTGGATCCATTACCTGATTTTGAAAGACCTGATTTAGGAACTTTAATATTTGTACTTTCTGCAATATCTCCAGAAAATCATTTAATGGTAGTTCGTAAAATATTTGAATGGATGAAACCAGGAAGTGTTCTTTATTTTAGAGATTATGGTTAATATGATTTTGGATAAATAAATTTGTCTAAAAAAAAGAATAGAAAACTTAAAGATAATTTCTATGTTAAACATGATGGAGTTAGAGTTTATTATTTTAGTAATTAAGTAATTACTTTAAATTATAATAGGAAGTGACATCATTATTTACAACAGCTGGGTTTAAGCAATTAGATGTGAAAGCTCATTATAGATATATAGAAAATAGAAAAACAAAAGTTAAGATGTATAGAGTTTGGGTTTAGGGTAGATTTTTAAAAGAATGATATAAATTGTTATATATTTATTAATTCATTATGCTATATCAAACAATTTTAATAGATTGTTAAGTTCGAAATTTAAATATTTATTGTATTTATTGTAATAAATTTATTGAAGGCAATCTGAATGTTTAAAATTCCATTGAATATCTTATGATACCATGCATTCATTAATATTTTCTAAATTGAGAATGCTCACAGATTTTTTAATACAAAAATCAATGAGATTTTATTTAATGCTGGTTTCGACTAAATCTTACACATTTTAATCGAAATTTAATTTGTAATTTTACATAAGGTTCCTAAAAACACTTTTTACTTTAGCTTAAGGTGCCTTCAAGTCAGGATCATAAACGAAATCTCTTGATATTTATTACAAAATATATATACTTGTCAGAATAATCTTCAATCAAGTATCTAGCAAGTAAAGTACTATTTTTAATTTTAAAGGGATCTAATCTCAATTATTTTTCTAAATCATTTATTGTGATTTCATCTTCTGATGAGAATAAGATCTAGATATATATAAATTTTAATCATTTACTAATTCTGCATCTTAGAGAGAGATTCTTTTTTTTCTTAGAGATAATTTTAATTCTAATATAGTCTACTCAATTTATTATTTTTTGACTTGCTTAACAACTATGTTGTCTCCATGATGGGGAGATGTCAATGGAGATATAAGAACTTAAGTAGTGGATTAAAAAAGTTAATCCTCTCCATAAATTAAAGTTTAGGTTGATAATTTCTTTTTAGCAAATTATTACAGATATCTAGATTAATATATTATATTACTTATCGATTTATTTTTACCTTTCAAATAATATATTATAATCTATCTATAGTTTATCATATTTATCATTAATATATTTTTTTTCTGCTTCTAAATGTTATATTTTTTAAGTGGAATCATAATTTAATTCAATTATGGCATTTTAGTTTTCTTAAACAATTTATTAATATTAATTAAGTCTTGTTTATAAATGTTATATTTCATCCATTCTTATTTAGAGTTCATCAACCAAAAGATTTTCATTTTTACTATGATGTTTCATCAAATTCATTTCTGATAATGGATCTCTGTCTCTATATCTCTATATTTATTAGTCTTTTAATTTCATGACTTATTATAATTGATTATTCTTAGCTTTTACTTATATATAATCAGCTCTAATTTTCTCTAATTCGTTAATATATTATTTTTATGTTTCAATCTTATTTAATAAATTTATATTATCTTGAACTATCTAATTTTAGTCACCCTCAAACTTCTAAAGTATCTAATATTTTAAGAGTTCTTTTCTTAAGTCTTAAATCTACTTCTTCAAATCCTGTTAAGCTTTAAATTAAGTATTTTCTTTAAGTATTTATATTTCTTGATCCTTTTGTTTAATCCTTAATAAACTTTATTAAATAACTTTTCTTTGATCACTCTCATCCATCATATCTATCTCTTTTCCAACTTATTACAGTATATTTTACATTGATTAGTTTTCTATTTGTAATTGTTTAGTTTTTAGTTTTTCTAAATGTAATTACTCATAAAGAGTTTCTTTATCAATGCTAATATTTTTTGGAATGATCACTTTTCTTATTCTACATGAGTTAGAATCATTCATAGAATAAAGGGTCTTAATTCTTCTATTTGGCTCATTTTTTAATGGATGTTAAAAATATTGATTAGCTATATGTTAGCTCATAAATAAATTATTTAAAGATGAGTTTAATAACAATTCTTTGAAATTTAGAAATACCATTTCAAGTATTTAATAATGCTTTTTAAAGATATAATCTACATTATAACCTGCTCATTTTTTAATATTTTATGAAGATCAGGAATAAATAAATAAAATAACAATACTATTAAAAATTAGTAGATGTGAGATACACTTTCAAATTTGAAAATTTAAATCTTATGTATAAGTTAAATATGTTTTATCTTCTTTGATAAAATGTGAGTAATCTAATTTAATGGATTTCATAAACACATAGAAATAAATTAAATAACTGAATGATATATAATTTTAATCTAGATTTAATCTATAATTAAAATATAGATCATTTGGATTATATTTTGGATAGAGAATATATTCAAGTACTATTTTTATACTATTTAGGATAAAACACTTATTTAGATATTGATTATATCAAAGATAAAGATTATTTAAAAGGATTTGAAAAATTTTAAAATATAAAAAGAAGTTATAGTTATAGCATCTTAATCAATTTTTTAAATCAGTAAGAATGATAAAAAGATTGCCTATGATAAAAATTCATGAAATCAAAAAATGGATAAGAAGATTATTGTTATATTTGATTTAATTATTATGTAAGCCAGATAATTATTCATCAGAGCAGTAAATATAAAACTTAATAAGAGAATGAATAGATAATGATTAACAACTATTTTTATTCAGATGATATAATAATTAAATTATTATTGTTAAAATATATGGAAAAACTGTAGAAGGAGATGCATAATTAGTATTAGTATATACTTTTAGAACTAAATCGATTAAATACAAAATTGATTAGAATTGAAGAACAATAAGAGATAATCAAACCACATCAATCAGTTCCAATTTAAACCTAAGAAAATAATTACGATTTTATAGTAAGATTGACAACTACTAGTCATAATTCCGCAGTATTGAAATGATTTAAGACAGATACAATCATCTGAGCAGCCAATTCGATAAGTTAAAGTAACAGATGGATCAAAAAGTATGTCTAGATGACTTTGTTAAGTATACATCAAAAATAGCATCAGAATATGCTACTTTATAAATGTTAGATTTATCTATTTAATCTATTGAAACAAGGGTACTCTTTTATCCATCTGATAATTAAAGGAAAGGTAGTTTAGTTTAATCGAGAGTAAAATAGCAAAATAAATAAACTTAAGTTTTTGAATACTAACATACAATTGAATAGTAATTTGAAGAGAGATTACATCGGTTTAGAGAATTAATTACATCTCAAGTTAGATAGTTTTGTGATTAAGTTTAAGCCTAAGATATTAGTAAACCATTTAGAGAATAAATATCAAATAATGTAAATAATCTACATGAAAAATTACATCAACTTGAATTATTTTAAATGGAGATCTAAAGGCATCTAGAAGCAAGGGAGTTTGAAAAACTCATTAAGAAATATACTGAAGTAGAAGAGAGAGTGAGGTTATTAGAGAGTCATTCATAAGGTTTAACAAATTTAATTCAAGTTCTAAATCAGTAGAAAAAAATAGATGAAGAAGAGTAGAAAAGAAAGGAAAAAGAAAAAAAGAAAGAAAAAAAAATGGAGGATCATTTAAATTAATATTTAACAATTGAAGATTTCTAAAAATATTAATAATATATTAAGGACAATTATTTGACTTAAATTTAAGGTAAAATATGATTTAACTAAAAGGGGCTTAATTTCTATAAAGGATTAATGAAACAGAGGATAACATTAAGAATTTATTTAATAAAGATATTTATGATAGATTATAATTAGAAATATCTGATATTGATGAAAAATTTGGTATTGTATTACAGTCTCTTTAAAATAAAGTCAATTAATAATTATAAAATTAAGCATCTAAATTTAACATCTTTGAAATGTCATTAGGCTCTTTTATGAGTAAATCAGAAGTAATTTAAATGCTTGATAATCCTTAAGCAATGATGAAAGTGAATTCAGCTGTTTAAAATATACAAGAGAAGTTCAAAGAGCTTTATTCAAAATAAATTGATATTTTAGAATCTTCATTTAAATTTTCAATTAGTAATATACAGTCTGCTAATATTACAGAAAATGATAAGTTAAATTAAAATGCTTTACTTTTAAAAAAATGTGATTAAATCAAATTATCATTATAAGAATTTTTTGGATAGAATAATTAACAAAATTTTACATAAAAAAAACAATAAGAATTAGTTTAGTAATAATCTTAATAATTTAAAAACTCTAATAGACTAGAAAGTAAATTTTAGAATAGACCTTTATCAGTTGGAAGTAGGAATACAAAATTAAGAAGACAATCTGCAACTCCAAAAGTGATCTCTTCATCTTTTTCAGGAAGTTCAGCAGAGCCATAATTTTTTTCAAAGGTTTTGTAGAATCCTCTGGTTTAAAAATTGAAGAAATGATTTTTGTTAATAATAAAAAATAATATATCACTTTAAGTTTTTTCTCTTATTGTAGTCATCATCATCAGTTATTAATTCAAATCTACATACTGGACAACTGTTATGTTATTTTAACCAAGGGATTAAACAATCTGAATGAAAATGATGCTAACAAGGCATTTATAAAGCTTGTTAAGATTAATATTCCTCTTGACAAACAGTACAGCATTCAGATTGTAAATCAATTTTTTGGAGTGAGTCAATTGCTATTTATGAAGCAGGAGGAGATCTCAATAAAAATAAAATTATACCCATATCTATTTGGATCATTTTGGCTAATAAAATCAATAAGTTGTTCTAAAGATTGCCCAGGTTGAAATTGAGTGTTTGGAAACATTAATGAAAGTAGATTATCAAATACATTAGTTCTTTATTGAAATCTGATGGGGATTTAATTTCTAGTAATGTGAATTATTGTTTAAGGTTATTATTATTGTCTTTATTAAGTTTATGATTGACTTGATGATTAATTTTCTCCATAAGGAATAAAACCTCTAGGATCATTTGAAGGGTCAATAATTTCACAAAACTCTTATTAGCAAAAAGTGCATTTCATAAGATCAGATGTAACCTATGATTCAAATTATTTTTTGCAAATATGACACCAACATAAATTAATGGAATTTTACATAATTAATATATTGATATATATTTAATATCAATTGGTAATCTTGCCTTGGACATCTCTCTTATATTGTTAACCTTGAGATCCAACTTAACTGGAATAGATTCTGTAAACATCATCAAAAGTATTTAACTCTTCAGTCAAAGTTTCACTTACAGATTTATAATGAGCTTCAGCAGAGTTCAAGTCCTAAATATTAAAATAAAATTGACTTCATTAGCTAAATCAATAGAGTTTTGGATTTTCTTTAGTCTATCTTTGCAAGCAGCTGTGGCTTATAGAATAGTGATTAATTAATTTTACAATTTTTCCTATTGATAAATTATAATATATTACAAGATTGATATCTTCAGCAACAAGATGACCTTTAAATGTTTCATTTTCCTTAATAATCAATCCTTTATAATCACTATAACCCATAGCAGATGTAACTTAATTATCTTATTTCTTTGAAAATGATCCTCTGACTTCTGTTTCTAGGATATCAAGGAAATTAAGTAATTCTTATTAAGCTACTGTGAATTAACTATAATCCTTTTAAGATCCAGATTCTGCAGGTGCCTTTTGTCCTTTCTCAATAATTTTATTGAATGCTGCAGCTTCCTTAGCTAATTATTCATCGGTTTCCTTTTCAGCAGCTTCAAAGGGATGTTCAGGAACAGGAGCATCAGGTTCTCCAGTTTCTTGATGTTATTCAATCTCATGAACTTCTGGATCTGTTGGTGCATAAACTGTTTCTTCAGTTGTTTCTACAGTTGTTTCTTAATTTGTCTCCTCAACTTTTTAAGTATCATCAGCAACAACATCTGCATCTTCATATACATGAGGAGGTTCATTGTTTTCAGAAGTGATTTCTGGTTCATCCTCAGGATCAGCTAAATATGATTTAAGTTGGATGAATTAAGCAGATTGTAATAATGTTGGTAAGTCAGTCTATGAGTTTATTGTATTAATTTACTTCTTTGGCATTTTTAACAGCTCTTCTAAGGAAAGCAATTAAATTTAATGTTTTCTTGCTATTTTTGATATCATTAATAAAGTTGGAATTAGATTCACATCTATTGATATCCAATCTTTATAATCTCTCATTATTTTCTTTGATTCTTTTTTCTAACCAACTTATGTAGCTTAAAGTAATTCTAATATCTCTTTCTTTATTAGCCCATTCTTGATCTCTTCGATTACATTCTCCTCTTTAAGTAGAAGAAGATCTCATTAAATCATTCACAATATCTTATTTAGACTTATAGTTTTGCATAATATTATTACATATTTAGTGTCAGACCAATCAGACTCTAATTGTTCTAGTTATTTTGAAGTTCCATTTTTCAAATCTGCTAACATTTTTAATACAACATCTATTTCGTTGGATTAACAGTATGTTGTAATTAACAACAATGCTATAATTGCGAATGCTTTCATGTTAATATTAATAATATATAAATAAAAACGGTATAAACATATTGTAATATATAGAGAATTGTGGAACCTTAGTAAATACATTATTTAATTAAGAGAGATCTCAAAAATAGGTTTGTTTATTATTGTTTGAGTATAGATGTTGAATAGTCATGATCACTCTTATATGTAATATTATAAATTAATTTTATTATATTATTGTTAATGGGTGTATGTGGAGGAAAAGGATCTAAAAGCTAGAATAATCTATAAAAGGAGCATGATTAAAAATAATAAGACACCAATCCTAAAAGTCTTGATAATGGATAGAACAATGATAAGAAAGTGTTTACTTCTTAAAAGACATAATTTAAAGTCAATCCTTCTATTTTTGTGACATTAAAAAAAGGTGATATCTTAAACTACTATAGAATTGATTAAACTTTAGGAGAGGGTATTGTATAGTTATAAAATCCTATCTAGGTTCTTATGGGAAAGTTAGTTTAGTAACATAAAAAGTAACTGGATTACCAAGAGCTATGAAACAAATTAGAAAGGATAAAATTGAATAGAAAGATAACATGATTTAAGAAGTCTCTATTCTAAAAGAATTAGATCATCCTAATATTGTTAGTGTTTATGAATTGTATGAAGATGAATAATATGTTTACATCATTACAGAGTAAACATTGAAATATCATCAGGTACAAGATATCTAAGTGGAGGAGAATTATTTGAAAAAATAAATGAAATAGATCACTTTGATGAAACTATTGCAGCAGGCTATATGAGAAAAATTTTGGAAGCTGTTAATTATTGTCATAATAAAAATGTTGTCCATCGGTATTTTTCTTCTATTTTATCATAGAGATCTTAAACCAGAGAATATTATATTTGAATCTAGGAAAACAAATTCAAGTTTGAAAATTATAGATTTTGGAACTGCTAAAGAATTACTGGAAAGCAAAAAATTATCATAAAGAATTGGAACTGTAAATAATTAATAAATTTTGAATATAGCCTTATTATATTGCACCTGAAGTAATAAGCAAATAATATGATAAAAAATGTGATGTATGGTCTTGTGGAGTTATACTATTTATTATGTTATGTGGATTTCCTCCCTTTAATGGTTAATCTTAATAAGAATTATATTAAAGAATTCAAGCTGGGATTTACTCTTTTGATGGTATCTCAAACTAAAATTATTCTGATAGAACCTGAATGGAAAGAAATCTCTGAGGATGCTAAAGATTTGATTAAGAAGATGTTAGTAACTGATCCAGATAATAGAATTTCAGCTCATGATGCATTATAACATGAATGGATCAAAATAACATAAAAAGAAAAAAAAATGAATCATAAATCACTTGAGAACTTAGCTAGATTTCATGTAACTTATATTATATTAATCATTAAATTAGAGTCAAAGTAAATTAAAAGCTGCTATTATGTAATTAATCACTACTTAAGTCATGACTAATTAAGAAAAAAAAAAAATGTAAAAATAATTTAAAAAAATTGATGTTAATCATGATGGAACTTTGAGTAGGGAGGAACTACTTTAATGTTTCAAGGAGATCTATAATGATGAACTTAAGTGTCATGAAATTGTTGATCATCTATTTGAGTAAGCAGATGTTAATGGATCTAATTAAATTGATTATACAGAATTTGTTATTGCTTTTGCCAAAAAAGAATAAATTATGGCATAAAACAAATTAGAAAAAGCTTTTAAACTTTTTGATAAAGATGGAAATGGTTAAATTAGTAAATAAGAACTTTAAGATATTATGGGTGGAGTATAATTAAGTGATAATTAATGGAGTAATGTTTTTGGAGAACTTGATTTAAATGGGGATGGTGTTGTAACTCTATAAGAATTTACTGAAATGCTCATTAAATAAGCAAATGAATAAGAATGATAAATAGTTTATATATATATTTTATGAATTTTTATATGATAGTTTCATCAATGATCATACAAACATCAATTTTATTAATACTGTTTTTTAAGTTATTTTATTTATGATTGCTTATTGATTATTGGTTATTTTTCACTCTTAAAATGATAAATAATCCATTTCACTTCTTTTTTTTACTATTTAATCAATATCACCTTTAAAACTAATTATTATTTATTTTATTTTTTCAAAAATTATATAAGCATATTAAGATAGTAAATTCAAGTTGACTATTTAAAATAAATAATAATTAGTTATAAAAATATAGTATAATTATTTTTTGATATCAACTAGATACAACATCTACTTGTGAGGTTTACCATCTTTGAATAAAGTCCAACTAATATTAAAAATAATGATTTTTTAGTAAGAAATTTTGATCAATTCAAATGATGATTTAAAAATATTTTCTCAGAGTTCATCCGAATTAATATCCTATAATACAATTTTTATTTTTGATCTGAAATCTAATTTGTTAACAGCGATAGTTAAACTGTCTTTATTATATAATAATAAAATTTGATTGAATTGAATGAGTCTTGAATTTTATTAGATATATTTATATTTTATTTAATTATGAGTTTAGAAACATTGAATGGAATTGAATATTTGGGGGCTCATTTAAAGGTACAATAATAAATTGATTTAGTTCAAAGTACCAGGTTATAGAGAGAAATCAGATGGTCACACTTATTATAGGATTGTAGTTTAATTCACATTAGTTGAGCCTTTCAAAAGAATTGATTTTGAATATACTTATGAGAATTGTCTTACTCTTTTTAAGACATTATCTTAATAATGTCCTGATTTACCATAATTACCAGGTATAGGATTATTTGGATTTAAACCAAATGGATTTGATACAGAAAAAAGAAGAGTAGATTTGGAGAAATGGCTTGGAGCCTTAGTTTGGAGATGTGATGTATTAGGAAGTGAAATCTTTTATAATTTTTGTAATGTAAGAAATAAGATTCTAATATGATTAGTTGAGTTAAGTGCTAGATAAAAAATGGTTAAAATAACCAGATTGTATATTGAAATTTAATTAAGGACACTCATTCCCAGTTTAAGACTTTTTTTATGAACCAGACACCTAAGTTTGTTTTGTATTGACAACTGATGATTCAATAGCTAGTAAAATGTAAGGGTTGATGGGTATATTTGGAAAATAATTAAAACCTACATTCCATTCTTAATTAATTGGTTATAGATTAGATGTTGATAATAATGAAGATCCAATTACTTAAACATTATGGACAATATAATATTAAAATAGAGGAACAATGATAAAATGGGATGAAAAATTAACAATCTTAGGTATTGGATTTGATGATGGTCATATAATTTGTTTAAGAATAGCCACTAATAAAAAGTATTAAGAATATTCAGAATTCTGTTACATTCATAAACATACTTAATCAGTTAATGGTATAGAATTTAATAGTTTGACTGGCCATTGTTATAGTATTAGTAAAGATAAATGTTTGATAACAACAGATTTAGCCAATCCTAGTAGCATATTAAAAGGTAAATATCATTTTATTAAATAATAGAAAAGGAATTTGTAAATGAATTAACTTGTCTAACAACTAATCAATATCGTTTATTTGTAGGAGATAATGTAGGAAGTATTTATATCTTTTCTTTTGAAAATGGTCCATTACATGCTGTTCATTAGATCAAATAAGATGTTATGATGTAATTGACATCTATTTAATATTGCCCTATTAAGAATTATCTTATCTGTGGTAGTAAGGAAGGCTACTTAAGTGTGTTTGAGATTGGTAAATAAGGAAAAGAAAAAAGTACTAATCAAATAACTTTACTCAAAACTATTCCAAATAAAGTTGTATAATTTTCAATAAGCACCAAAGAAATCTATGTTAATTATGGGAATTGCGTTATCATCTTAGAATCAACAAATATGAAATATTTATATTCACTTGAAGCCCATAACAAAGATATCACTAAAATATAATTGTTTGATTCCATAGGACTCTTGATAACAAGTAGTAAAGACAATACAGTCAAATTTTGGCAATATAAATATTTCCCACATATCCTATTAAACAACGACATACTTCCACTTCGAAAAGAACCAGTTGCAGAACATAAGGTTACTATTAGACAATAAGGTGGGGAACAAAATAGATAATCAATTTAGTTATAATAATAATAAATGAAACCAGAATTAGAAGACTTAGATCATTGGCAATGATAAATATTTATTTACATTCATTTACGTTAAGGAGATGACAACAAAGATCGGTTTGATTTGTATTTACTATTTGTTAAAATAGGTCTAATTGTTATAGGTCGTTTCTTTTCTACTTTCTATTCCTCTTATTCATTCTCTTCTGTATCTGCAAGATCAAGCAAACTACGTCTAGCTATTACAGTATTGTCAGTTTTTATTTTATTCAACGATGGATGTTTTTAAATGATCAAATCTATCATTCTACATACATACACATTCCATACCTTTCAATTTCCCTTTCTATTTCGTGTCAATCTCTCTTTATTGATGCATCATGTACACTGTATAAAATAGTTTACCTTATATTGTATCAAATTTATGCATCTAAGTTATTAATAATATCAATTAATATTTATATCTTAACTTAAAATTTTATCAACTAATAACAATTATCTCCTTAATATTCTACTTTATTTTAATAATCATAATGCTATAATTATCATCTAAATTCTAAAAATTATTATGAATATACATTAATATTTATAAAATAAGTTAATGTAGGACAGAAAAAGAAATTCCTTTAGATGTTTTGCGACATATAAAATAGGGATGAATGGCGAGGATGGATAATTCTTAACAATTCACAAAAGAGGATGTTTAAACACCTTCATGAGAGAATAAAAAGAATTAATTTATGCAGTTGATTAGCATTATGATGGTCAATAAAAACTTTCATCTAAAGACTACTTTGAATGCAACAATTGGATAGGAATAAAGAAGAGGATAGATAAAGATAGTATTTTAAATAATTATTAATAGCATACTATTTACTTTTATTATGCCATTAGAATGCCAGGAAAGAGGAAGCCTTAAAATAATTAAACACATTATATACATGGAATTAGAACATTATTTAGAAAAATATTGATCCTTTTGAATTAGAGGATTAGATTCTTAGGCTAGAATAAAAATATGGAGATCCAGATGGATATGCGACAGATGAAGATTAAGATGAGAAAATTAGATATTAGCAATAATTACAAAAGATATAATAATAATAACAATACTAGCAATAAAAATAATAACAATAATAACAATAATAACCATAATAATATCAATAAAAATAATAACAATAACAATAACAATAACAATAACAATAATAATAATAATAATAATTTCATACTCCTGAAAAGAAATCTGAATATAAATAAAGTTCAGCATAAAAATCTAAATCTCCAATAAATAAAGTATAAAACCCTGATTACAAACAAATCGATCAAATTATTGCGAAATCTAAAGATATAAAACTTATAATTAAAGCAACTGGTATAACTTAGGTCAAAGAAGAAAACAAGAATGGAAGAACAGATATACAACCTAAGAAAGAAGTAAATCAATAACCTAATCCATAACCAGCAAGATAAAAAAAGTAATTTAGGAGTTAAGAAGCACTTAATTAAATGGAGGAATCTAATAAGCTTAAGCAAGCTGATGCCTTAATCAGAAATTCAATAGTAGGTGCCTTAGCAAGTGGTACATTAGCCTTAATTTTATGATATATATAAATTCCAATATTAGAGGATAATATTAATAATATTAATTATTATTGTGAGTGAATTATGAAAATGATTAATAGTTTTCTCACTTCTGTTTTATAATATAGTATATGATTAAATTGATTTATTATAATAAAAATGTTATATTAACTTTACATCATAGATATTGATGGATTTGAGAATAAATGGTATTACAAAATAAGAATTACAAACAATATCAATAGTTGTTATCGTGATGTACGTGTAAGATATTAGGATTTGAATTAAATGCAAAAATATCTATCAAATGACAATTATTAATCACATGTAAAAGAGATTATGTATTATTATTAATAGTTACCATAATTTCCTGAGAAATCATTATTTATTTCATGGTTTTAGAGTAATGACAACAGAGAAGAATTATAGGAAAATAAGGAGTCTGTGTAAAATTATCTATAGTGGATCAACAAGTACTAAAAATTGTTCTAAATATAAGGAATCCGCCATTCAAAAATGAAGCAATAAATTATTTTGTGTATAATACATATGATCCTTAGAGGAGTCAATAATTAAGATTCCTGAACATTAATAAAGAGGCATTTTATTAAATCCACATGAAAAAATCTTCAATAAAGAAGGGTAAATTCAATAAGATATTACTTGTAAAGGATGAAAAAAAAGACAGAGTTGTACATTAGTTCTTGATGCCTTCAAATGATGCAGCAAAAAAAGATTATGAAAATTATAAAAGGGCACATTTATTAATTACTGATTATACTTACATAGTGAAATGTCATGAAATAGGACAAATAATAAAGAAGAAGCAATACTTTTAGAGAAAATAAAAAAAGACTATTTATAATGAATTGGAAATAGGATTAGACTCATCCTATGATATTATTTATGCAATTGAAGATTATGCATAATAGCCAATGAATAAACTAATTTAAAAGAGATAAGAGAAACAAGATTATTTTAAATTAGAAATAATATCAGAGGCTCTTATTACTTTGATAAACGTATCTTAATACCTTCAATTTTTATAAATTTTTTAAAAGTAATTTTCTGTAACCAATTTTTATTATGATGAAAAATTAGGATTTAAATTTGGAGGATTGTCACCAATATATTCATATAAAAAAAAATATAGGTTAAAGAATGAAAATGAACCAAATACATACAAGGCATTGAATCCACCAGAATTATGTGGATCTGCTGGTGGCTATAGTATTAAAAATAATTTGAATTCATATATTAAAACAGATGTTTGGTAAATTGGAATTGTTATACTCTCAATGGCATCACTCACATTACCAATAGATTTAATAAGGATTGAGATTATAGATGATAAAATTAAATTAGTGCAATAAAAATATGGGTATACAGTATAAAAAAATTAGGGAAAAATTAGCACTTTTACTTAAGAATATGTTACAAAGAAATCAAAATGATCGATTTTCTATAAATGACATTATTATACCTACTTAACAATTGATGCCGATGAATCAGGTGTAATTCAAGCCAATTAGATCAATCGAACGAATATCAGTATTAATTTACATATATATTTATTAGATTCCATCTATTTCTTAATAGTAATTAGAAGAAATGGATAAATATTTCAAGGAGAAAATTTCAGAAAAGAAATACATTTTACATTTGACTATTGATAAATTCATTGTACAACAGATTTTTCTATTCAATTTGGAACGAATCAAAAGAGAATTTGTAATACAATTACACATTAATGTATCTCCTTAAACTATACCAGATGATTTAATTGACAAAATGATGTTAAGTTTAATTGAGTACTAACATTTATAATAATTGGTACTTAATCTCAAGAAATGCACAATATCTGATTAAGGCTAAAGGAATATTATTAATTCGGCTTAATCAATTGTAAAACTAAAACAATTGACTCTAGATATTAGTGGAAATTAAACTATTCCTATGCCATAATCCAAAATTAAAGTGGTTGTATATAACCAATGAAAATATAGAGATATATTAATAAGTTTAAGATTTTAATTTCACTTAAGTGTTATTTATATGTATGGTTTAAATATAAAATTAATTTATTATCATTTAATAAGAATAATAACAAAATAATAAATATATAAATTTGATAATATTAAAATAAAAATTATTGAAATAATTTAGTATTTGTTTCTTTCTAACATGATTTTACAATCAATCAGGATAAAGTCGAAAATAATACATAAAAACAAAAAACAATGAAATTTATGTATTTTTGATTCAATCCAAATTATGCATTTTTTATTAGATAAGATGTGCATTGATAAATTAAGCATTTAATCTTCAATGAATATGTAATATACAATAAAAACTAGTGAGAACTTTCATTGATAATTAATTGATTCTCATTTAACTTATAAGATAAAACTAATGAATCTGCAGGTGGATTCCTTTTATTATGTTGAATTATCTTGTTAAGCTATTCATGCATGGAAATAAATAAATATCATGTCATTCTATGATGAAGTTTTAAAGAGAGATCTTTTTTTCTTGAGAGCAATAAATTGATATACTTTTATCATTATATCTATCTGAGTTTGATGAAGTATATTATTAAGATAATTAAAAGGGAATAGATATTTAAATATATGATTAATCTCGATTTTGCCTTTTATTGGAGGCAAATGCTATAATGGTGTTCAAAATAATACAGAGTGAATTATGTAATTGTTAGAATATTATTTCTTATTAATAAATAAAAATTAATGTATTTAATTTAAATAGGCTTTATTGTTTCATTTCTCTTTGGAAATACCTTATAAACGAATCGTATTCGTAATCATCCAAATTATACGTATTCAGTTAATGAAGAACTACTATCATTCAAATTTGCAACATCAGAAGCTCATGTTAAATTGCTAAGGTATAATGTTTAATTAAAATTATATTAGTAATCCTTCAATTTATGATATCGATGTATTTAGAAATGATGGAGATTCTCTTGGTGAGTAGATTGAAACCCCATTCCTTAGTTTAGATAATTAGTATCTTGATGAACAATAATTAGATAATGGTAGGATATGGGCAGCTATCATTAGATTGTGTAGGATTACCAAAACATCCAAAATTGCAGGAAATACTCAGTGTCAACTTATTGGATAACACCTTAGACATCTATTATACAGATATATTATCATTACCTTAATTTGAAAAGTAAATTGTTTCTCATCTATTTAGGATATTTCTATTGACTGATGAATTAGAATTACGATAGGCTATTCTAAAATATAATTAGACTGGATAACCTTAATGGAAAGTGGATGTTAAGAACACTTCTTATTCTCTTAAAACTCAATATTCATAACAAATCAATTATACAAATGCTTATTTTGCTTGTTTTGATAATAATCAAGATAAATGTCTAATTTTATCTAATTATGGAGGTATCTGGTTAGACAAAAACTCTGAAATAGAGTAACCAATTCTTACAGCTGAACCAATCATTTAATAATCTAAAGATTTGAATAAAGTAAGTGTTTTTGAATAATATCTCGCTTTAGCCAATGGAAATGTAGGAGTAGATTTGTATCAATATTAAAATAATCAACTCAAATATCTTTTAAGAATTAGTTCTAAAGATTTGAATTAAACGTCAATTAATATTATTTCTCTAAAATTAACAAAGAATAGATTAAGTATTTTAGATGAACACACTGGACTCTACATATTTGATATAATTGATTAGTAAGTTTCATTATTGCTCAGTCTTCCTTATTAAAGATGTGTAGCATTTGATCATAGTGATAATACTTATTTAATTGTTGCTGAAACTCCTAATAATATTGAATATATGATGGAAATTTTTATTTTGCCAATTACTAAAGAATATTACATAAATAGAATTTATGTAGATGATTTCTCATTTAGAGATATATAAATTGATGATGATTATGCTATTATTATTGGAGAAGATGTACATTTAGTTATTAGACATTCAATATTTAATGGTTTTATGAAAAATAATACTGATCTTGTTAAAACATTCTTTGAAGATGAACTTATTCGTTTTGAATATATTGAAATGAATTAAACTATTTAAACTTAATATGCTGAAACATCTTATTATATTGGACTATCAAAGGGTTCATTACACATTTGGAGATTTAATGATTTTAATCCTGTAATTATTTGTAGATTCTAATATGGTACTACACAAAATTACACTATTAGAGCAAACTCTTCTAAATGTGAGAATCACACTACTAAAGATTTATTTGAATAGTGTCAAATTACACAATAAGTTTTTATTTAAGCATCAGGACCTCTATTAGAATCAGATTCTAATTATCTAATTATTGGTGTTTGTGTTTCTGTTGCAGTAATTTTATTTTTAAATATTATAGATTGTTATTTTGATCATTTTAATTTTATTGTGTAGAAAAGGGAGAGCTTTGGCCAAAAAAATATAAGAATTAAAGAAATAGGCAGAATAATTAAAAAATTATGGGGCTTTAGAAGCAGAATAATAATCTATGGGACATTGATTATCATCAACAATAAAATTTATTAATTTAATTGAAATTTATAAATATAATATAAAATATTTTATTCAATTTATTAAAAATGTCAACTCATCAGTTACCTTCTTGTGTTAGTCCTAGAAATTTCACAAATTACATATCTAATGGAACGGGTTTCATTATACAATGATATTTCTTAGGAAGAGATTATTATGTTGTTTATTATAATGGAGGTTTAGCAAAAAATACTCAAGTTCATGAGGAAGGATGTTATGATAGAAGAAGGTTTTTGAGTGGTGAATAACAGAGTAAAGGATTGCCATAACTTTCTCCAAAATTCTAGCATTATTAAGGAGATGGAACTGGAAGAGATTTTTACATTAAGTACTTTTTATTTAAAAAGTTAAGAATAAATGAAGGAGGGTTATTTTCAAGTTCGAAGAAGCATAATCATTTGGCAAATTTAAGATCTTATGATAAAATTCCATAGGAGTTTAGATAGAATGATTTTCTTAGGGCACCTTAAATATCTGTCAAAGAGAAAATAAAAATGAGATAATTATCATAGTAGATTGAAATAAAATTAAAAATAGGAAACAAAAAGAAGTTTTAGAGAGATTATGTTCACCAAAGAATAAACCAAGTTGATTACTCTACAAAAAAATAATAAGAATTTATGTACTCTTTTATAAAATCTATAATCAAAATTTTAATATATAATTGGTAAATATAAATGAAATGATTTTTAATACAAATTCTTTAAACACTTATAAAAATATCGATAATAAGCTATCAATAAATAAGTTATTTTATTTAATATGATATTATGATCAAACTGTTTGTTTAATCTTTTCATTTGCTTATAATTATATATTTTTAATAAATATTGTCCTATGGGAGAAGTAGGAATCAACATTCCTTTAGGATAGCCATTAAATAAAGACAAGAAACTGATAGAAATGTAAAAAGAATTAAAAGATCACATCAATTATGTGAATGATTGCTTTGATAAAGAATTGTTAACTATAGGAAGTTCAAAGAATTAAAATGGAAGAAGAATTAAATTATCATAATATAAAGTAGATCCGACAATTTTTGGTTTTTCTGTAAATACTTTTGAATTACGCAACCATGTAAATTTCTTATGTTAGTAATTTTACTAAATTTGTGTATCACAGCCTATATATTAAAATAATAGTAAATATATAATGTATTAAAGAAAATTGCTCATAGAAAGAGATTGATCAATCATTTATAATGAAAAGAATCAAACCATTAACACTTTAATTTGGCTGGAGAGAAATTTTAATATAAATTATTTAAGTAATTGCTTGTATTGGACTGATTGTTTGGGATGCAATCTAATTATAATTAAATGTATATCCTGAGATTTGTGGATCGAGCATTCATTACTTATTACATCTAAGAATTTACTTAATGGCTTTACTCTTCATTTCCTAATTGATGTATCATAATTATTAATCTAGATATGTGAGTAAGGCTATCAAAGTACAATTATATTTATCTTATTTCTTAAGTTTAATAATTACAATTTTAACAATCCTGTGTTTGTATGGATATAATCTTCTAAACGAGAAATATGATAAAATAATAATGTAGATGTCATAATGTGGAGTTATTTTAATAGGATGCTTTCTCATTTGCATTCATTTATATAAATTAGAAATAAATTTATAGAGAATTAGAGTATTACTGGGAGCATAATATTAATCACCTCTATGTTGTTTTTGATTGGAACTAATTAATTAAAATATTATATATATTAAATTCTTAATATCAATTTCTACCAACTTACACAATTACCTTATTGCTTTCATCATTTATTTCCATTCCAATCTAAGTTATGATAATTTAATATTTCAGTAGAAGTTTAAAATTCTTTTCTTCATCAAATAAGAATCTAACATTATAGATATTCTCTCATATTAATAATACATTTTATCTTTTATATTAGACATCCATAAGTGTTTTTAAATTTCGTTATTATTTTTTTTTTTTAAATATCATCTTCATCCAAAGACTTCATATTAAAATTTAAATATTCTATTCAAGCATTCACATCAGTTATTTCTCTTTTATATTTAAAATGTATTAAATTTTGTAAAAAATAAGCTTAATATTATCTCATATATATTATAAACCACAATCAATAATTTGTTGTTTAATTAGCAGAAATCCAAATCAAATAAAATATCAACATACTTCTTGTACTATATCTAAACACTTCTGCTCCAAATCCACAATACAATGTAGACAACTTCTATATGTCCTATAAATATTTAACAATAATTATACTTATTTTAACATCTCTTAAGGTGTTAATAGTCTCATATTTAATAATTTTCTAATCATATATCTCTTTTATAAGAAATTTAAAGGATGAAATACTATTGGGACTAATAAACTAGTTCCTAATGCTCCAATTAAATGATTATTTTTGGTTTCACAATTTCTGTAAACACCTTTATTCATAAATTAGTATCCTGATTGATATAGGAATTCTTAAAAAATTTTGATTTCCGTAACAAATTAGCAATATATTAATAGAACTTTGCTTTTAAATCCAGGAGTAAATGCAATTTTGAATTTTTTATTATGATAATCCATTATTTCTTCTAAATGTTTCATATTATCCCAATATTTTTTAGGTGGTAATCCTAATTATTCACATTATAATTTGATATTAACTATATTACTAGGTTGTGAAAATACAGTTGATAATATTGATGATCCAAATGCAATTCCATAAAACTTTGCATTTTCACAATATTTTAAATATGGTTAATCTTTTACTTCAACTCTTGTTTTACTATTAAATTCCAATCCATATCTCAAAAAGAAATATTAGAAACAAAAATAAAATGATAGATTCTAAATTATTGATCTATCAAATGATGTTCGAAATCCTTTATATAATCCTTTAAATGATTCAGCTAACTTAATTGATTTAAATTATTCAGAAAATGATTAGTTTTAATATGGACTTTTTGCAATCATCCTAGATACAATTCTGTCTAATGGATATGAAATAATCTAATATTGTCTCAAACTTCATTATGTACCTCATGTATAGTAATTCCTAAACCTATTAGAAAAAGAGGTTTAACAAAATGAGTGTCTTGAGGATATTGAATTATATTTATCATAATTATAATTAAAAAAAATATAATAAATTATCAATCATTAATATATTTAAGTTCAAACCTTCTCAAACTTATATTAGAATATATTTTCATTATAAATAAGAATATAAAATAAATTCTTTTTTTTTATTATTGTAATTTGCATTAAATAATATCATTAATTTTTATTGTTTTAACTTTTAAATACATCTTAACTTATTTTCTGGCAATGTAAATTGAAGCCTAAATTTTGTATTAATTCGAGTGTTTTCGAAAAGGAAAGAATGAAAATAAAAAGTATATTGGAATGCTCAAGTCTGATAGATTAGATTTGTACAAGGTAGAATTATTTAACTGAAATTTTCATTTTTAGGAAAATTTACATGTATCTAAGTATTCACTGCCAATCCAATTATAGACACATATTAAATGGGAAGTAGAAGAAGATAATCTAAATGGGAAAAAGCATTATAAAATTGTGTCATTCAAATTTCAATAAGTAAATTAAAATCATATTTTTTTATAGGTTAAATAAATTAAAGAAAATCATGTGGCCAAAATTTCTACATTTTATAGTGATGAGAAGACTCTTACAATTCTAAAAGAACATTTGAGAAATAAAATCATATTTTAAAGGATTTAAGACTTTTATACACCTCTCTAAACTTTGGGAAAAGGAGCTTCTTCAAGGGTTCTTCTTGTTAGACATAAAAATACAGAATCATATTATGCAGCTAAATGTGTTGATAAATCTTATGTTAATGAAACAGAAAATGGAATTGTACTATATTTGTTTAAATTCTCAGGAATCTATGTTTTAAGAAATTTCTATCAATAATATTCTTGATCATCCTTCATTTATTAAATTACATGCTGTTTATGAAGGAGACAATACATTTTATATGGTCATGGATTTATTAGAAGGAAGAAGTTTACATGATGAATTAAGTAATCATAAAAGTGGATTTTCAGAAGATATTGTTAGGAATGTAATGTGGGTATTCATTATCAATTATTTCTAAGTAAATTCTAACAGGTATAGAATACATGCATGAAAGATAAATTATGCATAGAGATATAAAACCTGAAAATATTATGTTATTAAAAAAGGGAGATTTGAATTCTTTAAAAATTGTTGATTTTGGATTGGCCACTTATTGTAATGCTGATAGGTATAAAAGTATTATAAATATAGATATTTATTTCCTAAATGTGGTACACCAGGTTATGTTGCTCCTGAAATTGCTAATTTAGTAGATAAAACATTTAAATATGATAAAGTTTGTGATATATTCAGTGCAGGAGTAATCTTTTTTAAATTGTATTTTTTGTATTTCATTTAAGATTAACAGGGAAAGATCTTTTTGCAGGAGTTGGATTTAATTTAGTTTTAAAACTAAATAAATAATGCAAAATTGATTTAACTCCTTTGTAAATAACAAAAGTTGATCCCTCTATCATTGTACTATATTATTATTCATTACATTAGGCCTTAATTTAGAAAATGTTAAATAAAGAACCAAGTCAAAGAATTAGTGCAGCCTAATGTTTGTAAGACCCATTTTTTGCTTCCTGCTATTAAGCTTAAGGATTGTAAGGCCCTTCAAAATTAACAGCTAATTAAAAAAAATAAATGTTCTCTACAAATGGCAAAGCTCTGACTACTGAATTTCCAATTGATAAACTAAAGGGTAGTCCTCAAGATAAATTTGAATAATAAGGATCTTTTGTAACATAAGATAATGCTTTTCGACCCATCTAATCTAATTAATAAAAGATAATGTAAAAATTCAATACTACTGAATTTGATCATATTGAAAATGCTTACAGTCCATAAATGGAAAAAGTTATTAAACAATTTCAAAATGGCGATGCCATATAAGAAGAAGATGAAAAATGAATTAAAATATAATTCAATATTTATAATTAGAATTATTATTAAAGTATTCAGTATTTTGTAATAAATCATCACATTTTTTTAATACCTACTTAATAAGTAATTTCATAGAATGTGATAGAAATATTTATAAAATGACATTTATTTGAAGTTATTATAAAGATCAGTAGAAAATAATAGTTTTAGATAATTGTATGTAAGAATTAAATAAAAATCAAGTATTTTGATTTTAAGTTTTAGAATTAAGTGTTTATTATAGTGATTATTAGACTGAAATAGAATGTAATCTTCTTGCTAGAATGGGATTTTTATAAGGATTAAGGTTTTGGTTATTATCTTTCATTTCTCCTAAAATGTTTTCAGATTTGGGATTCTCTTTTACTTTTTCACAAATATGGTGCAACTCCCCTTTTATAGGTTTCTTGGCATTACAGATTCCCATTCTTTTAATTTCAATTCTAATATTTAATAATTTAATTATTGATGAAGCTTTATAAATATTATGTTATATATATATATAAATCATTTTTTTGACTAATTTTAAAGATCAAATTAGATAGTTTGCTTATTCTTTTTAAAAGTCTCTGATGCTGCTGCTTCTTCATTTGACTTTAATTTTTCTTTAAATTATTGAATACTATTTAATTTCGATTGAATCAAACCATTAACATCCTTCAAAAATTTAGAATTTTCATCATTATTAATCTAATTATCTAATTAATATATATATATAATTCATACCTTTTATTGTAACCTAATGAAGAGACATAACTTCCATAGATAAATTACTTATAGTTTTTAGTAGATTTCTACTCAAATTGTAAGAGAACTCAGCTTTAGCATTTTTCTTAATTTAAATTTATTCCTCAGTTTCTGCTATTTTTGCTTTCAAAATTTTAACAATATCAATAAATTCTAAATTATTTGATATTTATTACATGATTAAATATTCTTAATCTCTTTAGCAGCTTAAGTTATAAGCATAGTCTAATATCCAGTTTTGTGACATGTACTCCTCCAAAAATAAAATACCTTAGTTTATAATCCTAACTAATATTTTTGATAAGCATCAAATTTTGCTTATCTACTTTTTCTTTTTCTTTCTGCATATTATTTTAGAGATTTAAAATATTGTTTATATAATTTTAGTCTTTCATAATTGAGAACCATTCTGATTGCCAATTTATCAAATTGTTCTCTCTAATTTCAATATATATTTTACTTTCTGTAAATTCTAATTAATTTTTTCTTTCACTATTTCCTGCTATTCTAACACTTATTATTATAATTCTGAATAATTTGTTGAACAATTAGACAATTCTTATTAATATACATTTGTCTTATTATTAACTTTTAATTCATAAAAAGCATGTAACTTTCTTAATGTGTCTTATTTAATTTCATTAAGTAAATCATTAAATTCTTTATTATCTTGAGGATTAAATTAGACTTCTGTAGATATTTAAGTTATTCTCTCTTAAGTGCTGTCCTTTATTTCACCAACAGCCTTTTTTAATAAGTTTATATGTTGTTTCATTTGAACTGTACTCATTGCTATTCTTAACTGATTATTTAAATTGAAAATAAATATAAAGTTTATATAATTAAAATAAATTAGACACTAAAACTAAATAAAAAAAAATATATTTCATTTACTCAATCTCTTTAATAGACTAAGATTAGTTTTATCATTTAATACATCTTCAGATAATGTAACCAATGCTAATACACAATTTTTGTATCTTCTTTGTGATTAAATGATATGTAATAGTGTAATGATGAAATAAACAAGTAAAAATGTCAAACCAAATGTATAAAAGTAAATTAATAAATTATTTTTCTATTATTTAATAAGATTTTATGATACACTATCTACCTTATCATAAAATAATATAAATCCATCTGAAATATAAAAAAAATATTAAACAATAAGATTATTAAATTCCTTGTAGTAATAGATTTCATTTGATATATTCTTTTAATAAATTCCTTACGAAATTTCTATTTCGAAATCATTTTTAAATAATGAATCCAAATTACTTATAAATCCAATTATACCTTTTCTTAGAATTTCTGAATTATTCTCATAAGGATAAAACTATCCATAAATCATATCAAATTGATTCATAGATATTGTTGTGTTGCAGAAAGGCAAGACATCTATTAAATAATGACAAAAATCACCCTTATAAAGATCATATAATTCTGACTTATCATTTTCATCTATTTAATCACTTAATATTATAGATGAAAATATAGATATTATCTTTTTTGAATATGTTTAAGAGATATTTTTAAAATATTTAGGAATTTAATCATCCTTAAAGTAAAGTCTAAAATCTCCAATTTCAGGATCATTTATTTTACTAAATTATTCTTCAAATAAATGTTGCCCTTTTAAAACTGATGCAAAGGATAGCAAGAACCCTAACTAGGCTTAAAATTTCACATAAGTTTTAATCAAATTTTCTATTGGCATATATTAAGAATCACTAGTCTTAATTTAAAAATAACCAAATGATGCTAATGCAACTAATGCAAGATAACAAAATAAAGCTATACCCAACTTCAAAACAATACTGATTGATTTATTCTATATTCTTTCATATAATAATTATGTATCTCTTGATCGAAGATTTTAGTAAGATTAATTGATAGTAGAATGCATCAATCTTAAAGGAGATTTACAAGTATAATAAGATTAACTAATATTAGTTTATTATTTTTCATTTTCTGAATACTATATTTATTATTATTTGATTTCTATTAATCGAGATGCTTGATCTTCATTAATTCTTGAAATTATTTATACTAAATATTTATGTCTTTTTTCAAAATAATACCAATTTCTAATATTGATAATAAAAGGTAAACTAAATAATATTATCTATATAATTAAAACGGTTTACCAAAACACCATAAAATTTTAAGAATAATCATTTAATATGGATGTAAACTTTTCAATTAGATAAATAGTATTTTAATATGCTTCTATTATATTTAATCGAAAAAACAATAATGATTTTTAAAACTATATTGTTTCTTTTTCGTATGATAATAATGCAATAGCATTCTCTCTAATTACAATAGAAAATGCTGCATAACTTTCAAAAGTTATTTAATCTTTAAGTTATGTTAGATTATATGAAGGTGAATTTTAGTCTTCATCAATATTTATTAATTCAGAATATAGTTAACTGAAATCTTATCGAAGCTAATATAAAATCATATCTTTTTCTTGAAAAAATTAATTTTTTAAATATTCTGATTAGTTTAAGTTTTGATAGATTATTTGGTTAAATCCATAATGAAAAGCCTTATTATAAAATTGATTAATTAATTAAGGTGACTATATATATTCTGTATATGTTAATTTTGTATTAAAATCTATATCTAACTAGTTTACTTGTATTATTAAAAATACAATAACTAAAACAACTTATATTACTTTATAAAAATAAATCTAAACAAATGGTTAACTACTGGATTATTTGAGTAATATATCATGTAAAATAAATTATCCTTTTTATTCTGAACTAACAATACTGACATCATTTAATGATTTGGCTTTAACATTTTCTAATTTTAAAATCTCATCATTATTGTTCTCAGCTTCTTCATTTTCTAATTTTGCCTCTAATGGTATCAACTCTAGCTAATACTGAATTATTTGTCCATTCAATTCTATTTTTGATAGCTTTACCCTGCATTGCAACGCCATGTCATTCTCTGTCTATAAATTAAATTCAATATTTTACAATATGTAGATTAATAATCTGATTTAATTTTTCCTATAATTGAGGCTCTAAAAAATCAAATTAATATGTTTCATGATTTGAATAACAATTCTTTTAACTTAATAACAAATGCTTTTCTGATCTATCTGAACAAATTATATAATCTAAATTAGGAATATTATTATAATTATTGAGTTTGATCAAAGATTAAAGGTAATTTTTATATTGTTTATCAATCTTATGAATATTCTATCTAAAATTGAAAGTAATTTCTTTCTCATTTAGAAATTCATTATTATTAATGATGTTAAATAACTCTGTTGAGAAATATTAAATATAACTGTATTGCTTCATTTATGAGTGTAATTCATTAAATTACTCTAAATAATCATTCATGTTTGTAATTTTACCTGATGGATCAAAAATTATATAGCCTTTATCTTAATTAACTTTTTTTAATACAGATAATAAGATAAAATCAGATTTATCATTACTTATAGTAAAAACCACTTCTAAACATTAAATTTTCCCATTCTCTTATAACTAGAGAACTTCAAGAGAATTTTAGAAATTTTGGGTTTTCAATTAATTTCTGTAGAGAAATCTTTCTATAAATTAACTATGTAATGGTTATATTGAATCAGGCATTAATTATTCCAAAAATTCTAATTTAAAATCAGTATTATATCCAAAGAATTATAGCATTGATTTATTAATATTTAAAATTTAACCTTTCTATTTAACCATGCTTAATGTAAGCATAATGGCTTTACTTTTCATTATCTAAATGGCTTCTAATGCTTTTTGATCATTTTCCAAAATTTTCTTAATTATTTTCTTTAATTTTATAGCCTAAACATAATAATCAAAATACTTGTCCATAATTTTACATTATCACAGAGTTAAAATTAATAGAGATTTTTAAATAAATAACATTTGTACGATTCTCAAGGATATTATTTTTAATAAGCCATCTTTCAGTATTTTAAATAGATTATGAAACCTAAATAATTTTGCTTTCTGCTTCAGCAAAGCTTTTGCTCCCCTGTATTAAATTAGCAAATAGATCAATTTATTTAATAAGAATATCAGAATATCTCTTCTGATATTCTATTTCTATTAAAAGATCCCTATTTAATTATTATATCATTAAAGTTGATTTATTAACTTACATAATGTCATATTATATTGAACTTTTATATATTTGACTATAAATCTTATAAAAAAAGGAAAATTTCATTTACTAGCACTCAAATTTATTTAGAATAAATAAAGCTTAAAAATAACTTTACTAATTTTAGGTTAAATAATCAAATAATATCAAAACATTATTTTCATTATAAAAATAATGATTGCCTTTTATTTCATTATCAATAATTTATTTAATAAAATTAAGATATATTCCATAATCCTATTTGTATTTAGAAACTTATTTTAAAAATAATGGATTAAAATTTAATTTAAACTTATTCTCTATAACATGAAGAATATTATTAGATTAAACAAATTAAAATAAATTAATTTGAGTAGATAAATAAAATAATAATGTCATCAAATAAAGTAATATATTAAAAATTAAAATTTCATCCATTTTAGTACCTAATCCTAATAATAGAAATACTGAAATGATTAAATTACAAGAAATTAGACCTTAATTAAATTTTTATGGATCATTTTATTAAAACACATTATGATATTGAGTAATAATCTAAGTTATAATTGTAAGTATATAAAATATGACAAATCCAGTTTAATTGTTTATAACAACAAATATGAAAATTCTTATTATATCTAATATATAAATTGCATATAAGTAGGGTGTATAAAATTGATTAAGTGGAAACTATAATTTACTAAAATTGATTGCCATGTCCCTTTAAAAGTATGTGGTTGCAGCTAAGAATATCAAAAATAAGGCAAAAATCAAAAGAGTAATAATTGTTTCCATAAAATTTGATGAATGGTGATTCATAAATTCAATATAAATTACAATTAGTGGAATCCTAAATATCTTTTAGAAACTATTTAAAGTTATGCTTATTAATTAAGAAATTTTTTGTTGTTAAGGGAATTGAAAGTATATAATAAGCATTATAAAATAGAGTAATGAAAGCGATATGATGAAAACTTCTAATAAGTATTCAGTATGATTTCTATCTATAAAAAGTGAATAATTAGTTAATTATTAAATGCTGCTTAACATTTTGTCTTTATATTTCAATTACTGCCATCCATGTTTTGGAAAACATAATGCAACATTTTGAACAAACTCAAGTATCATAAGCATTTTAATGACTCCGATTTTTGTTTTTGTTTAGATTGAAAGTACATGAACAAAATTTTAATATGTAAAATTCATTTTTTGTAATTTGATAAATATTTTCTCATTTCTTCTGATAACTTATTTATAATGTGACTTCTTCAAACTAGGTTCCATTCAATTCATTCAAACAATGAGTTGCCTATAATTCGTCTTCAAATTCCACAAAGGCCACACCTTTTGGTTTGATTCCTCTAAATTCTCTAAATCCATAAAAGTTTCTAAAATGTTATTCTAAGTTAACAAAGTCAACTAAGTGCAATCCTTCAACAAATAAGACTTTGTTTGGTTAATTTGGAATCGAAGAATTAAATATATCATTATACTTTTATTTTATTGCTGGCTCCAGTATAGACTTAATTCACTGATAAAGGCATAGATATAGTTGGTGCTTCTCTCTATTATTTCTAATTGATCATTTCTCTTTATCTTTTATCTTAAATTCTCTTTTTATGTTCTTTTATTTTATCACTCATAGGCAACTTCTCTTTCTCCTCATATTCTCCTTTTGAAATATAGTATGATTTTTCTTTAGCAAAATTCACTTTCTAATCATCAAACTTAGTCTTACCATAACTTTATCATACAATTAAGTATTATGAAATGCTTTTTGAGCCTTTATTGCCTATTCTTCATCTTCCATTAAAATAAATGCCTGTCCTCTCATTAAAATATTTTTCTTGACAATTATATCAAGCACTTTTCCACTTTATGAAAATAATGCATATAATGTTTATCTCATCTCCTCTGCAGTCACTTTCTCATTTAATCTATTGATATATAAAGTTTTATTTGATGGATTTAAATCAATTTCTTTAATATCAACAGTTTATTTGGTTGGTACTTATTCTACCTATGCTTATTAAACAGGTTTAAGTATCTCTTCTCTATTAACAGAAAACAGAGGTGGAACATTTAAACCTTACAACATTAAATAAAATTAAATATATTTGTTTTTTTAAGCATTTCAAAATTTCAATCCATTTCTTCAATCTCTTCATAGTAATCAAATTCTTCTAAAGCAGCTGAATCAACAGTCATATCTATTCCTTATGATTAAGATTATTGCATATATTCATCTGATTCTTAAAACTAATCTTATTATAATTACGAATCCCTCAAATCCTAAATTTATAATATTTATACATCTCCCTCTAATTCTTCTTCCAAATCATCATTATCATATTTTTCATCTTCAAAATTTCTATTATCAAATTTTTTTTATTATGCTTTTTTTTATCCTTCCACTTATTTTTCTTATTATTATTATTATTTTAATAATTCCTACTACTTTTACTATTCTTTTAATTTTTCTTATTCCTTCTTTTATTACTCTAATTTTTATTATTCTTATTTTTATAATTCTTGCTTCTACTATTCTTGCTTCTACTATTCTTATTACTTTTTCAATTCTTCTTATTATTTTCGTTGCTATTCTTTCTTTTATTCTTCTAACCTTTTTTATTCTTCTTATTTTTTTTTTAATTCATCAAGTTTCTTTTATTCTTCCTATTATTACTTTCTCTTTTCTTCTTCTTATCTTTTAAGTTCTTCCTATTTTCTCAATTCATCTTATTTTTTCTGCTCTTATAATTTTTATTCTTATTATTATTTTTACTATTATTATTGTTACTATTATATTTCTTTTGGTGATGGCTAAGCAATTTTTTAAGGAACTTTTTCTTCACTAAAATAATTATTGATTTATATTTACGATTATCTCTCTGAATGTCTATTTTTTAATAAGAAAAATAGCAATGGTTTAGTTGTATCATTAGCCTCAATATTTAATTTCTTGGCAATTTGCTCTCTATTAATTTCTTCTCTCAAATTACTTTCACTAAGAAAATCATTCAAAGTAAATACCTTGAAAATATAGAATTTGTATAATGCATTTCGAAAAAGATTAAAAACTCCTTTATCAATTCTAACATATCTCTACCACAACCCAATTCATATATTGCTTAAGCTTTATTATTTTCCCAAAAAAAGGGAGATGGCTTTTTGTTGTTACCTTCTTACTAATCAACTACATTAAAGACAGATGCTCTAATTTAAGCTCTAATCTTTGCTAAAGATCCATTTGCTTCTAAAGATTGTATAACTAAGTTCTTAAGTTCTGTTAACTCCTACATTATTAAAAATTTGAAAATAAATAATAAGAAATTTTACATTTTTGTTTTATAAATATTCTAATTTACTCATTCCAAATCAAATTACTCTAATTCTCCTAATTACATAAAATCAAATGTTGAATCCCTATTTTTTTAATAATATTCATAATGATCTGCTCTTATTTTTGCATTAACAAAATCACCATCACGAAATCTGTCAAGAGGGTGACCATGAGCAATACAAAATAATTAATACCAAAATAACCTATATAAACAATACACAAAAGGCATTTCTATTTATTAAGAACAACCAGGATCCCTTACAAATTATTCATCAAAGAAATATTTATTATAACATAAGTTTAATGTTACTCCTGTTAGACAACTTAATATTGCTATTGTCCATTTATAAGAAACTAATTTTTATGTTGGATTGAATTTATAAACCTCCCTCATTATTGGAGTCATTAGATCTTTGTATATCATGAAATATCTTATAATATACACTGGTTTCTTAGTATAAAGCTTTTCTTAAAGCTAGAAAAATTGTGTCCATTCATGAATTCTTCTCATTAAATTAAATTTTAACTATTATAAAATAATATAAGTTCATCTTTTTGTTAATGGACTTATTGCTCTTATTTAATTCATTATATTTTATTTGAATACATTAATATTATTACTTGCATTATTACTTATTTTTGTTTATTCTTAATCTGGTTTTAATTTTTGATTTTAAACTAATTTTTACAAGTCTACATTAAATTACACAGTCTTTTAAATGCTACCATTATTTATTGATTATTAATTGTTAACAGTATGCTGCTAAATTTTTTAATAAATAAAATTTTTGATATTCTAAGAATTAGCATTTGGATTAGAATTTTCATTATTCAAGTTTCCTTATGTGGATAAATGCTATTAATTTGTATTGTGAAAACTTTCATTCTATTCTGTTTATAATCGATTATTTAAAAATGATTTTTTTTAAATTTAATTCTTACATAATGGCATAGGAGAAACTGCTTATTATTTAATAAAAGGAGATTAAGTTGTACTTGTGGATTTTATTTATTAAGTTGAAGGTGTTTATTTAGTACTTTTGAATTATAAGTTCGGACTCTAATAAGGTGAATTAGTAGTCTTAGTATTTCCTCTTGAATTTGAAGGCTTCGAATATTCAAGTTCTTCTAATGCTTTTTAGATTGGCCTTTTCTCTTCAAAATCCTCTTATTTATATGTATATCCAACAAAAGTCATTTCTTTCTTGCTATTTTGATTTCCTTTAATAATCCAAGGTTCCTCTTCTTCATATTTATCAAAATTGCTAGTATCTAATTCACTTCTTACAGTTGGAATGTAAGGAGCCTTCATATCTCTTATTTTAAGGATTGATAATCCACCAAACCAAGGATGTCTTATGATTTATTCAAACTTTAATCTATTATTGGTATCACAAACCAGTTTACTAATTAAATCTTTAGCCAATTAAGATATTTTTGGTTCTTCTGGAAAAGTAAAGCATTATTAAAATTTAATAATCTTTTAACAAGTAGTTGATGGATCATCAGTATAAAAAGGTGGATATCCAATTAACATTTCATATAGGATAACACCTACACTCCACCAATCTACAGTTTCATTGTATCCTTATTATAAAAAGACTTCAGGAGCAATATAATCAGGAGTACCAACAGTTGAAAATGCTTTCTAGTATATATCATTTAAACTATACTTCTCTTCTAGTTTATTTCTGCTTAAATTTTGAGGAAAATACTGGCTTATCAAAATGCATTTCAGCATCTTTACATAATCCAAAATCAGATAATTTTATATGGCCTTGATTATCAAGTAAAATATTATCTGGTTTTAAGTCTCGATGGATAAAACCAAGTTTATGCACTGATGAAACTGCTTACACTAATTCTGCCATATAAAATCTTGCTTCTGCTTCTGATAAGATATCTTTTTTCATTAATAATGTCATTAAATCACCACCAGGTAAATATTCCATAACTAAATATAGATTTTTTTCATCTTAAAATGAACATTTCATCTCAACTATCCAATTATTCCCTTTTGCTTCTTCCAATACTTTTCTTTCATTTGTAACATGACCTATCTAGTTTTTATATATCATCTCATGTTTTTTCATCTTCTTTACTGCTACTATCTATTGTGATGGTACGTGCCTACATAATCGTACTTCACCAAAGGCTCCTCTTCCAATAATAGCAAGTGGTGAAAAATCTTCAATACTTAATCTCATCCTCCTATCAATTTTGAAAATTTTAATACTTCTTTCTCATTTATTCAGCTTCCTTCTTAAGTATATCTTTTTTGATAATTTCCTTTTCTTTTGCATTCATATGAAGCGAATCCATCAATTTAGATAACTGTTACCAACCTTATAATTATTATTATTCTTCTTCTATTTATTTTGCATATTTCCCTAAATAAATTATAAACTTTTCATACGCTCAATATATATTCTACATGCCTCAACCCTATCTCTAGTAGCATTAGAAATTTATATTTCTTTCTTTCCAATCATTAACGATATTTATATTAATTTTATTTGAATTTATTTAGACTCTCAAAAATTCTCTCCAAAAAACTTGATGCTATTCATTTCCAAATTCCCAATAGGTTTTTAAAATCATGAAATAAAATGATATCATCATTCAAAATTTATCAAACAACATTATTCTATTAATACTCAAAATTTTATTTAAATAATATTTCCAACCAAATATTCAATTATGTCAAATAATTTTAAAAATATATTATTGTCACTTTTTTATCTAAATTCTTATATCTTACAACATCTTACTACTTTAAATAATGTTATTTATTAGTATTTTATCAATAATTCTAGCTTTTATTTTATTAATATAAATTTACTTTTAAGTATAATTTTAAAAATTCTTTAACTCACAAAATTGTCTTAGTTAAATATAAATTTAGTTATATTTAAATGTTGCAAACCTTCAATTTAATCAATTTTAATTATTTTTAATTAAATATAGAGGAAAGCAAGATTATACAAGAAAATTCTAAAAGAGAATTAAGGATATTTAATTCATCCTGATTCAAACCATATCTTCAGATGGTTTTATTGTTCTAATAATTGGCAATTATATTATAAGAAACAATAATACAGCTGAAAATGAGTTGGTGGGTAAATTTAGATAAAAATAAAGAATAGTAATATTCCTTAATTTCGTATTAAATTTTGTCCTATTTTATTAAATTCCTGATGATACATTTAGATGTCTAAAAAGATATTCTAAATCATAATATTAGTAAAGCTTTGTCAATCATATTTGATGTTTAGAAAAATGAGCTAAACAGATTTTCTTTTCATAGTTTACATAAGCAAAACTAGTCCAAGAACTAAAAATAGATGTACCTAAAAACCTTAATGAGTAATTATTAAACTTTTTGAAGTGTAATTATATGTATAAGAAGCCAATATTTTTCAAGTTAATAATTGATATTATTAAATATCGTGAAAGATCAATTACGTGCTTTTATATGAAATCTCATTATAAGTTTATTGTGATCTCATCACTTATCACAAAAAAACCATGAATTAATAGATTTTATATATTTTTTGAATTAATGTTTTATACCTGATTAATTTATATTGTGAAATCATTCAAAGATTTAATAAAGAAACAGCTGATTATATTAATAACTCGAAAAATACTATCTTCATGATAAATAATAGATTTTAATAGGAGATTAAGCAATTGTTTATGCTAATATAACTATGTAAGGCTGACACTAAAGTTAATCTTTCACAAAATAACTATATTATTTTTATTAATTAGATAAAAAATAATCTGAAAGTGTGATTCAATTAATAAGTATGTTCAATAAATTATTTACAAAATTTTTGTTTAGAATCTCAATTATCGTTAATAATTTTATATATAATAATGCAGTGTCGCAAAGTCGAACCAAATGTGATAATGAATTCGGCAAGATTGGTACAACATCCTGTAGAGGCAAATAAACTAGAGGAGGAGATAATTCATGTAATAAAGAGTCCAGACAAAAAGAGTCCCAAGAATAGTAAATCACTCAAACCTACATCTTCTGGTCCAATCATAAATTTGCAACAATAGATAATAATTCATCAAAATGCTCCTACTAAAGACTCTTAGGTTCTAATGAAATTCTAAAATTAAATGAAAAAGAAGAAAAAGAAGAAGAAGTCTTAAAAGAAATAGAAAGTAGAAGCAATAGATAAGCAAGGATCAGAAGTTAGAGTAGAACAACTACTAAAATCAAACTTAAGAAAACATTAAAGTATTTTTATATGATTTACAAATAGAGGAAAAATAAGAATAGTTGATTAAGGAAGAAATGTAAAAGTAAAGGGTAATTAGTTTTAATGAAATGAGAAAAATGATGGATTAGCAAATAAGATAATTAAATTAGCAACGATTTGTCAGAGTAATTTTTACATTATATTTGTATAAAGTCAAAATCTCCTCCATCATCTATGTTACCTTGGGGTATTAATTAGAATAAATTAAAATAATATTGGACAAAGATGTTGGAAATTCATGATAAATTAGAAAACCCTTAACAAATAAATTAAACTTCTACAGAATAAGCAATTAAAGAAAAAATTAGAAGGCGTAAGTTGGGATTAGATTTTCTCAATTCAAAACCTGAAAAAGATATTAAAAAAATGATACAAAGTAACTTCTATTTTAAACATTTTAGAATAAAAATCAAAATAAGTTTTCGAGACTATTTAATCTCCATAAAAACATAAAAGTAATTTAGAAAATAAAGAAGCCGAATAGGATGTTAAATTATATATGATGTTTAAGAGAGAATTATGGAGACAATAAAAAATTGAAGAGTATCAAATTAATTTATTTATTACTTAGTAAAAAAATAGAAAAATTGAAAAAAGAGAAATTGGAATAAAATTTGCAAATACTAGATTAAGAAGCCAAACTTTTTGCAAAATCAAGAAATGCTTCTATGAAATCCAATTTAACAGCATAAGTAGCTTCTAATCATGCACAATAATAATCTCAACATTTGAGAACTTCTGAACCACCTAATTTTAACAAATTAGAAAAGGAATATAAAGAACTCATGAGATCTCTCAGATAATCAAGTTATAGTAGTACATAATCTCATACAAGAAAAACAAGCTAAATGAAGTTTATAGATTGGTTATAAAAATTACCTGAATCTTATCTCTAAGAGTAACTGTCTCAAATGTAATCCATAAATGAATAAATGAATAATAAAGGATTTCAATATAAATTAAGTGAATAAGAAATGTATCAATTTTTAGAGTAATTTCTTAAAGAAAAGTTTGAATAACAAACTAAATCTACTATCAAAGACCGTTTTAATGAATTATAAGAAAGATTTTAGTAGGCTTCTTAATAACAATTATCTAATAGTTAATTTTAATCTCAATAATAAAATATTACTCATTAAAGTAACAGGAGTCAAACCTAAAAAGATAAAGTATCTACATCTCCAAAAGAATTAATAGTAAATGAAATGAGTGAAGAATAATTAGAACAAATTTAAAATGTTGCTGCTGTTATGATATAAAAGATTTGGAGAGGTTATAAGACAAGATAAATTGTGTTTGAATATCTTTAATATCTAATTTAAGAGCAAGAATTAGAGGAATAAAAAAATGAGGAAAATAAGTTGCAGTAGCAGTTTGAAGGATTGTCTCAAGAAGAAGAAGATATCAAATCAATAAATAAAATACATGATTCTGATATAGATTTAAACCCTCTAGAATTACAACTATAGGATTCTTCAATTCCTATATTTAAAGATAATACTCCACTTCCATCAGAGTCTTTATAATAATCGAGTCCTCGATAAAGTAAAAGTTTTCATAATCTAATTTTGGATTCATTCTAGTAATAATAATCATCTCCTTAAAAAGTTATTCAACAATAATAATAATAGTAATAATAATAATAACAATAATAATAACAATAATAATAATAGTAATAATAATAATAATAACAATAATAATAATAATAATAATAATAATAATAATAATAGTAATAATAATAATAATAACAATAATAATAACAATAATAATAATAGTAATAATAATAATAATAACAATAATAATAACAATAATAATAATAATAATAATAACAATAATAACAATAATAATAATAATCATTATCAGAATCTTAAATTTAAGAGTAAGAAAATAATCACAATTCAACACCTTAAAAAAGCATCCATTTATATCATGGATTGCATTCTGATCCAGAATATTTTATGCAAGTTCTAAAATTAAGAGAAGAAGCTTTATAATTGAAATATGATTAATAATTAGCTTTGTTAGAAAAAATGTTAGAAAAAAAGAAGTTCTCTAGTGATTTATTTTCAGAAAATAAAGATAAATTGGATAAAAGATATAGAAGGGAGAAAGATAAGTTATAATAATCAAAGAATGATGTTGAAAGATTACATCAAATGTTTAAAGATACAATAAAATCTACATAGAAAGATCAATAATTTATGGAAAAAATGAAAATCTAAACTGATGAAGAGAATTTATCAATTAGATAAATTTTTTCTATTCGTTCAGAAACTGAATAATCTGATGGAGAAATAGAAAAAAAATCTATTCCTCATTATGGATTATTATAATAAATTAGTATTAATTAATTAATAATTTAGAGAATGATTAGTTTAAGAAGTATTCTAAAAATAGAAAATAAGTGAAGAGTTTTGATTAATAAGTAAGTTTAGATGAAATTTCAATGAAAAATGAAGAAATCTAAACAAGTTCAATATTTAATGTACACACAGAATCAATAAGTAACTCTTAACATAAATCTATATAATAACCATCCACTCTTTAATAATCTCTACCTTCTTAAGAAACAGTTTAAATTGAATCAATAGAAATTCAAGAGAATAAAGTTATCGAACCAAAAGAAGGTTATAAAAACTCAATAATTCCTTTTGATGATAGAAAAATAGAAAATCTAACTGAAAATATAGTTTAAAACATCATTTCAGAATTTGCTGAAGAGTTGAATAATTTTCCCTTATAATCTCTTGGTGTATTGATGGAATGGGATGAGGAATCTGAATTAGACTAATAATTTCCTCCTGGATTCCCAACAACTTTAAATTTTATTAAAGAATATCTTGTTGCATTTAGTGAATTTATTTAAAGTAAGAATTTAAAGATTTTTAGAACACTATCTTGCAGTTTTTATAGAGTTGATTAATACACCTTTGGGTATAACACCTTAAGATTTATTAAAGACAATTTCACTTAGTGATCTGCAATAAAATGGTCTTGATGATTCAACTTCTGGACCTTTGTATCCATTAATAAAACATATCCATCTAATGGAACCTTTAATTGAAGAAGAAATTTGGACTAAATTCAATTAATCTTATGCTCTCAAATTAAAATACTTTAATGATATTAATATAAGTGAGGATTTTAAGGAATTAGAAATTTATCATTTAAGAATGATTTATGAAGCCTTTAATGAGTCTATAAATTATGTTAGACCTTTCGGAATTAGAGGATAACCATATCCATGGAAGTCAAATCCTTTAAAGGTCTTTTAAAATTAAATAACAAATGAATCTATTGATCGAGCTATGGGATAAGCAATTGCTAAAATGTTGAAATGGGGGTCTTTTTTATGTGGATTTATTCCTGAGAAAATAGAAACACCTTAAGGTGAAATTATTGTAATAGAAGATGACTATTTGAATTAAATTAAAGAAGATAGATTATAGTAAATGTTGGAATATGAAGTAAGAAATAATTTAATCAATTTTAGATTCAAGAATCAGAAGAAAAATGGTTAAATTATGAAGAAGAATAAGCTGAAGTGGCGGTAGAATTAGCAGATGTTATTTTTGAAACTATGTTAGATGAAGCAGCAGAAGAGATATTCAAAATTTCATAAGCAGAAAAGCATTAAATAAAATTGTCTTACTAATGATATTTATTAAATAGTATTATTATTTTCTTATATTTTTAATTAAATTCAAAATATATTTAATAGATAAATACATATAAACTATTAAATATATTTTATCCATAAATTCAAAAATTGCAATATTTATAACAAATAATTTTAACATAATTTTAATAATTAAATCAAATTTAAAAATTGAAAATAATTTATGTTACAAGAAGATCATCAGAATGTAAATATGAGTAAGATAATCTCTATCATAAATAAAGCAATAAAAAGTATTATAATCATTTCTAAAATAGAATGTCCTTAGTTTGAGCATACATAAAATTATCTACTTGAATCAAGAAAAATTGTATTGTTTAATGAAGGTTTAAGGGAGTAAATCTTAAAGTGTTAAGATGAAATAAGATTAATTTAATAGGAATTGACTCAACCTTCTAAAAAATTAAGAAGAAAGGCTAATGAAATTTCAAAAAAGTATAGATGTTCAAATTGTGAAAAAAAATATGGCTCTGAAGCATCACTTAATTTACATTGTAAAATAAAGCATGTCTTTTCAGAAACAGAATCAAAAACATAAATTGATCACAGTTTTCAAATTTGATTTTCCTTTTTAATTTTTAATTCGCAGTTTTTTTTATAAATTAAATTTTATAACAATATTATTAATCATTTCAAATATTTCTAAAATTAGGGGATCTCTTTTCAATAAAAGCTTAAACTCCTTCTTTTGCTGCTTATGTATTGAGCAAACTATTAAATAATTGTCTTTCAACTTTATTTGCCTAACTTACAGGTAATTCTTCTGCATTCTTAATAGCTGTTTTACAAACGATCAAAGTATATAAAGATTTCTCACTAATTCTTTTAGCTATCTTTATACATTCATCTCTTAATTGATCTTTTTTGACTACATTAGTTACAATTCCTCTATTTAAGGCTTCTTAAGCTGAAATCTAATCTGAAGTTAGGATATATTTCATAGCAGTTGTTCTACCTACAAGACGAGTTAGTCTTTAAGTTCCACCAATTCCAGGAATGACACCTAATTTTAATTCAGGTAATCCTAATCTTGCATCTTCTGATGCAATAATGATGTCCCCATTTAAAGCTAATTCAAAACCTCCTCCTAAGGCTACTCCATTAACACCCATTATTAAAGGTTTTCTCAATGAATCAAAAATAGTATGAATTTCATAGAAGATATCAGAGATTTACTATGATTCATATGAACAATCACTAAGTTCTTTGATATTTGCTCCAGCACAGAATATTTTATCTAGTTTAGATAGAATCACCAAAACCTAAATTCAAAAGCAATCTATACTTTAATATTAGAGTCTTTATCTAATTCACATACGGCTGCACATAATTCTTTCTTCATCTAGTTTGATAAAGAATTTAAGTCAGTTGGAGAATTTAGATAAATTATTCCAATCTATTCATTATCTAATTTCTCAATCACAACCTTTTAATATGTGCAAAGGTTTGCATGTATTAATTACAATCTTTACATTAATATAAATATTTATGTAATTCAATTAAGTATTTATAAATTAAATAAATATCTAAGATCTTGAATTTAAGCCTTCACAATATCTGAATTTATAGTTAATTTTTATAATCATATCCCATTTGAGTATTTTAGAATTTTAGATGATATAAACAATCTAGATTAATATTAAAATAATAGTTTGAGGATATATCTTAGGCAAAAAGAATAGAAATAATTTTGTAAAATAAATATTTCTGGATTCATTAAATCGAATTATTTTCTTTTGATTTTTCTCATTTTTGTTAATTAAATTTTTACTATATATCCTAAATTAATTATTAATTATTTTCTTATCGAATTGAATTGAATTAAAAATTTTTATCTATATTGTTCATATACAAAAATTCGAGAGGATCATAGAATAAATATATAAAAAATTTAAACCATTAATTGATTCAATTCATAAAATAATAGTGAAATAATACTGTAAATTTAAGTTATTTATCTTTGACAATTTCAAAAACAGAAATTAAAAAAAATATAATTATAAATTCAAATGGTTAAATCATATGTTTTGTATAAACAAAATTTAGATGTCTGGCACACAACCAGAAACCATTTATCATTCCTCAAAGATATTAGATTATAATCTAATTTTATAGAATATCTAATCTAAATCTTTAGCTGATATCACTTTAAACCATAATGAAAGTTATTCAAAGAAACATATTTTAATGGTTATAAATTAATCATATATTTATAATCTATTAAAAAACATTTTTGAATCTGAAATCATTCAAAATTATTTATATATTGATAAATATCTCTCTAATATCAGATTCATGAGAATTATCTTTAATTCTATTTTTACGATTAGTAGTTTTATTACAGATTATCTCTAGTTCATTGAAAAGAATTTACTTTATCTGTATGGAGATACTAGACTTGAACAATATATCTCATATTAAAATATTTACCAGGATAATAAATTCAATGTAGTATAAGTGATATTATATTTTGAAATATTTGCGTAAAATTAATAATAAAACAATTTATTTTAAAGTCAATACTCTATGTTAAACACAGAAATTCCTAACCCTTAAAAAATTGAAGAAGCATTTAACATAATTATGAATTCGAAAAATCAATAGATTGGAAAAGAGGCAGATACATATTTGAGAAATTTGGAATAAAATTATCCATACATTTTAATATCACTATTTCAAATCTTTGAGAACAGTTAGGTAACACTTCTAGATATTCTATTTCAAAGGTATATCTAAATAAATTCTAAGCATTGTTGCTAATAAAGAATATTATTGTGAGAAATTGGATCAAATTTTAAATGAAAGACAATCTAAGAATATAAAATATATCAGAAGAGTTAAAGAATCATGTAAAGGATAAAATATTGTAATTTTTGGGGGTTGTTTAAGATGAAAAATTTAAAGAAGAAATCAATTTGATTATCTCATCAATAGCTAAATATGATTTTCCAATTAAATTTTAAGGATTAGTTAATTACTTTGTTTAAGGTCTTTAAACTATTGTCTAAAGCGGATCAACTAATTGTGCATTGACTTATGATTTAATTTGCTCACTTAAAGTAGTTTAATAAAGTGTAATCTAAAATAGAAATAGTATTTAAATTAAGTTTATTTTAGCTGCATTTAGAGTTTAATAAGGATAATTCTCTTAGGCTATTTGGAATAATTTATTGCTACTTTGGAAGAATATCACCTAAATATAATAGCAAGAATTACAACAAAATATAAACAATTATACTTTTGTCAATAAAATTTCAAAAAAATTAGATAGATTATTATCATTGTCAATAATGTCTCTAAACTAAGAATTCGATTAGTAACTATTTTATTAAATATGAATCTAGAGAAAAAATATAGTTAGTATTTATGTTATTATTGGAGAAAACAGCATATCTCCTAAAAAATGTCTAATAACAAAAGTTATTATAACCAAATCTTAAAACATTGATACATAGTTTAGGTAATATTTAAAATATTTTTTCACTCAGTATCATATAAGGGTTTTAGGATTACTTGCTTTTGTTAAAATTAATAATATAGAATGAATGGGATGACAAAAGAGTTTTAAGGACTGGATTAATAGGAATCATTAAGACACTTAAATCCTTATTCTTTTTAAGAGAAGAACAATTTTATAATAAGAAACTTCAAGAGGCAAAGTCAGAGTAGACAAGATAATCAATTTAATTGGCAAATTAACTATTCAATTCTTTCTTTTTAGAAAATATGTAATTTCTTATTGAATAACTAATAAAAATTGCTTCGATTCCAACAGATTTAAGTGATGAAGAATTAATTGAATAAGAAGAAGACTTAACAATTGATGATGCAAAAAATGAAATGTAATGTCCAATATTTACAATTTGTTTGATATGTCATGATCAATTGATGCTAAGATTTCCTGAGGTATTCATTTAGAAAATTACTCAAATAATGCAATAATTAATAAATAGTAATTTTAATGCAAACTAATAAATATTGGAGAGCTTTTTTGCAATATTAGGATCAATACCAAAAATAACTATAAAATTGAAGGTGTAACCAATATAAATTTAACCAATTTTATAATATTTAATATAGAAAAATACAATTTAGAGTTAGAGAAGGTTTGCATTCTTATGTAGAAGTTATAGTAATTGTTTTACTGATTCTGAATTACCTTAAATATTAGAATATGCTAGATTATTATTAAACAACTCATAAGATTAGATAGTTTAGTATTAAACTTTAATGTGTATGAAGAACATAATTATTTGTATGGGTCAAAATTTTGATTTTAGAAATATTTAATTTTTTGAATAAATTGCTCCTGTAATTGTTAAGTTATTGTGCAATTTATAAAAATCCAATATTTTATGGCCTTTATTATAACTATTAGAAACTTTAATATAAAAATATTCAGAAATTAATGCAAATTCTATGTAAATTTTGGTAAAAGTGATTGAAAACTCAGACATCATTTTATTAATGAAAACTAAATCATAGTTACTTATAGGAGCTTTATGTGATATGTTTTTTGCTTTGTTTGTTTCCTTTCCTTTAGGAACAAATTTATGTCATTTATATAAGTTAGCACTTGTTTTGATAGATACTAATATAGACTCAAAAGAAAATTACATTTTCGAACTGTTACAATTTTTATTATAAGAATATGATCCTATTTCAGATAATAATACTACAGGTGTTTTATTTGGCAATTTGTACAGTACACATGAAAAACTGCTTTTGGAAGATACTGAATTAAATCATATGTAAACTATATTAAGAGTTATAGAAGAACTATATTTATTAAATCTTATATAGTTGTCACCAAATATTTTTAATCTTCTTTAAGAAAGATTATAAATTGCTTAATAAATTGATTGTCATGATGCTGCTTTGATTTTAAAGAAGAGCTCAATAAGTTTATTGGAAGCTATAATTTTGAAATAATATGAGAGTATAACAGTTTAATAATACTAACAGATTATATTATTTTTAATTTAAGAATTGATTAAGTTAAGTGGAGGTGATTAAGTTGATTAAATGTATTATACAATTTAGTATAAGAATAATATTTTGGAAATCTTAAATAGATTTCTCCTTAAGGATTTATCAAGTATGATTTAAGTATTAAATTCTGCTCAAGTTTCATTAGATTATTATTTTACTTTATGGTAAGACACTGCTTAACATATCATAAATAGGGGTAACAGAAAAATAAATGTAATTACTTAATTGTTATTCTTAAAATATATTTAAAAATCTACATTTGATAAATTATTCTAACATGTGCTTTAAGATGCATTTCCAGAAATTGATTATGATTTTGAACTTAGATCTTAGGAATTTAGAGAATTGCAATAAAAAAATAAAAAAAAATTAGCTAATTTCAAATAAACTAGATTATCCAAATAATTCAGAAATAATTTTAGGAAAGAAATCTTATAAGAACATTGTTTATATGATGAAACATTTAATTTAAGGTAATTCTTCTTTTCAACAATAGAGGTAATTTTTATCTATATTTTATTAGGAATGTATGAAACTGCATAACTACACTGAATTAACTTAGATTATAAACATTCCATCAATTATAGACAAACTTAATCAATTGTTAAATGAAAAATGAGAGAGTCTGAATTATATTAATATATTAATTGTAATTTAATGTATGTTTATATATTGTACAGATGAAATCATTCTTTTTTTTCTTCTGCTCTTAATTTGCCTTTACCATTAGTCAATCTAACATTGAGTTCGGCTGCTCTTCTTACTAGTGTAGCTCTTTTTCTTGCTGAGAGATTATGAGCCAATTCACCTGCAAAAGTTCTGTTATTTGTGAGTAATAATTCAAGATCCTTTTCATTTGTGATTAATAACCTTCTGAAACCAGTTTAATCCAAATATCTAATTGATTGTTATTTTTATATACCTTGTTTTTTTATCACCTCTATAACCAGCTTTTGGCATTGGTCTATTTCCTCTGAATCTTCTTCTGACTCTGTTATCAATACCTCTTGGTCTTCTCCAACTAGGTCTTAATTTGTGTGGATAGTCTTCTGATTCAAATCTAACAAATCTCTTTGTTCTCTTATGTACAATTCTTTTGTGAGCTAGTGATTTGACAACCATTTTTAATTAAATAAAAGATTTTATTTCAAATACATCTTCATACTCAAAAATAATATAAAATATACAAATATAATCCTTAATCAAGCAGCTTGTTTTTAATATTGAATACTTTTGATTTTAGAATAATAACATATTGATTTATTAGAAAATCCTTCTAATTTATAATTATTTATAAATCAAAGATTGACTAATAGATTTTAACTTTAAAGAATATGGTTGGATGTTTAATATGTCAATAAGAAAAGTAATATCATTGAATGATAAGAGTTAGAGAGTATAATTTATGTTTTAATTATACTTTAATATCTAAACTAAATCTATTAACTCTCTAACTCTTATAATAGTTCTTTAAATGATGATACTTTTACGTTCAATCTATTTAAAAATTTAAAAATTTAAAAATTGATCAACTGGATTGCAATTAAATCTATAAATCTTTGAAAAAGATTTAAATAGTCCTCTTTTATTGAATATTCATTGTTACATAGACGAGATGCCAAACATTTAATTAAAGATTAGATTGTAGATCAAAATTTAAATACAATCTAGATTAAATAATAAATGATTCATTAGAAACTATTTTTTTTTATTTTTTAGATTTTTTATGATCTAATTAGTTTTAATCACAACCACTTTAATTGAGATATTTGATTAATATTTGATTCTTAATTTCTATTTTAAAAATATCTTTTTTTTTTTTTACATTCAAAGCTAAATTTTGATCTAATAGTCATAATTTTTTAAATTCCTTTTACATTTCTCTTTTTAAACCTCTTAATCTATCGATAATATTCTTTAGATTTACCAATAAGGATATTGAAATAGAATAAAATTAGAAAATTAAAATTATGGTTGAAGTTCAAGATATGTCAAAAAATAAAATCAAAGATGCAATCTAAACTTAACTTGAATCTTATCCGATTTTGGTTAATCAAATAACTATTATTAGGAACCTATTTAAATAAATACAAAAATTAGAAATAATTATATATAAAATATAATTCTATCAACTGATAAATAGTAGACAAATTTTTATGTAATAGCATCATCTGAATCTGTCGAAAAGTTATTAATTAAAATATGTAGAATTCAAATTTTTCTTTGCCACCCTTCAACTACTAATTAGATCAATGTAATTTTAAGGTTAAATATTGTAGCCTCTAATATTTATAATTCTGGTATTATTGATCCCAATCAAATGAGAATGACTAATACAAGTGTTCAACCATCAAGTATTCTGCAAAATAATAGACTTACAGTGAGTACAAGTGCTCTACCCCAAAGTGTGATATCAGGTAGAAATACAACTTCAATGAGCTCCATTATTCCCAGTTCAAATAATTTTAATCCAATTTTTTAGGTAGAAAAAAAATCTGGTCCAACAGTTAAAGAAAAACAATACCAAATAAAAATAACTGATTTAAAAGAATAATTAGAAGAGAATGAATAAAAGCATCAAAAAGAAATAGAAAAGTTAAATAAACATCATGAGAAACTATTATAAATATTAAAGAATTAAAAAACAAATTTAGAAGATGATCTAAAGTTACAATAGTAGAAAATTTTAGATTAGGAAGCTAAAATTACAAAAAATTAAAATGATATTAAAGTAATATCAAAATAAAAGGAAAAGATTAATGAGGAAAAAGACTAATTGAGTGAAGATTATGAAAACCTGAAGTATCAATATGAAAACCTGAAGCGTCAATATAATATTAATAATTAAACCTTAACTTAAACAAGAGGGTATTAATACTAATTAGATCAATAAATTTAAATTGATAATCAAATAAATTAGTATAAAGATCGTTTAGCAAAACAAAAAGAAGATTCTAATAATTAAATATAAAAATTAGAAGAGGAATTATAGATTTGCCAAAAAGATCTTTCAAAATCAATATAGAAAATTGAAATGGAACATAAAAATTTTTTGGATTAAATAGATATAACTAATGGCTTAAAAAATAAAATATAAAAAAAGGATGATAAAATAAAATAATAAGATTAATAATAAGACAATATTATAGCCGCTTTACATTAGGCTAATATGGAAATCCAACGATTATAGGAAGAAATTCAGAAAAAAGATTAAGATTTATTGGAAAAATGCGACGAAATTAAATTCCTTAATTAGTATAGTGAATAATTAAAATAAATATTACTTGATTCTTATTAGGGATAAGAATCTTTAATTTAATAAGACAGTAGATTACATGAATTAACAGTATAATAATAATGGATGTAAAAATACCATGAAGAAAATAAAGAAAAAATGAAATTGGAAATAGAGCAAAATGAAAAATAACGGTAAGAGAAATTAGAGAAAGATAAAAAAAAGAGAGATCAATAGAAAAAATAACAAATACAAAAAAAAGATTAATTAGTTCAAAAGGGCCATTAATAAATGTAAGATGCTAAAAAAGAGTTTGGTCAATTGGATGTCTGCTTTATTGTGGATGTTACTGGGTATTAGTAATTATCTTAACTTTAGATCTATGGATGAATATAAGGAATAAACAAAGAAATCAATTTAGGGATCCTAATAGATAATAAAGTAAGCTACAAATAGAGATACAAATTGGGCATCTGTTTGTTATTAAGATAAAGAAGAATTATAAGTATTAAAAAAATATTATGAATTTCCATTTTCTAAAGATGAGGAAAATCTTTCAAAATTTTTTGATAAAATTGAATGTGATGGAGGAGATGATGGGCCAGAAGATATAAGAGGAGCAATTAAATAAGTTTGTAGTTTAAATTGGCCTAGCAGATTTAAAATTGCAATTCTGATTTGTGACGCACCATGTCATGGAAGGAAATATCATGGAAATTGTAGAGATAATTATCCTGATGAAGATATTTAAGATGCTATTGAATAATTAATTGAAAAAGGTATTATTTTAATAGCACTCAATTTTACTCCTTAGACTACAATTATGTATGAGTAGATAAAACTAATATATTAATCTAAGAAAAAATAAGAGTTGTTTCTTTATTAAGATTTGTAATAAATAAATTAATAAGATTTGGCCAATATAATGGCAAAATACATTGGTGAGGCATCCTAAAATGCAACCTAAACAAATAAAAATTAAACTAAATCTAAATAAGGAGAATTACAATAAGTAATACCAAGAGAAAAGGAAGGAGCGATGGAAGCTTTATGTAAATGTGAAAACTTTTATAATTTTGAATAATAACCAAATGTGAAAATCGTAAATACAAACTTTAAAGTATTGAGAGTAGAACTTAAATAAGATGAATTCGATTAAAATATTGAGACTATTGAAAAAATATAATGTCCATAAGATTTTTTAATAATTGAAGAAGGAAGTTGGAATTGTATAAGAACTGAAAAACCATTTGCCTTTGGTATGATGAAGGATGTCTTTTTAATGAAAAAATAAAATGACTATTCCAATGAATTATATGTTATCAAAACTCCAATAGGTAGTTAACCTTACAAAACACTTACTCTTGCTTTAAATGAATGCAGATCACATTTGATTTGTCAGAAACTTATGAAAAAGTTTAAAGAAGACTTAGATATATAAAAATTAGAAAAATAAAAAAGAATAAAAATACCATCAGTCATATATAGTGACTTTTTAATTCTCCAAGAATCTTAGGGTATTTTAATAATTTAATTTTATATAGATTCCTTTTGGATAGCAGAAAGATTTTTTAAGGGAGAATTTGTGAAATATAATAATAATTTTGGCTATATTAATGATGATGAATAGCTCGAATTAAATAAGTTTGCTTAGGCATTCACATATTATACATATTTTATTAGTAGTTTTCATTACATGGTATGCGATGTGTAGGGAGTTGGTAATTATTTCACTGATCCAGCAGTTAATACAAAATCAGGTATATTTATAAGGTAAAAATTATTAGGAATATTTGATGATACTGATATGGGATAGGCAGGTTAGATGATGTATTTAGTTAATTATGAAAATAAGAAGGAGTTATTAACAAAGTAGTATCTAGAATTATTGGAAATATATAATTGAATTTATTAAATATATAAAGATTGTAAATATAATTTATTTAAAATAAATTATGAAAACCACAACAATAGTAGAATCATAAGTATTAAAGACCAATGTGGAAGTTGAATAAGTTCCAATAAGATATAATAGGAAAAGAAATTACATGTCGACTTCCTTTGTATCTGCTTAATTTCCTAATAATCAATATGGATGTTATTAACTTATGATTGACAATCATGAATGCAGACCAAAATGTCAACCTCCTCCTTAATAACCTTATATGATGCCTATGTATGTTCCTGTTCCTTATCCTTAATAATAAGAGAAAGAATGTGAATGCGAGGATGGTGAATCCTATAAGGAAGAATTATTATTTTTAAGATAGAGAGTAGCAGAATTATTAGCAAGAGAGCCTGAAGTAAAGACTGTTAAAGAGAGAGTTGAAGTAATAGATAACACAAGAGTACTTATAAAGAGAGTATAAATTATAGGTTGAAGAACTCGAACTTGAAGCATAGAGATTAAGATTATAATTACAATAAGCATAAAATTAATTACGATAAAAAGAATAGGAGTTTATTGAATTAAGAAGTGGAAATGATCAATCATAATAAGGAATCTAATATAGAATCAAAATAATTGAAGTAAGAATTATCAATTAATATAGGAACAATTGTATAATGTTAGACTTGAAATTGAAAGAATCACTGGATTGTTGGATTAAAAGGAATAAGAAATTGTAGATTTGGAAAGAAGATGTCATGAAGTAGAAAGCTCAGTTACTTATGAGATAGAAGAAAAAACAACTAAATTAAAATCTGTATTATTTAATATTATATTTTAAAGGAAGTAGAAGTATGGAGGAGTAGATTCAAGAAATTAAATACAGATTATTTTAATTATTAAGAATAATTAATTATGGTACAAGCTGAAATTGATTCAATAAAAAATGGAGGAGTAAAAGAAGTTAAAGAAGTCAAAGTTGAAAAGAAAGTTATTGGACCAACAATAACAACAGTTTAATCAAGTCAATCAAGAACAAGAGGTTCAAGAGTAATTGAAAGCTCAGAAGTCAATAAAGATGGAACACCAGCTAGATTATACCCATGAGAAACAGATATATATATTAAATAATTTTAAATATAAAATATTTTCATCTAAATTTAATTATACCATACTATAACATATTATTTTTATTATCTTTTTATAAGATTGATTAGAAGAAATTTCATTTATTAGAAATACATTTAACTAATTAATTAAAGTAATAGGTTTCCATTAAATTAAATTATGTTATCTTTCTTTATTGAATTATCAATATAGTTCATTCAAAATAATTAAGACTTTAAAATAGAAAAAATTATCATCAAATTGATAAAAGTACATAAATATTTTAGTTTGGACAAAATCTTTATATTCCCGAATGATTATTATCATATTCCATAAAATATAATAAAAAATCCAAATATAATTTTTAGTGTTAATAAATTTAGTATAATTTTATTAAATAAAAATAAGAAAAAATAATTATTATCAAATGCAATTCATAGATGATATGGCAAGAGTTCAATAATTAGCAGAATCATGGCAAAAGAAAAAATCTTTTAAACTACTTAAGTCAAGGCTATCAAGCGCGAAGCATCCATAAAGAACTCTTTCCAGGGTTCCCCATCTTACTAGAAATTACAATACTGTCGAATAGAATATATTTGCAGTCTCTAAATTAAATAAAACCATTTCTCATATCTGTAATTCTCCCAAAGATAATTAAAAATAAACAAATTCATCAATTTCAGTTGACGAAACTTTTTATTAATTTCCTTCAGAATCAAATACAAAAAAAGAAAATTAAATGGTTATTGATAAGATATAATATTAATTTTCAATTTTCAAGTAAAAGAACTAATCTGGAATTACTAAGAAAACTTCATTTTAACCTAGGGTGTCTTAAACTTTTTCCAGAAATTCAATTAGTATTTAGAACTAAACTTATTAAACAAAGAGCTCAACAATAAATAATAATTTTCTTGTTAATTAAAGAACTGTTTTAAAAAATGGGGTAAGATATCCATATTAATTGTTGATAATGAATGATTCAAGATAAAAAATATTAAACAGTATGATCAATTCCAATGATACAACTTTATTAACAATAAGTCATGCAGGTGATTTAGATGAATTAAAAAAGAAGGATTCCTAAGTTTATTAGGATGAAGGTATTTAATATTTTTATATGAGTAAAGACTGTTTAAAATGAAAAACGAAAACAAGAGTTACTATCTAGAAATTATATGACAAATGCTATGTATTCCCTTATGGCTTTAAATAGAAGATCATAAAGTAATGTAAAATCTAAATATTAAACATTATTGCCAAGAGATTCAAGATTCTATATGATTTGATGATTAAATATTTTTATATTAATTTTTAATGAATAATATGATTAGATTGAAATTCAATTTAAAATCTTGCATTATAATTAATAGAGTTTATCACGTGCATCTTTCAATTAATTGCTTAATTCAAAATATCTATTTTTATTTTATTTAGGAGTTCCGCATAATTCTCTTTCTAAACGCAACACATCTGCAAATAAATATTAGTACTAAAGTTTTATATCTAAAAATTATAATTTCATTTTACCATCTTGTCTACCTACACTTTTACTTCTATGATCTTATCGAAATTAAGTTATTTTCTTGGGAATTTGAAGAATTTTACTTTCATTTTAAATTTGTTGAGGTTCTGTAGATTATTAGGATTCTTTAATATTATATAGACAGGCCATATTATTACAACACTTTATATCAAAAATTTAGGCTTCAATCATTCTAAAAAAATCTGGATTAAAGAAAAATCTATAATCATTGTGTTTGTATTTTCATACTTTTCTGTCAGTGTTTTAATATCAAGTTTTGAAAACTTAACATCTTTATCATCTTCACCCAATTAATATTGTCCTGAATGAGCTTTACTACAAAGTTGTTTATTTTTTTTTATGTGGTTTCTTTTTATATAATGGTCTCTATAAAGTTATTATACACATTAATCAAACAATTCCTTGAGATTTTTAGGATCTTAATGTTCCAGTAATGGAGTTTTTATATTTTTAATTTCTATTGTAAAATGAGGAGCCATCTATTTAGTAGTTTAAGGCACTATGGGTTATCTTTAAGTAATGCTAAATTCTATATGTAAATGTATTAAAATTACCGTCTTTAGATTGTCGATTAGTAAATTTTGAAGGTTCATTTCTTTGAATGATATTATTCAACCCCTCAGTATTTATTTAATTCAATAGTTAATCTTGTTTCTAAGTTTTTAGAACATTTATTAATTCACTATTAGCTTCTTTTTCCTCGAATAATTATCTTTGCAATTGCTATATATATATTCTTCTTACTTTCACTTGAACTTATAATGAGAGTCTTAGTTTATTAAGATATTAGCATTCAGTTCTGTAAAACTATAACTCTTTTGCAATTACCTCTTCCTCTTATTACTAACAACAAATACCTATGAATCACTAGGGGGTTATTGTTTTTTTAATTTATTGATTGTTTCGTCAACTAAAGTTTTCAAAGATGGTGATTCAATTTTTTCATCTTTAATTATTTTAGCTAGTTTAAGACAAAAATCTGTATAAGATAGCATAAATTATTTATTAAAAAAATAATAAATGGGTTCCTTCAACTAAAAACAAAACAAACTTTTCTATAATTATAAATTTCTAGTGAATAAAATCAATGCTTTCTATGAAGATATTGTTGTCTACTAATCAAAAAGACTTCTATCTGAATTTCTGTCAGTTACTATTATATAATAGTCTTGAATATTAGGTTAAAGACTTAAGTATCCTAGTATAATATAAATATTCAATTGATCCTAATTAAGTGTAAAAAGATTTTAAAGGAACTCTAATTATTGTCCACAATGGCAATGAAAATATATAAAAGAACCTTTAAAAGACTTCAAATATTCGAAGGACCTAGTTATTTTGAAAGAGAATTATAGTTTATTATCAAAACTGTGGGTGACAAATTGATTCATTTATAAAATATGAAAGAAGTAAGTTGATTTGCACCAATAAAAATACACATTATGGTGGACATATAAAATTATTACAATTGAGTTATGCATCATAAAATATAAATTACAAAGTGATTTTAAATATTTGTTAGTAAAACAATAAAATAAAGTTAGAGACATTCAGTATTTAACTTAGTTAATTTTTTGCAAATAAAAGAAAATAAGAACTTAAACAAATGATGCTATGAGAATACAAAAACATATGTATTTATGTTGATTTATCCTTTTAATTTAGAAAGTATAAATTAATTTATAAATTTATATATAATTTTATTAAGAAAATTTTTACTTTTAAAGTTTTCAATACAATTCTACTCTTTTTTATTCCTTTAACAAGTTCTTAGATGTACTCAATTATATATTTAAATTGTTTTTCTTCTAAATATGATCTAATTTAAAATAGAGAAAAAGAATACATTTAATAAAACTATAGATATGGAAGATAAACTAATTCAATCTATCATTTTTACTTTCAAGTTTGTATGCATAACATAAGCTTTGAGTATATATAATAAACTCAATTACCTAACTACAGTAATTAAGAAGAATAAGGATTAATTAGATTATCATAATCAGAATTATTATGGAAATTAAATAAGAATAAATTCATAATCATTTAACAAATACAAACGTAATGGCAAACTAGAATATACATCATATGAATAAAACTATAAAAATACATAATTAATAATAAAATAGGTAAATAATAATTTAGGAAGATAATAAATATTTCCAAAAACTTTTAGTTAATTTTAAATTGAAAACTAATTTTTACAATCAAAAATTTTAATCCAATTATTTTATATCTATCCTAACATCGGAGGTCTTATCATCTCCATTCTGATTTAGTGAACTTTTATAATTATTTTAAATTAGATTCCCTCTAATATACTATAATCTTTATTGAGTGTAATTAAATCTAGTATAAGTGTTTCTTTATGGAACTTCTTACTTCTGATCAACTTTAATCTCTTCATTATTTTACTAGTCTCTAGAATTGGTTTAAGATTAAGTGGATTCAACAGTAAATTTATTATGGTTCAGAATTGGGGAAACTGGAAGAGAATTTATTTGTGTACTTAGAGAATCCATACCATGAATAGATCGTTTACATGTCTATTTTGGTGATGGAATAGTGCCTAATTTGATGATTTCTGTAGTTTAATTAGTAGTTGATTCTAAAGAGAGAGGTACAACTTTGAATTTATTATCTTATTATTAATTATCTGATTTATTATTTGATTAGTTAGTGTTGTTAAGTTAATCATTATTAAATTCTTATTAAGATATATTTTTCTAATTTAATTATACTTACTATTCCATTCTTCTCCTATAAGAATATAATGATGGTTAGGAGGGTTAATATGTTTGAGCAGTTTTTGATTATTGAGATTCGTTATTTATAGATTCTTAAACCTTTTAAATAGAGGATGTATCTGAAATAGGTGTTACATCCTATGTAGGTAATAATTGCTCATTATTTTCCTTTAGAGTGCTTAGTTCTGTATTTTTTTTTTGTTCAAATATGCTCATTTTCTTAAAAGATTTTTATCGTTCAACTTATTTAGAATAACTTGTAAAATTATAGTTTTAAAGATGTAGCTTTTTATCTACTTCTGAGATTTCTCCACTATTAACTTCAAAAGATCTTTGTTCTATGCATCCCATGATTTTAGTGTGTCTTCTGAATTCTTTCATGGATTGTTGCAAATCATCTATCATGTATTCTTTTGAAACTATTGAAAACCCTTTGACTTATAAAAAGAACATATTAAAGGTTGAATTAGTTTTTGGTGTTTCTTTATATATGATTTGGATGAATACTTTTCAATTTATCAATTCCAAATTTTAAAGGTGTTGATGTGTCTTCTGTTTGTCCTTCAACTTATTCAGGATTTTTATTTTTCTCTCTTAATTCCCCATTTTTATAACTAGATTTCTTTATTATTAAATCTTTATTTGGAAGATCTAGTTTATTATTGAGTTATTTCTTACTTAATCTAAAATATGATTCTGGCTAGAAAAGTTCATGATCTGGTTGTTTGGTTTTGATTGGAGATTTTACTTTTTCTTCCTCTTAATTATTCTAATTAGAGGGTTTCATATGTCCTATTTTGAGGTTTTAAATATACAAACAAACATCTTAAATTGTCTTACCTTGGTCCTTAAGGAGTTTTATAAGTAATTAGCATTTTTATTAAGTGATTGACATGGGATCTGTTATTGATGGTAGTAATTTTTCAATGAATTCAATAAAGGCTACTTTTAATGACTATATATCAGCCATTTTTAATTAATTATAATGAACAACTTCGAATAAGACTTCTATTAATTTGTTAAAGATTAATTAGCCAAAAAAAGAAGGCAAAAAGACTCTTCTCCTAATACTCCACAAGATGAAACTGATGAGATGGAAAGTAATTCATATTGATTTTATTAAGAAAATAGATTGTTCAATTAAAATGTCAGTAAAGTTTTGCAATAAGAGAGAAAGAAAATGAGAATCAATAAAGTTACAAGGGAATAGTTATTTGATAGGAGATTTAAAGATTTTGCTAATATGGATACCTTTGTTGATATCAAATAGTTTCTTAAACATTTAAGCAATTAGAAGATAACTAAAGATGAAAAGAAAAAGAAATTAAAAACTCTAAAGAAAATTGATTCAGATAGTGATAATGATGATTTATTTGATTATGCTGAAATCATATAAAAGAGCAAGTAAATTGTTGAGAAAAGTACAGTTATAAGACATTCACCTGACATTAAAGGATATTTGATATAAGAAGACTAGGCAAATTCACCTAAGAATGATATTGAAGAACTCAAAACAGAAGATGACAAATTTTATAATGGAATCGATTAATTATTTGTAGATATCAAGACAAAATCTGAATAGTTAGCATTATAAAAAAAATATGAGTAGGAACGAAAAAATTGTAAAAGATCATACTAAATGATTAAAATACCTCAAAGGTAATTTGAAGAAAATCTTTAAGAAAAAGAGAAGATGGATGAATTGATTTCTAAATAAGCTAAGCAATTTAAAGAATAAACTGAAAAGGTTCTAACACTTCTTGAAAAAACAACAAAGCAATTATACAATAATAAATAGAAAAAAGGAACTTAAAGATATATAAAAAAAAAGAAAAAGTTAACAGAACCCATTTAATAACTGTCAGAAATTAGTGAATAAAGAACAACTTTTCATCAATTTTATCCTGAAACTTCTCGTAGTAGTAATAAACTTCCATAGCTATCTCCCAATACTTCTAAAATATATTCTCATAGAACATTTTTAAGTTAATATGCTCTACCTGATTCTAGGAAAATAAGTCAATTTATAGAGAAGGAGGAACCATAAGATAAAATAAAAAAATAATTTAAATTATTCATTTAAAAAATAGATAGAGCTAAAGCATCTTTTGATAAATCATATTAGAATGACAAAGAATTATTATCAATTTAATAAAGAATAATAAAAAATATGAATAAAATTGGGGAGATACCGTTAGAGAGTTTAAAAATACTTAATAAAAAAGAATTTGAGATTAGTAATGTGAAGTTGAGTAAGTTTAAAAAATTAAGACCAATGCAAATTTTATGATTTTTCAAAATAATATAAAACATTTATTAATTTTCTTTTCTAATTTTTTTAAAGGTTTGAATTAAATATTATATTTTTATTAATCTAACGTCTGAATGTGAATGATTTTAGTATTACTCTATTTATTTTAGTTATTAATTTTTATCAAGAAACATCATTAATTACACAATCCATCACATTTTAGTGATTTGATTGAAATTTATAGAATAAGTAAGATGAGTTTAATTGTAAATGAATTATTTGTTTAACTAATATTTCATCCGAATTATATTTATGAACGACCTCCAGGTGGATTCTTAACTTTGACTGAAGTATGGGTCCCTAAAAAAATATTCAAAATAAGTAAAACCTTAATCCTATTATTATTATTGTTGCTATTATTGCTATCCTTTTTGAGGAGCAGCATCTCCTCTTTGAGGAAGTGGCTCTCCTCCTAAAGTAAATTGACTAGCATTAGGATCTCTTACAACTCGTTTTTATTGAGGTTAAGGTTCATCAGACCCCTGAATATAAATTAAAAAATACAAATGAAATGGATGAATTACCACCTGGTGCTTATGTGGTTTTAGTTGATGGCTTTGAAAGTGAATACCCTTAGATATTGTTCATTATTTAAATAATTAATGATTATATATTCACTTCATATTAAATATATAAACTCATCAAATATCTTAAAATTTATTGTGTTAATTCAAATTATTCCATTATCACTATTTTATATTATTTTAAGCTGTTATAAAATATATTATGTATACTATCAATAACCATTTGCATAGAAAAACATCATCCAACATCAAGAACAATGAAGTACAAAAATATAACTATCCCAAATAACATCATAAATATTCTAATACTCAATTAATGTAAAAATTAGCAGGTCTGTAAGTACTTAAGAAATTAATTACAGGACCATCAAAATCATTAAATCACAATAATTCTAAGACTAGAATACGTACGGAGGGAAATGAAAAACAATTTAAAGGTCAAATGTCTATGTCACCAAAAAAAGAGAAAGAAAAAGAACAGTCTGCTTCACCTCCATAAAGAAATTCTCATGCTTAAGTTAATGTTATTTCAAATCTAATAAATTAAAATTTGAATCATACTGAATATAAACGATTAACCAGAGAGTAGAGAAATCAAAGTGCTGATTTTTAAGCACTTTTATAGCAATAACGGAATGAGAATGGCAACTTAAAGAATAGCACTAAAAAGAAATTCAATTCTTATGGAAATTTGAATGAATAAGTATATTTTTCATAGAGAAGTGGATTATCTGAATGTCCATCTGCATTGCAACTTATTCAAAACACTATTGATTAAAAATTAATGGGATTAAAAGGATCCTCCTCTATGAAGTAATTTCCTTCTCCACCAATTATAAAACAATAACAATAATAATAAATAACAACTTAAGAATTCAAAGAGAAATTAAGTAACTTAAGTAGAGATTTAAGGTAAAATAAAATTTAAATTGAAGATGAATTATTAAAGACATAAAAGAAATAGAATTAAAAATGTATTACTAGATATGATAATAAAGAAGGTGAAAAATAATAAAGGGAAAACATATCATAAAGAAGTAAATCAGTTGATTCCTAATCCTCTTTATTGGACAATTTAAAAAATCAATATGAATGTGATGAAACACAAAAATTAAATTATTATGAAACTTAAGTAGATGATGAATATAGAGGTAACCAATAAACTTATATTAAATAACAAAAATTAGAAAGCAAAATCGATTAATTAGTAGTTTAAGTTCAATTATTAAAAAAGAAATCTGAATAGTTAGAATTATAAAATAAATTTCTGTTTGAAAATCTAACAAAATTTCAATAAGAAACAGATTGTAATACTGATGTAATAAATATATGTAATAAATATAGGAAAGAAATCTTCTAATGAATAAATTAGATTAAATGATTGGAATGTAAAAACGTTAAGAAGAGAATCTTAATTTCTTTAAATAGATCTTTGCCAAAGGATATGATTAATCTCGAAGAATAAAAACTGAGTAACATCAGTAATAAATAGAAGAAGAAAATATGAAAATAAATTAGAAAACAGAATCTAAATAAAGACCTTTTGTCAAGTCCGCTTATTAAGGACTAGATTTTAACATTTGAAAACTTATTTATAATAATAAACAATATATCCCCAGTCCATAATATTTTTGATTATTATAAATGATTATTAATGTAAAATCATTTTTTTATAAACCCAAACAAACCACCTTTTCCTTATGGCTATTAAGTTTAGGGTTATTATTGTTATTAAACCTAAAAGTATATAAAAATAATAAATTACAGGAGGAGGGGCTTGTTATTAAGCAACTGGTTGAGTAACTCCTGTTGATTTATTATTATTTAATGGATAATTATTTTAAGTTTATTAATTTTGTTAGGCATTTTAGGTTTAAGGTTAAGTTGCTTTTTATTATGGTTATGTAGGTGATGGTTATTGTCTTGTTGAATCTGGTTATTAAGTTGTAGTTTTATTAATAATAGGAACATTGGGTCTTTAAGGAGGTTATTCTTAATCTTTAATTATATCTGTTCTTTGTGTGGATATTTAAGTATTAATTGTCTAAGCCTTATTATTTTAATTATTATTTGTAGAGACTTATTATTATTATTATTATTATTATTATTATTATTATTATTAAGGTATTTATTACTAATATATATAATTAAATATCATACTTATTGTTTATTCTATTAATTAGATACATTATTTGTTTATTATTTTTATTTTTATATGTATTATTAATCTTCTTATTCTTCTGTTGTAGATAAAATATATTCTGATAGACTAATTAATAACATTTAATATTTACTCAGGATCTCTTTTAATAATTTTTTGTGCATTTTTAAATGTTTCAATTTCCCTATTTAACTTCTTTCTCTCTTCAACTACATTTTAATCTTCACTTATGACAGATAGAATGCTTTAATTTTGCATTAAATTTTATTACAATTATCTCAACATTTAATTCTACATTATAGAAATGATATAAATTACTTCACATCCTTTAACTAAAAAGTATCCTATAAGTTTTGGAATGTTGTCTCTAGTAGCTCGAACAACTAATTTAAAATAATGTTCTATTTTAGTTTTTAATTCTAAGACCATAGGATTTCCTTTTTGTTGATCAGCTTTTGATTCCTTACCAAATTTGATAAAAGGTTTGCCACTTAAATAATTGAAATCATTTGTGAAAATATAGTTTTATTCTGCATCAAGAACATCAGTAATTGAATCATGGGCATTCTTTTTACATTCATGAATCACTTCCATAACTTAATCTTATAGCATTTTAAAAACAGAAGGCATTCTAATTTAAAAATAGATAGAATACAATTATAATTAACTTTCTAAAATAGTTGTTGCATATTATTCTAGAATCTAAAATGCTTATTCAAGAGTATCATAAGCAGGTGCATATAATTTCTTTAATTCTGGATTCAAAAGTGCATAAAATGCATCAACAGGCAAAAACCCTGGAATAGATTAAGCTTAATATTTTTAAATGACTTAGAGAATATCCTCATCTTTAAATTTCTTTAATGCACAATAGTCTTATTAACTGTAATCATCATATAAATCTTTAAAAAGCAATTTAATTGATGATCCAGCTGGCACCTACAAACTCTTTATATTAGCCTTTTACTTCTCATATTATCCTGATATAGAATTCCTAAAGCGAACTGAAAATTCATGGATGAGTTGCCAAATAAAATGTAATTTTTCCTATAATAATGTTATAGAATAGATTTACAGAATCTTCAATTGGTAACCCTGGTCCCAAAATATCAAGTCTATTTTATACTTTAGAAATCCTTTAATTAATTTCTTACATTAAGGTAGGTAAGAAACTTCGAATTCTTCTATATAGAATTCTAGTTAATTTGCCTGTCAAAACTTAAGTACCAAATATATCTCCAGGAATAGAAGAATAAACAGGATGATTGGCAAAGAAGTTCTTTTCTTTTTGAACAGCTTAGATAATAGGTACATTATCCTTAATTTCTTATTGTGATCTTAATTTCACTCCTACATAACCATATTTAAGTGTGACTTCTTCTCCTTTTAACATTTTAAGGGCATTTGTTCCTTGATCCATAATATCTATTTTTGTTAAGACTCCTACAGTTCTAAGGCCATCTGGATCTAATTTCTTAGCCAATAATAATGCATCTGATGTTGTCATATCTGCATTGGCTGCAACAACACATAATATTATAGCTGATGGATCTTCACAATATCTCCTAGCCATATTGGTTGTGATTTATTCAATATCTTTAGGTTAATCCATAATTGGTATTCTTGTTATTCCAGGTAAGTCTATATTAAATAGAATCTTTTATCTATACCAACAAGTGTGAGATCTGGACAATTAGGTCCAGTCACTGCCAAAATGATTGGTTTGTCAATAATGTTTTTACTTGATCCACATACCTTGTCTGTTAATTCTTCTATATTTTTTCTTACTTCTTCAAAATTTGTAAATTTCTTTCCTTTTATTTCTTCTACAAATTCAGCTGTAGGTTAAGAACATACACTTTAAGGTGAATAAGAAAGACGCAATTCCAATGGTCTTCTTGTGACAACTCCCTATTAATCTAATAAATAATTACAGATCCTCTTGGTAAGAAATCGATTCCGACAATGTGTTCCAATAATGAAGACTTTCCTGCAGATTGAATACCTAGTACAACAATCCGAGGTAATTTTATGTAATCATTAAGTCCGATATCACGTAATTGATCCACTAATGTAATTACTTTTCTTAAGTTTCCCAACAAACTTGTTTATGACTCTTATGACATAAATAATTAAAATTTATGTATATAAAATATAAAATTCCATATTCTCATCATTATTATAATTCCTTTACTTTTTAATTCATTTATTAAGTAAGTTATATTCTTTTCTTTATATTATCTTAACAAATTAACATTTATCTTAATACTCTATTAAAAATAAATTTTAATTTATATTGCTTATAAGTTTATGAAATGACAATATATTTATTTTTTATGTTTATATTTATATATTTTATATATATTAAAAATTAGAATACTAGAAAATGTATGAACAAGTAACTCAATTAAGATAATAGTTATACTCTATCTACAGATAGCTTTGATTACTACCCAATTAATTCAATAGATGAAAAATCTTGAAGATTATAAATTACAATAATATTTCATTTAGACTTAAGTTTATCTAGAGATGTTACAAATATTAATTAAATATAGTTTTTCAGTATATATAATATTGTTTGTTTGATTATATATAGATAGAATATAATGGCTATCAAATTATTTAATTAAAGAGAAAATTGGGTTTCATATATCATATTCAATTAAAATGTGATATGATCAGACAATGATGTGTATTTACTCTTTATATTATTCAAGAATTAAAAAAAAAATAAAGAATATTTTTATTCATCTAATAAATATTTATTCTAAAATTCTTTATTTATTTATTTTGTAACCTCCCTTACTTAAATTTTTATCTTCCTCATTCAGTTTCTTTTAATTATTAATTTAATATGTCCTCATTTAATAAGTATTATTTGAACCTTGCATCCAACTATGATAATTTTCAACAGAATATCCCAGATGATGAGATTCCAAAATAATAGAAACAAAATTATGAATTGAGTAATCCAATCGATATTCAATATGGATACTAAGACAACAATTCCTTGCTTTTCTAAGTTCGTAAAAACTTTCCAAAATCACCTGATTTCAAAATTGGGGTTGATTTAATATATTTAATTGATCTAAGTTAAACATTAAATGATGAAACCTTAGAAAAAATAAAATCAGCTCTAAAATGCTTAGTTAAATGTTTAAGTGATAGAGATAGATTATGCATAATTACTTATAGTAATAAAGCTGATAAACTTTTCCCATTAATTCCACTTAATGAAAAAAATAGATAGAATATCATTGAAAAGATAGATTAGATGATTATTAAGAAAGGAAATTCTAATATTTTAAGTGCTCTTTTGATTACTAGTTTATGTTTGAAATTAAGATAATTTCAAAATTAAGTTACAAATGTCAATATAATTAGTTAAGACTATGATTTAAGAAAAAATAGCTTTGATTTTAAATAAATCTTTAAAACCGAAACAGCATTTAAATTGAATGCGTTTCTATTGGTTTCAAAATACTATATCTAATTTTCTTAGATAAAAAAAAAAGAGAGTTTAAAATTTGGAAGATATCACCTAATTTAGAAGATTGATTAACTATCTTCAATGTTGTGTTTTGAAACTTCGAAACTCTAATAGACAGTTCTTATGAATCTGCTAATAAGTGTGAAAACTCATAAAAATAATCCAATTTAAATATCAGAATGTGAAGGCGGTAAATTCGTTTATGTGAACCCATATGAAATTTAGATTACTAAAAAATTAGTTTCTATTGGATATAATAAAACTCATTTGGTCTGTATTGGCAACGGTCCAAAATTTGAAGCTGGTTAAATTTGTAATATAGAAGTATCATACTAACAATTATATACAAATCATCAATAAAATTATATCATTCCAATCTATGCATAAACTTAGCCAGATAATATTATAGATAAGGCTGTTTTGGTTCAAAAATATAAATTAAAATCTCGAAGTTAAATGTGTGAAGCCATACAATACTATGATCCATATAGAATATAAGATTGTATTGAAGTTCTAAAAATATTCCAATCTGAAGTAGCAAATCTACCTGATTGTATAAAATAATAATTAAGTGTTGAAGCTTAATAATTTGAACTTGCTATTTCAAAATACACTTAAAATTCATCTCAATAAATAGAAAATCCATTTATTTAAATAGATGAACTTAAAAAAAGACTCAAATTCTAAGCTTTTGAAAATCTTTGATTAATTGCTGTTTTTATCTGCTTTTCTAGTTATTAAATTAAAAATTTTTCGGTATATAAAAAAGATATGATCCTTTAAATAAATTTGTTATTAATATTTATTTAATTATAGTATCATTTTTGTTAATATTAAAAGTATCATTATTATTAATATCTAATATATAAATTGTTGATAAGTCTTTAAAATATAAATTTATTTGTAATATATACAGAAATTAATTTATCATAAAATAATATCAAAAACAATATCAGTATCTAAATTGATGTATTTTTCTACTGGCCCTAAGACTAAATCTTGTGTTTCTTATGAAGGTGATAGAGACAGAGCACTTTCTCCAAATAGAGACTAAGTAGTATTTTTTTATTGAGTTAAAAAAAGAAATATTTGAATAGTAAATCAAAATCTTAGAGGATAATGTTACTAAGTAATAATAAAGTGATGAATAAAAATTCAAGTTACTGAAGGAATAAATATTAAAGGTAGAGAATAAAATTAAAAATCATTAGAGAAGTATATTTATAGTTAATTAAATAAACTTTTATTATTCTTTAGAATGAATTTTATTCAAAATCAAATCACAAATTTAAGAATAATCCATATATTAAATATAAAGAGTGGTGATGAAAAATTAAGGAAAAAGGACTTAAAGGGTTAAAGGTATGTTTAAACAAAGAATTGCAATGGGAGAAATTGAATAGAAACGATTATGAATAAAAGATTAAAAAAAAAAAAAATAATGATAGAGTTTATAGTTTAAGATTGGATTTAGCTAGATAAAAGAAGTATAGAGAGGAAACAGAAGAAAAGAATGCTTAAGAAATAGTAGATATATAATAGTATAATTAAAAGAAGAAGTTGAAAAAGAAAGAAGATGGATGTATATAAATTAAATTATTTAATTTAGAGAAGATTAAAATTAATAAACTATTAAGAGATTGGGAGATTCAATATTAAAATTATAAGAAATCTTAACAATTGAGAAAAAATATAGAGAAATTGCTAAAGCGTAAATGTTTAGAATGTTAGATGAATTAAATATATATTTGAAGAGTGAATTAAATGCTGAAAGAAATGAGAGGGAAACTACTGAAGAAACTATCATAAACATGTAATAGAGTGGAGAATTCATTAAGAAAATGAACCATATAATAAAATAAAAGGAAAATATTTATTTTTTTTTTAATAAATATAAAAATAGGGTTGTCCAAATGGAAGAGGAAAACAACTTTAAAGATAGTTTCAATGATGAACTCACCAATACTAGATCTCCAAAATCCAAAAAAATAAAAAAAATTGATTCTCCTTCACATAAAAAACATGTTGGACATTGGACAAAGGAGGAGCACGAAAAATATCTACAATTCTTAGAAGATAACACTTAAATGAAGAAAAATAATAAAATCTTCAAACCAATGTCTGAGATGATTGGTACTCGTTCTCCAAGTTAATGCAGGTATATATTAATAACATAATTAGATCTCATCATCAAAAATTTAATCCATAATCACCTCTAATATAGAGCAAATGTAGTAAAATAATGAGTAATTCTAATTAAACAACAGCAGCAATGACTTTATAAGAAGAAACAAATGTGACCTTAGAAGATGAAATGTAAAATAATAATAGGATTAAACTAATGTTTTTTGAGGAAGATGATATTGTTCAACCAAATTTTAATTTAGATGATTTATGATCATTTATAAATTATAAGTCATACTAATTATCTAAATATCGTGACTTTTTTTTTGATTTTATTTTATAAAAAGTGAATTATTACTTTTAATTAATGGAAGTTGAATTCAAACTTTAAGACATGTTATAAAGCAAATCTATCATTATTTATAATTAATCCTTAAAGAACTCTAGGCATTTTAATTTATGTTTAATAAAGGAATTTAAAATTATTAATAAGATTTTATATAATTAAAATTAAATTATAATTAATGCCATTTAAGGCTATTAAATTATGATTATAGTTAGAAAAGGGATATTCTAATATTAAAATCATAGATCTAAAAGATTTTAGATTTAATATACATTAAATTACTAAATTATAATTATCACTATTATCTAGAAAGCGATTTCACTTGTATTGCCTAAATTAGATCAAGAGTACCTTTATAATATTTACTTGGAATATTATAAATAGTAGGTAATTGGGCAATTAATGGTTCATCAATTATTTAACTCTGAAAAGAATTCATTCGAGAACTAAGTTTTAATTAGAAATTTTTACACTTTTCTTTTCATCTAATACGAAGGTATCTTCTTAAAACTATAAGTTTACTCATTTTTGAAGAAAAGAGTTGGTTATTGGATTGGTGTTTCTGATTACTGTTTTGGTTTACTTTTAACCATTAAAGGAGTAGAATCTCTTCTGGAAGTGACCTTTAACCTTGAATTTCTGATCATGATAATATCCTATTCAGCCTCAGAATCAGATCCAGATTCTTTATCATCAATTCCATCTTTTTTTATTAATTTTATGGCTTGATTGATTTCTTATGTATCATATAGATGAGGATCAGATTAATAATCATCATATTGAAAGAGAGCATTTAGAATATTTTAACCCAATAATTAAAACTCTTCTTTTTCGAAAGGTTTTTTTAATGCTCCATACAAAGATGTTTCTATGGTCATTGAATTAGCTATTGAAAATTTCTTCCACATAGCTACTCTAGCGGTACTCATTCTATCTGGTGTTACACTAAATGAACAATCCTAAAATATCATTTAATTTTTATTACTTAATAATTAAAGAGATCACTTCCTTATTATAATAACCTACTGAATTACTTAACTCTCATATAATCTGAAATATGTTTAATTGGAGAAGCACAACCATATAGAAATTAGTTCAGTTTCTTAGAATGTCCATGTAAATCAATTAGAAAAGCGACTTTATACTTTTTGATATGCTTGACTACGTTATAAACTTCTGGTTCAGTAGTTTAATTAGGCATATCCCATTTCCTAAAAATATAGGTTATATTTAACAATACCTATTTAAATCTACTCCATTAAAATTACATCTAGAATTACCTAGAAATACACCATCTGGATTAAGCATTGGAAATATTACGAATCTATACTTATTCTAGACCTGATGACCGGCATCTAATAATTTAATTATCTCTTCACAGATGTGTGAACCTACTGATTCACTTGGATGTTGACGAGCCAAAATGATCACAACTTAAGAAGCTAATTATTTCAATATAAAAAATATACTTTACTTTTATGTTTAGTTTTGAGTTTAAATATTGGTAATCCTAAAGGAGAATTACATAATATTTTATGTTTTAGACCAGAATGAAAAACTAATTCATATAGATTACTGACTGTGTATGGTTAGGTTAATGCAAAGTATACTATGCTATTATTTTGAGTGAAATTATAGTTAAATTGTAAAGTATACAGTGGAAAATTCTACTGTAAATTTGCTATTGAAGAATCTTATGAATGATAGAAAGGATGATTAATATTTGTTCTATAATAATATAATTCTTTAGTAGTTTCACTATTCCATTTATTGTTATCATATACACAAATGTGGTTGTATTCTTTTAATAGAGATTTTCCTCTTCTATTGTTGAGAATTCGAAAAGTCAATTATTAAGGCTATTTGACCGATATACCAAAATAAAACCATTGTGTACATCCATTTGTATTAGTGTCTCCATTCAATAAGATATTCAATTCATTACCTTCTTGTTGTACAGCCATTATGTTTGAATTCTCAAATGATCCATAAACAGTGATTTCTGATGATTCAAAGAATGGTTAGGGTTCATGTTTGAAATTTGGTTGTCTATATAATTCAATTAAGTCCTTCTTGCATTCATTATTTATTGTTGGTTGTTTAAGTTTCTTTTCAAACAATTATGTAAAGTCTAGATATTGATTACCAAAATCTTTATTTGTCTTCAGCAATTTCTTCATTTATGCTTTCATTATAATATTAACTTAATACTTTAATATAATATTCATCAAGATACAATTGCAATTTTAAGACAATGTAGTAATTCAACTGAATTATCATTTCACACTCAGAAATCTCCTTTAATAACAGCCAATCTTTGAAGTTTATTTGAATAATTAAGAATAAAGATAAATGTATATAATTGCAATTATGAAAGCAATTTATAGATAATATTATTTAAGAATTATATTTTGATTTACCAGTGATCACTGCAATCTTACTTTTAATAATACTTAACTAAAACAAATTTTATTTATTTTATTTCTCTTAATCAATTCAAACATTCTATTAAGAATTAATCAATTTCTAAGTGTCTTCTTTAGCTCCTTAAAATTTCTCTTCGGCTTTATTTATGAGACCATCCCCTTTTGATTTAATGTGAAATAGGGCCAAAGGACAAAACCATAACAAATCTGCATCAATTTGAGCTGCTCCCAAAAATAATGCATTCTTTCCTTCTCTTAAATATTCAAGACTTCCATCAAATCTCTAAACTTCAAGTAATAGGTATAAGAAGTATAATACTCCTACTACTGGTTACCAAATCATTGGCCAAAATCCTGCTTAAGTAAGAAGTGTCTAACTGTCAAATATAAAAGAATACCAAAAAGAAACCCAAAAATATTCCTAGACCAGCCAATTAGAAAAAGTTTCCTTTGATTGTAAAGTCAACTCCATTTAATCCTGCATCTCTATTTCTAACCAATGCTAAAACATATAGGTAACCAAATACACAGAGGAAATAAAATACTTCAAATTTACTTAATGGATAGTTTACTCCATAGAATACCATGAATGAAAACTTACCAATGAAGTGAATACCAAAAAATAAGAAGTTCCAAGGTTTCTATTTGATATAGACAAAATTTATATACCTTTTTGAAAAAGGGACTTCCAAACTATAAAAATGCTAAGAAGACTGCATAGATAATGAAATTTAAAAGGTTAAAAACAGGTATAATGCTGATCAACCATTTAACTGGACCTAAAGAGTTCACAAGAGCTGTGCTTCCTGAAGCAAGAGCACAAATAAAAATCTAAACAATAATAGCATTGTTTATAGGAGATCCGGTTATTTTATAGTATTTTTCAATCTCATTTATTCCCTTCTCTCCTGCTTCTTCTATTTCATTTAACTTGTCCTCTAATCTTACTTCTGCAACTGGATTTTCTGTTGCTGGAATATCTTATTCTCGGTTTTCCATTTTTTATTTAATTGAGTATAAAAACGAATATGGAATAGAATTAAGCAGGATTTAATTTGAAACAGTTATTCAAGTTATTTAATAGAAACAAATAATAAATAAGTACAACCAATTCGTATTGCATCAAATTATTGAGGTTTTTATTTAAATATTTTTAAAAAATACATATTTATGAAAGGAGCTAAACAATAGAAGAAATAGTCAATTTGGGACTAGGTTAAAAATGAGGAGAGGGATTTCTATTTTAACTACTTGTCTAAAAAATCTAGAAATCTACAAAAGAAATTAAAGGACATAGCAGATTTAGAGGAATTATCAAAGACAAAAGAATTAAAGCCAGAATAAGTTCAAAAGATTCAAAGTAAAGAAGAAAACAATGAAAAATTAAAGGAATTAGAAGCCTAATTAACAAATTGGCTATCAGCAAAAAGAGAAGCAGAACAAAGTGGAACACTCCTTACTTAAGAAGCATTCATTCTGATTTTAGAGCATTTATCTGAAAATCAAGACACTGTTGCCCTTCTATCTCAAGACCATAATTCACTTTATGAACTTGCTAAATTACTTTTAAATAGAGTGAATGGATAATTGAGAAAGAAAGATCAATCATGGAAAGGTTTGAATGTAAATATATAAAAAATTAATTTAGTTGAAACATTAAGTGTAATCAGAATCATCAAAAGAAGTTTAAGAAGTCTAAACATAAATATAAGAATAATCTTAACCATAAGAAATTATTGTAACATAGAATGAATAACCACATTAACATGAATAATATGTATTAATTAAATCTACTCCAAAAAAATCATTTTAAGAAGAAACTAGGACTTAAGTACATCAAACATTAGATGATTAATAACCTCATTAACATTCAGATGATATTCAGTAGTAAGAAAATACTAATTTAGAATCAAATAACAATCAACCATAGGAATAATCAGAATAACCAAATGAACATGAAAAATAAGATAATTAAGAGAAAACTCATTAAAATAGAGAAGGACATAGATAAAATTATTAACATGATAATCAAAGAAAAGGTTATAAGAAGAATTATCATCATGATAATAATTATGACAGAAGAAATAATGGAGATGATTATAAAAATAGACCATATAGAGGAAATAGATAATATCACAATAGAGATAAATAATATAAGGAAGAATGGTAAGAAAAGAAGGAAGTAGTAGAATAATAATAGGATAATGATCATTAAAGCTAACATAGTTCAGATGAAGAATATATAACCATTGAACGCAGGTTAATAATTTTTATATTCTACTAGATAAAAAAAGCCATAATAGAAACCATAAAGAGGCGGAAATAGAAATAGATAATAGAGGTAAGGAGACACTCAATAGAATGTTAATGTCGAATAATGAGATTATATAATAATATATACAATAAAAAAATAAAATCATAGTTAAGATATTAATTCCTATCTTTATTATTTAATCTATAGTATCATTTTAGAATATTCTACACAAAATATATCCATAATTTTTTAAACTGTTAATTAATGATAATTTAAGTATTTTTAAATATCTTCATACTATTACTAATTTTATTTGTTGATAATTTCATGAGCCTTATTGAAATAAGTGTCTAAATGTTATATTTATTCCTTTAAAATTACTTTTATTTATGATTTAAATGAAGTAGATTCAATTAATTATTAAAATATTATTGAAATTATAGAAATTAGTTTCTTTTATTAATTCATTTAAATCTCTTCATATTAAAGTAATTTATAGTTTAGTAAAGTATAATCCATTTTTTCTATTTATTCTAATCTTTATTTAAGTTCCTAAATTACTATCTTATTTTAATTTAAGACATTTTACTGTTACTCCTTATGCTTATTTAATAAAATCAATTCATTCTCTAATTCATCTTTTATTTATTTCAATTTATGTATTTGTTGATTCGCACTTAAATTTTGATTGGCATGAATTGTATCTAATTAAATCTTTTATTATTAAATGAGATCTTTTTAATTTATTATACATTAAATAATCTATAATTTAATATTTTCTATATCTCCTTACTTTATATCGAATTATTTCATCAATGTTAAAATAAAAAAATCATAGTCTTAAGTTTCACTTAATTTAGGATAATCTTATTTATTATTTTCAAATTCTAAATTACTATTATCATCAAATGGTATCTCCTCTATGAATTTAGATTTATCATAAAACATCTTGGTACATTCCAAAAAGCATGCCTCATTTTCTAAAGTAAATGATTTCTCTGAAAAAAACTATTTCACTATAGACTTTAACTCAGAAAGTTCGCTTCTTAATAGATTATAATTTTCATTATATTTTTTCTTAAATATTTAAAGTTTATTTTTCTTAATATCTTAAAGTTATTGATATCTTTTGAATATATCAAAAGATTAATTGAATTAATTGTTTGTATTAGCATCTAAATACTTCTGATTATTACAAGAATTAAATTCCTTTTCCAATTATATATTTAATAATGAAAGTTCATCATCTTTATCTTTTATAAAATTTTTAATAATAATTACTTTTATAAATTTTCTCAATTTCAAATATTTATTATTTAATTTCACTATATGTTTCATTACATTGACTTAAATCATTTGTACCAGGTGATTGTTGAGATACATTTTATATTCTCTCTTAAACCTGAATTATCAAATTATTCAACTCTGTAAAAAGACATTCATTTTTTTTTGGTGAAAAATTTATATTTATTTGAAATTCATCATCATTTTATTTCGCGGTATTTTCATTTTCAGAATCTTTCCATATTTAAAATTTATACTTTATTTGTATTGTGTTGATTATCTCTACTTTTTATATTATAAAGTAAAATGAGGCGATTATTTAGATTCATACATCTGATTTTCATGTTCCAAATGATCCTATTTTTGAGGGGTTTAAAATAGATTTATTCTTTAATTTTTAGCATAATCTTTTGATTCCTATCTAGTTACCTATTAATTTTCAATTTCCATTCCAACTTAATCATCAAAACAAGAATTTTATAACATATTTATTTAATACTAATGAAAGTGTAAAGTAAATAAATTCAATACAAAATTTATTATTGCGCTATAATTGCTATAATTCTTCTTTCTTATATTTCCTTTAATAATCTTTTCATTTATTCTTATGTCTCATCATAAATCATTTAAATATTATCATAATCCTTTTAAAACCCTTTTTATTCTATTAATTTTCTTTCTAATTTTGGTTTATAAGATTTGTTTAATTATTTTTGGATTCTTCCTTTATTAATTGTGTCAAAAGCATTTTTAGACTTTGGAAGAATTTCTCATTAGATTTATTATAATATTCTTATTTGATTTTTTAATGATAATTTAATTCTAAAGTACTTTAAAATTTCTCATTTATGTTTAGCCTTTGATAAGGATCATTTTAATTTATCTATTGACAGAAAATATAATATTTAAATATAAAATAATTTTTTAGGCCTACTCTAGAAATAAATATATTTATTTATTTCAATAATTTTTACATAATTCTATAAGTTAATCTTTATTTATATCATAAGAAAGGAACTTACAATTTTACATTTGGATATATTCTTATTATTTTAGAAGTTTCTTAACATTTACAATCACTTTAATAATTTCTCTTAATTCTCTATGAGGTTAACTGATTAAAACAAAGAGTATGATTTGAATTCTAAACAGGTTATAATCACCTCAAGTAAGCATTTGATAAATTCCATACTTATCTATAAATTCAATAATATTTAAACATATATATATTTTAATTATTGTATTACGTTTTTTAGTAGAACGAATGGATAAATTGGAGTAATTATAATGATATTCAATGGTATGAGCCAAAAATATAGTTAAATTATAAAAGTAAACTTTCATAGAATTTGAAAATAAATTGATTTATATACTAATATATTACTACTCGTAAATCTACCAAAGAAATTTTAATCTGAT